>OX463788.1:36574389-37025340 GCA_949825025.1 Siphlonurus alternatus
TTAAAGCACAAGATACAAACTAATATTTTATTGCCATTCCTATTGCAGCACTATAATATGTAGCAATGGAATCATGTGTCTTTAGAGGACTATATCTCATGCCAGAATGTATTTTGCAAATCATATTCATACAGCTGAATTTAGCACTTACAAATTTATGTAGTTTTTTAAATAATAGATATAAACCTGATACAGCTATTTGCTATTTTATTATAAAACTGACAGATTGATGATTTATGTGTACAACAAGCTATATCTATATGATGGGTGTCAGTAGTATAAAGTAGCTTTTAGAAATGTTGAATTGCATATAATATTATATTTTTAAATATTTTGTCATCTCCCAGATTGTTTTTTCCTAAATATGTTTTGAAGCTTAAGACTTGATGTATAATTAGTAAAAAAATAGGCTTACGTTTGCAACAAAAGCTGCAATATATATTGACAACAAAACATATTAATATATTGTAGTTATGGCATATATATGATTGTGTTAGTTGATTGCCTTGCATCTAGCTTGCATTTTTATTTTTTACAAAAATAATGGAGTATTGACCTCAATTTTTTTTATTGCAGAAATGGATAGAGGGTGCAAAGTTATGCTACCCTGATTTTTTTCAGATTTTTAGAGCCCGGGAACTATTTTTAAAAAAATTATTGAAAGTTATTTTTGTGACGTCACGAGACGCCGCTCCTTAAGAAAAAGATAGGACTTGCCGCCGCGTGAACGTCACAAAAAGGACTTTCAATAATTTTTTAAAAATACTTCCCGGGCTCTAAAAAATCTGAAAAAAATCAGGGTAGCATATAACTTTGCACGCTCTATCCATTTCTGCAATAAAAAAAATCGAGGACAATACTCCATTTCTAATATAAGATAGATAAGATATTGAGAAAATTCCATGCAGATAGGCAGAAATGTTATTTTTAAATTAGTTACAAATAATTTAAATAACTATACAATTATATTTATTGATGAAACACCAGCGGTGTACGTAGTGCATTCGCACGCAACTAATAAACATTCATGCATACAAACTACAGTACATATTCTATAAGTAAAAGTAAATAAATACACATTAAAAATATAATTTTGTAAGATTGAAGTTGTCTTCATGCTGTTGCAATATGATCGAGTCTTTATTATGCAGCATTTTTATTTACAAAGTTATTAAATGTACTTAATTAAAGGTCTAGATAACATTAAAACAAATAAATTAATTAATTTTAAAAATTGCACTTAATTGAAGCAAAAATTACTGTAAATAAATTTCATTTTTAATTATTTTTTATTATTATTTGAGTCTGACTGTGTTAAAGATATTTTGTAGCTTGAAATTTAATTTCTTCTCATTTTGTTTACTAAATTTATTTCTATAATATAATTTGTAGGTATATATGCATATTATATTATATAGACATCATGCAATCATTCTACTATATATAGTTTATATGGCATTTACTGGTTGAATAATTTTTTTATTTTGTATACAAATTTATTTTAGTTGCTCTTGATTATACTTAAAGTTGTGCATATTTCTGTATTATTTTCAGTTGATTATGATTTTGTATAAATATATGAACTGTGATTACTATTTAGACATGCTATCCCCTTTATTTATATAAAGAAGAAAAAATAAATTCATAATTATTTTGGGGATTATGTAAGCCTATTAATTTATTTTTAAAAAACATGTTTCATAAAAATGCATATCGTATATAAGAACATAATTATTATAACAATATGAAGGGAGAGGGGAGGCTGGATTTTTGCTTGGTTGTCATCAATGGTCAATTAAGTCACACACAATCAAACTTGAATTACTGAAAGCAAAAATAGGAAGGAACTCTTAAACTGCCACCATTCATTCCCTCTCTCTTATCCCTATAATTCAGGATTAGAAGTTCACAGGCCTAAAAATCAGCAAGTATTGTTTGGATGTGACTTTTATTAAGTTTAATGGTTATGAAATTAACAAATTCCTTTTAAAATGACATTAAAGAAAAAAATCCTTGCTGAATGCCCTCTGATAGAAATAAAAAACTTATACATATTATATTTTATAATCAAACTATCAATTTAGATTTCCAGAAATTTATTAATAATATTATCACCTCTCAAAATTATGTTAAAAATTGAAAACACAATACACATATGTATAATCCAATTTGTAAAGTAGTGCTATTGTATTTATACATTAAAATTGGTGGCTATTATATAATATATTATTTTACTTTTAATTACCAGTGATTATTTATTTTTTTAGTTTATTTTAATTATATATTTAATGTGAATAAAAATAAAATATATTATAGGGAATAGGACAAAAATTAACAATTAATACATTACACTGTGTCTGCATATATATATATATATACAGTATATATATATACATATATATATATATATATATATATATATATATACAGTGGTGAAAGTAAGCTGGTGCGCGCCAGTGCGCCGCACTGGTAAGACACTGATCGGATTTTTTTGAAAATAATCAATAATTTTAATTAAAATTAATAATATTTTCAAAATCAAAGAAGTTACGTTGTAAAACATTAATCATGTTTAAATAATGAATGACAATTTTCTTATACTTCGTACTTTTGTCTCACGAATTTAAATTTACTCTTTCTTTCGAGTTAAAAAGCTCCTAAAAGGAAAACAATTAAAATCAACTATTTACTTTACTATGGCAAGCTGACGATTATTATTATTTTTTTTTTTATACAAAAATAATTTTTAATATTTTTCTCAATTTATTTAAACTCCTGTAGGCTTACTGGGTTTACTATTTTATCTTCGATTTTTATGAAGAGATGACGACAGATATTTGTGAGACCGTGTAGTATTTATTTCAATATATATTTATTTTATTTTTTTAATTCTTGAATGACTAATAAAATTAATTAAAATATAATATATTCAAAACAACTTTTCGCTGATGCGTTGTAATATGTATAATTTATAATATATACTACGCCACGAATTTAATACATTTTTTTTCTGTCTCATTTATTGTGCAAAATTAACACATTTTTATTAAAATTAATTTTTGTTTACAATAAAGTCAAGAGGCAGAGGGAGAAGTGCCTTCTCTGGCCCACATACCCACCGAGGTAGGTAGTTTAGAGGGTTCATTTACGAAAGGAGTTTAAAAAAGTATATGCAAAGGATTCGGGATCGTAGGAGATCATGCAGTCACAGTCAGTGCTAGATTATAATATTAAAGGCCTTATGAACCTTTGCACAATATTAAGTACACGGTAAGTTTTGCTTCAGTATGATTCGGCTGCATAAAATTTTTTGTTTCAGCAGCACAAATATCAGAGATAATAGCGATAATAGCCGATGAAAAGGAACCTGTGACGGTACGTACGTCACTCACCCTCATTTAGCGGCGACAATATAGGGAAATCCCTGCAAAAGATAGGTTCACTCCCGCCGCAACCACGGCCACAATTTGACTTCTGGAATTTTGAAACTTTACCAGGGCAGTCTTGATAGTATTTGTCAAATAGCCTGAAAGATTTTTTTTGATGACATTCATACAAACTGAGTTATTGCGGTAGAAAGAGGAGCAAAAATGTTGTATAGGAAAAAAATGTTAAATTTTTGGCTTATCTTGCTACCGCAATAACTCAGTCTATACACATGCCACCAAAAAAATTCTTTCAGGCTATTTGACAAATACTATCAAGACTGCTCTGGTAAAGTTTCAAAATTCCAGAAGTAAAATTGTGACCGTGGTTGCGGCGGGAGTGAACCTATCTTTTGCAGGGATTTCCCTATATTGTCGCCGCTGAATGAGCGTGAGTGACGTCATAGGTTCCTTTTCATCGGCTATTAATTATCTCTGATATTTGTGCTACTGAATCAAAAAAAATTATGCAGCTGAATCACACTGAAGCAAACCTAACCGTGTATATATACTTAATACTGTGAAAAGGTTCATAAGGCCTTTAAGTCTTCGTCTTGAAAAATTCTTCATAGTAATGATTTTTTTAGAGAAGCAAACAACAAATTTTAAGCTCAGTTTTTTTTTGTTTTGTTTTTTTTTTCTTTTTAATGATATTCGAGTTTGTAAAAATTAAGAGTAACAAAAATTTAGTCACATATATGCATGCGACTCAAGCATTGCTAAATTTGCTAGCAAGTAATGAACAGAGTAGCTCACGTACAAGTAATGCACCAGCTATTAGGGCCGAGATGACTGCATGTTTGGACCGGATTTGATATGGCTAATAGATTTTAATTCCTATCGATGACAAAGGGGAACAATAACTTGCCACAAGATCTAGAGTAAATAAAAATTAATTACCGAAGCAAATATATAAACATTACAATTTATAATTATAAAAAAAATTCTCTTGCGTTTTTTTTTAAACTTTGTTTAAATATTTTTTTTAGGCATATTCAAAACATTAATTTAAATTTTAAATATTTGAGAATGTAATATTTGAACGTATTTGATTAAATTATATCAATCAAAGCATTCCAAATCGTAACAATTAAGTAAAGTATTTTTATTATGTTAATACTGCTGTTATATGATCAATGAAGATCGAAGTACTTTCAATTTAAATCACTATAGCGATTTTCTTTCGCATTAAATTTTTAATAGCTATAATTATTATTATCGCTATAATATTTTTAAATATTTTTTTTATGAATTTAATGTGAGAATCACGCATTTTTTTTTCTTTTTTTTTTTTTTTTTTACAAAATTTGGATACTTATTTAATTAAAACCACTTTTCAATGTAAGAAAAATAAAGCCACGCCCCTTTTTCCCAAAAAATCGCGCCTCCGGCGGGGGTTTTGGCCCTTCAGGCCTCTATCTGAGGCGCACTGCATGGTAAGAGATTGAAAACTACTTACTTTCACCAGTCACCACTGATATATATATATATATATATATATATATATATATATATATATATATATATATATATGTGTATGAGGCACTGCAGATCAAACGGGTTTAAATCCGGCCAAGCCCAACTGGAATTCAATTTTTAAGCCTCACACCAGCAAAAAAAAAAAAAAAAAAAATCAGACCACTTTCTTGGATTTGGAAAGTTAACTGTACTTGTCTTTCAAAATCCAGGTTCAAAATTGGTCTAAATTTTTTTTTGTTGGTGTAACATGAACGCTTAAAAATAGAAATCCTGTTGGGCTTGGATTTAAATTAACCCGTTTGATCTGCGGCACCTCATATATTATGCAATATATTACATATATATACAGGCACAGTGTATAATATACAGGGTGTCCACAGAAATTCGCACGAATTGACAGGCAAATTAAAGTATATGAAGCACGATGGTAACACGAACATGTTATACATCAAATTAAAGCTCAACAATCAACATTTTCAAAATCGTAAGCAAAAAAGCATTGTGTGGACTTGTGTTCTTTTGAAACGAAAAAGGAACAAAAATGGCCGTTTCTGAGCTCCAAACTCCGTAGAATCAGCTGTCATCTCAAAGAGATTGTCCTAATTTAATTATTCGCTTGAATAAAATTTTACCCACACACTTTACCACAAGGCTTCTCCACATGAGCATCGTTGGTACCCCCCGGCACACGTCCAGACGGGCCTCCAGTTCTGATCACCACAACAATCAGATTAATCACGCCGGCAATTCTGGCAACGTGTGGCGAGAACTGGAGGCCTGTCCGGGCGTGTGCCGGGTTGCGACGCCAGAGAGTATAGCAGATACTGCACTTATATACGTTACTATTTTTGAAAAAAGTATAATACTGCAGACTGCAGTGGGATGTGCTTGGAGCTCGAGGCTGGGTAATGGGTATAGGCCGGGATATATAAGGAAGGGAAAGGATCGTGGCCACAGCCCAGCCTGTTATGTGTCCCGGCCAGCATTCGCTGTGAGGTGAGATTGAGGGAACCGTGGAAAACCTCATCAGTCACGACGGACACATATAGTTTATATCAATGGACCAAAGTGATGTCCATCAAAGCCTGCTGGGGAACCACACACAAGTAAATACTTGTTGGAATCTCATGAATAATATAGAGGCTTCAAAAGTGTTAATTCCTGTAGATTTTTTTTTTACATAATATATATATTATAATAATATATAATTAAGCCTCGATATATAATATTATGTTATATAACAGAATTTTTTTACAGTAACTATTATATAATATATATTATTATTATTCAAGACGAATTTGAAACCATATCTCCAAATGGAAATATGATTTATATATATATATATATTTTTTAGAGGTTTATTCTCTGATTTAGAATAAATTAAGAACTCATTTTTCTCTAAAAATTTGCTTTAGAGAGTAGATAAATATCGAGTGCGCAAAAGAGAACGAAACATTTTGAGTTGGTATTTTCTAAAAATCGTTCGAATGGATATGTGTTGGCACCCAAAGCCGAATTCGGCCCAGGGCCGAAAAAAATGCGCAGAACTAGATTGGAGCATCGCGGGATGCTCCAAACCCGAAATGAATTCGGTTTTGGGTCAAACCATGATGCTCCAATTTTGTTCTGGTCAAATGAAAATGGGCTTTGGAGCATTTCGATTTGACCAGAACTAGATTGGAGCATATCGTGGTTTGACCCAAAGTCAAAATGAGATTTTATTTCGGGTTTGGAGCAAAATTTGCTCACATTTATAGTTCTGAGCATTTTGCAGAGTTCACATTACTTATTTATATTCTTTGATCAGTTTGAGTACTTCACGTCAAAATAGTGCTTAAACCACATTTACTGAAGAGACGGCGGGGATTGTAAGTGCGCAGCACAATATTTGTTTAAAAAGTACTTTATTGTTATTTTTTTTTACTTAACAAAAGTAAAACTACAATTTTTTTAATTTATTAATTGTTAGGATCTAATTGAATAAACTGCCATAATATTTTTGTATTTTAATAAATGCTGATCCCAGTGAGTTAAAACATAGGCTCTTGAGCGAAAAATAGGATAAATTTAGAGAAATGACTTAATTACTACTTACCTTTATACCATCCCATGTGGCAACTGAACAATTGTTTTATAATTACTTCTTTACTTTATTTAATATTTATAATATATATATATATATATATATATATATATATATATATATATATATATATATATATATATATATATATATTCCTTCGTCGTGAAAATATCCCAAGGTTCTCAAGAACTATTAAATAAATGACTAATAAATGTAATGAAATTAATGTGGTAGTTAAGCACTATTTTGACTATAAACAAAAAATATATAAATAAGTAACGTGCATGAACTCTGCAAAATGCGCAGATCTAGATGTGGTCAAATTTTGCTCCAAACCCGAAATAAAATCTCATTTCGGCTTTGGGTCAAACCACGATGCTCCAATCTAGTGTTCTATAATAGTCAAATCGAACTGCTTCAAAGCCGAAGGAGACTTTTTTACTTTTTACTTTTTTGGAGCATTTTCATTTGACCATGGCAGAACTAGATTTTGGAGCATCGTGGTTTGACCCAAAGCCGAAAAACGAATTCATTTCGGGTTTAGAGCATCCCCCGATGCTGAGGGATGCTCGAATCTAGTTCTGCACATTTTTTTCGGCCCTGGGCCGAATTCGGCTTTGGTTGCCAACACACACACACACATATACAGTATATATATATATATATATATATATATATATATATATATATATGGAACTGAATTTTTAAAATTGTTTATATCATACATATACGTTGAAAAATTCCAAAATCAGAGTGAACGCACGCCATGTAATATTAATTAATTATAATTAATATGGGGCATTACTTGACAAAAACTTTTAAAATATATATGTATCTAAAATAAAATATATATTATACTGTATATATATTAATATGTGTTAGGTATAATACGTAGTTTGGAAAAAAAATAATAGTGATGACTGCATGCATAATATATATATGCGAGCTTAAAAACCAAAAATGTTTTTATAAGTATTCGAACTCATTTTTTTAAAAATATAGAAAATCTCTTATGAGAATTAACATACATGATGGAAGATATAAATATATTTCAGATTTTTTTAATGCAAAAATATATGAGTTAAACCCAAAATTATTTTTTGTTTAATTTTTTTTCATACCATATCGATGGTTCCGCGGAGAAAGCGTTGGTAACGGGTGCATACTCCGGATTTTACAAAATGACGGAATTGCTTTTGCAAACAGGTTTCTTTTCATCCTTTCCTTTGTTATTGTAATTTACAACCTTACTGAAAACGTCATTTTGTAAAATCCGAGAATGCAAACTAGCGCTTTTCTCCGCGGAACCATCGATATGCACCTTAAGGTAGAGATAACGTCGAGCAGCTGTTCGGCGTTATCTCTACCTTAATACATGTATTGGCACCAAAGCCTGAATTCGGGAAAATCCCGACAAAAATACGCACATCTAGGTGTGCCCCTAGCGATTTGAGACAAAAGCTTGAAATTAACAAATATTTCGCGCTTTTTGCTCATTTAAATTTGCTCATTTCCAGAAGTGCTCAAGTCGATCCCTGACTCAAAGGCACAGTTGGGCACAGTTAGCTACCCAGTTCAATATTCATGTCTTTTTCCAATGTTATTTGAACTTGGCAGCCTAGTTCATAATCCCCTTGTGGCTGGTCTCAAATGGGACGTACAGTTGAACCAAGTTGAATTAACATGTGAATTTTGAGAGTGAACTGTAACTAAATGAGAGTCCCATTTAGTCCAACTGTGAAGGGCAACTGTGCCCAACTGCGCCCTACTGTGCCTTTTAGACAGGGGAAAAAAGCAAACTTCGACGAGAAGTTTTATTTCGGGCTTTGCTCATTTAAATTTGACCATTCCCTGACTCCACGGCACAGTTGGGCACAGTTAGGTGCCAAGTTCAATCTTGTGTTCTATTAACATTGTAATTTGAACTTGGCAGCCCGGTTGTTAATCCCCTTGTGCTTCGGCGCAATTGTGAAATTCACAGAGGTACCTAGTCAAAGACACTTGGCTGAACTGTGATTCTCACAAAATGGCCGAACTGTGAAAATCACAGTTCGACCAATGGTTTAGACTTGGTAGCTCTCCCCCGCCCCTTCTCCTTATTAATTTTTTATTTTTTCATTTCATTAAAGCTAATTAAGTTAACGTATTACTAAAAAAATGTAGTTTTTTAAATATTTTTATTTTATCATGGTAATTAACAGAGTACTCTAGCATAAAAAATTAAAACATTGATGCTAGCAGCTGCAACTCTTTTGTCTCTATCCCGCATATTGGCGGCCATGATGTCTGGTGATAGAATCCACTAATCAGCATTTCATGCAGCAGAGTTGAATTCATTGCCTGTAAAATTATGAAAATGAGATTATAACACACATATGAAAAGATTTTGTAAATATTTAACTCACCACATAAGTAGCTAGCCTGGGCATAACTTCCTCAGTGTTGAAAGAAAAGAGAGAATTCAAGGGGGCGGGCTGGGCTGGAGAAAGAAAAGCTATGATAGGGCCTCTCATGATGTTAGAATTTGTAATAATCACTGTAAAAAAGAAGCAATTTATTAGAAAAAAAAGAAGTTTGCTATTTCAATATACTTTTTAATATATTTCTTACCTTCTTTAAAGACTGCAAAGCAGACTTTTCCAATAAAAAAGAGACAGCATCTCTGTTTTTGTTGACAATGACACCCATATCATATGTTGTATGTTGCTTTTTTTTTTCTTACTTCAATTTTTTAGAAACAGATGGCGCTACCATCCGGGTATAAATTTTTTCAAAGTCCAAAATTAATAAATAAATTTGATAATAATTAGATATATTGCCAATGTAGTTTATTTAATGAAAAAAAATATCAGTTGGATATTATATATATCAATTAAAGCATCATTTAAGCCCCTTCTAGTTCATAGTCGATACAACTTCAAAGAGTGTATTCAATGTGCCAAGTTACGCCAAGTTTAGAAAGCTAGGATGCTCTGGGGTACCTAATATAAACACTGTGCCCTACTGGATACTCATGGGCATTACAGCTTACCTAACTGTGCCCAATTGTGCCCTACTGTGCCGTGGAGTCAGGGTTTCTAGAAGTGCTCAAATCAGAAAAAGCAAACCCTGACGAGAAATTTTATTTCGGGGTTTGCTCATTTAAATTTGATCATTTCTAGAAGTGTTCAACTCGAAAAAAGCAAACTCCAACGAGAAGTTTTTTTCGGGCTTTGCTCACTGTTTAATTGATCATTTCTAGAAGTACTCAAAGCAAAATTAGCATAGCGTGTATAGACTTTATTTTTTATCAAAACAACATAAGCGTGCAAAATAAATAATTATTATACCTGATTATTACCTGAACTTGACTTATTTTTGCAGAGATTTTTTACTATCATGGCACATGGCATTTTAAATTACACATCTTATTTTTTCTTTGCACAACATGTTTTAGATTGACAACCTTCCTTGCAGTTGCAAAACACAAAACCTTGCTTTGAATTTGCTAATACTGCTGCTGATCTGAGAGATCAGAATCTTTTCTTCGCCATGTTGTACGTGTGATACGTCGTCTGAACTTAGAAATTGTTCATCTGTTCATATTGCTATAATAGCTAGAGAATAATTGTAATCATACCCTTTAATTATAAAAAAATGACAAAAAAAAAAATATTAAAATTAAAAAGTGTCATTGCATGCAGTGTGACAAAATCGTATTTTTTTCAATATAACTAGAATAATACAGAAAGAAATATGATTTAACAAAAAATAACTATATATATATATATACAATAACACATGCCAATATATGTTAAATTTATTTTTTTATCAATTAACTAAAAAAGTAATCTAATTAAAATATTATTACATTTACATTATTTTATTGTTTATTATTTATTAATATAATAAGGCACAATTTCCAATTATTATTTTTTTCATTTTGCTTTGACCAGGCACTTCTAGAAATGATCAAAACAGTGCATGAGCAAACCCCGAAAAAAACTTCTCGTCGGGGTTTGCTTTTTCCGATATGAGCACTTCTAGAAATGATCAAATTTAAATGAGCAAAGCCCGAAATATTTATTGATTTTGGGCTTTGCTCAAATCGCTAGGAGCACGTACACCTAGGTGTGCGCATTTTTTTCGGGCTTTGCCCGAATTCGGGCTTTGCATGGTGCCAACATATATATAAATTTATTTATTTTTATTTATTTATTTCACATTAAATACATATGATGTTTTATTATTTTTTAATAAAATTTATACTAACTTAATTTAACACTTCATCATCGTTTTATTGTACAGACACGCCGGATTATTATACGCCCTTTTTTGAAAGTTAATAAAAGAAAACACTGAACACAGAGAGAACATTAATTTCCTCTGCACTGAACAGTCTGAGATTTAATTAACACATTTTCTTGACTTTCATGGTCCTTCAGCACATTAAAGGGTATATAAGATAACGCCACCATGCAATGTTAAAAAAAAAAATCCCTCACACAAAAATTATGAAAAAAATTTAAAATGTTCTCCTCTACACCCCCTATAGGTGAATATATCAGTATTATAGCTAAAACATCAGGTATACAAATACGTACGATCTAGTTTTTGAGTTATGAATTTTTAAAGTTGACTAATTTAAAATTCATAACTTAAAAACTAGCTAGATCGTATATATTTGCATGTATACCTGATATTTTATATTATATAGCTACCATGCCATGATAATAGGGCCGGGGTGAAGAGGGGAACATTTTTATTTTTTTTCATAATTTAATTTGTTATAATATATATATTTACTGTAAAAATTAATCATTAAATAATATTTTCCAAAATGAAAATATTAATTTTTACGATAATTTTTTTCTATGAAGTTCAGTTCGAACTTCGAACCATGATTATGACGAGTATATGACGACAAAGGCCAAGGAGAAGGAACTATAATTATAGGCCTGTTCGTAAACCCTGCTCGGTGTACACTTTCTACACCCAATCGACCTTATATCGCATGTACATAAGGTCGATTGGGTGCAGAAAGTGTACACTGAGCAGGGTTTACGAACAGGCCTAGTGTTCAAGGTTGGCTTTATACAGGGCCGTCCCATGCGCACGGTGCATACGTTTAATTTTTTCTGCTCTATTATAGAGTTTTCCGTAAATTAATAGCCACGGCTTAGAAAAGCTGCGCAGAAACGAGTTTTAAATGTTAGTAGTCTACTGCGCATGGCTCTGCGAAGTGTGCATGATAAAAAAGCTTGAATCCAAATGAAGCTGCGCAAACGCTAGGTGACTAATCTGCGCACAGCCAATAGCAACTTTGTATGCTTTATGAACAAAGATACGAACTTCTACCCCAGATTGCTTGCGAATCGCAGTGTTTAAAAATTCTTTTAATACGTTACTGCAACCGGTTTGGCTTGTAGTATTGCAAATAAATATCAAATTTGAGATGAGATAAAAAGCAACGTTCTCGCTAATGTTGAACAAAAATTCTGCTCCGGTAGGGGCCCCTCGTGCAGCAAAACAGCTGTTTTGAGCTCACTAAGTGACGTCACCTTGGGTGTTTTTGGCCAAAATGCGCAGATCAGTCCAAATTCGTAGGGCTGATGGACCTATCTATTATAGTTGTATCATGGGCTTTATACAGGTTAAGTCACCGATTGGACCAATGTTTAAGGGCTTAGCCAATCACGTTCAAGTATTTTTGGCCACATCGTGCCGCGAAATTTTGAATGCGCCCATCATGCAATGCTATTTTTGAAATTTCGCGGTGCAATGGGGCCTGAAGATTTACCAAAATTGACGCGCGAAATGCGTGCGTGTCTTAACCTGTATAAAGGAACGTTGATAGTGTTGTGAGTACAAGTTAATAACCATTTGGTTATTTTTTTAATAACTCAGGTTATTTATAACGGTTATTAACCCAATTCAAAATAACCTAACATAACCTCGGTTATTATGGAAATTTGGCAACATAGCAGTTAGAATTAATATCCAGGTTATTCTACATAAAAAGAATAGTGCCCTGACTCAAAGGCACAGTTGGGCACAGTTGGTTACCAAGTTGAAGCTTGGGTTCTATTAACATTGTAATTTCAACCTGGCAGACCATTTACTAATCCCCTTGTGGCTGGTCACAAATGGGAATATCCCATTTGCTCCCAGTCAAATCAACTGTGCCCCAACTCGGTACCTCACAAAATGGCCGAACGTGGAAATTCACAGTTGGACAAATGGTTGGAACTTGGCGCCCTCTCCAATGAAATTTGTTTCCCCTAATTATATTAATTATTAATCGATATTTATCATTATATCGTGTTATCCTATATAATTAAAATTAACTAAAAAAAAAGCTCCTATATGTTTGTTTTTTTCTATATAGGTATACATATTAGAGGGTATATTATTTTATATTTTGCAATATAAGTATATATTATGTAACATGCAAGTTTCAATTAAAAATGCAGTTATTATTAAATACATAATATGTATACTGTATTTTTTATTCATTTTTTATAAGAAATACAATTAAAAGAATAATGGACAACATACATGAAAAAAATTTACTGCAGAAATGAATAGAGGGTACCAAATTATGCTACTCTGAATTTTTTCAGATTTTTTTGAGACCCAGAACTATTTTTAATAATTATTGAAAGTGCGGCCACGCCCCCTGGAGGCGTCAATAGGCGTCCAGTCTCTATCCTTTTTATTAAGGAGTCAGGGGTGCCAACTAAAATCACAGGACTTTCAAAATTATTTAAAAATAGTTCCGGTTCTCAAAAAAATCTGAAAAAATTCAGAGTAGCATAGTTTGGTACCCTCTATTCATTTCTGCAATAATTTTTTGTCATGTATGTTGTCCATTGAATTGCTGATCGACGAAGCCGTTCCGTGACGTACAGGCGGGTCACAGACTGCAGGAGCACAGGCCAATCGCAGGTACCGCGGGACCACTCGGACGCTGCCGGCAAGGCCAGTAGACGGGGGTCCGTAAGACAAAAGCACGTACCCTCATTAGGAAGCAGAGTTTGCCCTCGAGAAACCTAAAAAATAACGAAAAACATGGTAAATTCTCATACCAGAGAATTATTGCCTTGCTATGTATTGCTATGTACCTTAGATATCCCATGGCTCTTATTGGATCAGCGTCACGGATCTGTGATTCGAAGCACTTGGGGATCGTTTCTTCCGCTCGCACTCGTTGTTCTGCAAATAAAGGAACATTTTAGAATTTGAAGTTTATAAATGTAAAACAAAATCAATGCCATATTTTTTGTAACAGTGTAGTGGTGGTGGTGGTGGTGGTGGTGGGGAGGGGGGGAAGAGAATTGCATAGAGGAAGATTTTAAAACAAGGAAAGTTATTTTTACTTTTTTTTTCTAAAATTGGATTTTAAATTTTTTTACAGTCCTTATAATATGAACAGTACAAAATCTTTTCATTTTTTTTTTTTTCAATTATATAAAATATTGCCAGAAAATAATCTAGTTGCATAGGCTGATACAGTACAAAATATCAGAAAAGAGGAAGGTGAACTTGATTCATAATTCACATAAGACTAAAATATAATTAAAATTTCAGCATGATAAAAAAAAAAGTTTTATTGCATGCCCATATTTTATAATTAATATATTAGATAATAACTTTTTTCAAATTTTTGAAGCCTCTAAAACCCTTAAGATCGTGCTGCAAATCTGTATGACACGTATCATGTATAATAATATAGTCACACACATATTTACTTGGGAAAAAACGTTGCATGCATGACTATGATGTCACTGTATTTTCCCTCACAATTTTTATGGTGTAAGAGAGAGACAAAAAATCTGAAAAAAATACTTTGAGGTCTTTTATCTAAATACACAATAACAAACGTATGCAAATTTGTCCATTTTAAATGTGAACAAAATTATTATTATTTTTTTTTTTTTTAAGAATGCACCCACTAATAGATTTAAAGGACTGTAAAATATATATATTAAATTTCTATATGCATAAAGTAAACTGCAAATTTTTAGGTATTGTTAATCACCAGAAAAATAACTTGATTCTATATAGGCTCGATAAAGCTAGCCTGCTAGCAAGCACCATGCCAGGCACGGACTGGGCCGCAACGGCCCACCGAGCAAGAAGGAACGACGGCCCACAGCACTTGAAAGGGGGGTCTGGGGGGCGTAGCCCCCCAGTAGCCCGCCACAGGCGTGATTTTTTTTAGGATTTCACTAGAATTTTCACTAAATATCACTAAATTTTTATCAAATTACACTAAAAACTGAAATAAATTATTTACTGATACTTCATAGAAATCCTATGTACAATTATGTTTTTTAAGGAAAAAAATGAGACTACTAAATATTTTTTAGTTGCAAATACAATTGGTTTTAAAAATATATTTAAAATTATGTCATTAAAAAAAATAATTTGGTACCCATTATCATCTACATTCATTTATTTATGCAAAAAAAAAAAAAAAAAAAAAATTAGCGGGTGTCCATTGGACAAAATATAAATCAAGACAGGACTAAAAATACTGTAACATGCAATATATAACTATATCAATAATTACTTAATAAACCGATTATTTAAATTAAATTAATTACGTACGAGTTTGAAAATGGAATTTTCTTAATATATTATACCTAATTTTGAGTACTTGTATGCAAGTTTAAATTTTATTTAGTTTTTAATTTCCTTCTGCATTAATTAAAATTGAAATGCCCTTTTTTTAAGAATAAATGTTTATTACATTTTTTTTCTTTCAATTTGTAGTGAAATTTTATTTTTAATACCGTTTTCATCAAAGTAATCTAACCAAAATTCGTTAAAATGATTTAATCTCTTAATCTCTGAAATATTTTTCTGATGCATGTTAATTTCCACTTGATTGTAATGTAATATAATGATATAGCTATTTTTTATTATTCCAAATTTAGTGATTTAACTTTATTTGAAAGTACTAAAATTTCCTGGGTCGCATATATATAGTCTGCCCTGGATAAAACTCCCATAATACTTAGAAAGACCGGATTTTTCATATAACATCACGAGCGCAGTATACCAGGTATACTGTATATAAATTCCTTGATTTATGTAAGACGTTATTACATGATACATTTTTTTTATCAATATTTTCTTACAAAAAAAAAAAAAAAAGTGTCTGCATAATACAAACAAATAGCGTGGAAATTTTCTTATAAAAAATGAAAAATTGAATTGAATTGAATTTCAATAATTTGAAATTTTGTATGTACCGTGTAATTTCAGCTTAAAGTAGAGTTCCTATGAGGTTCCTATCAGTTGAGTTAGTATTTTTTTTAAAATAATTCAAGTGGTCCTCCATATCAAATTGAAATCCAAAAAATTCTATCTCACATAGGTTTGCCAGAAAAAATTCCAAAGTTACAGCAAACGTGTCGTTTACAAAGACCCTCGAATATCTTAGAAATAAAAGAAAAAAATACACCGTTAGGTGGTATGAAAAATATAACGATTTTCTATCATAGAAAAAATATTAATTCTTTGGTTCTATGACCAACCAAATTTTTTTGGCTCCAATCCATTTTTCCGTACAAAAATAAAGAAAAACTCTTATGGGAATGAACATTGCTAGACTATTATTTTTTACGGATAAATGGATTCGAGCGAAAAAAAATAATTGGTTTTTGGTTAAAGCTCGTGTCACAGAACATCGCTATATTTTTTTCATATCACCTAAGACCTAGGGTTTATTTTTTCGAGATATTCGAGTGTCTTGGTTATATAGGTAAAAGGCCTTAATTAAAATGTTAAGCGACTCGTTTACTCTGACTTTGGATTTATTTTCTGGCAAACGTTTATGTGAGATAGATTTTTTTTTCGGTTCGATATACGGTGGATCACTTGAACGATTTTTAGAAAATACTAACTCATTTTTTTTTTCCTGATAGGAGCTCTACATTAAGATAAAATGGTCCATTATATAATAATAATTGTTCATTGTATGCATCATGGGTTTAAAATCTCTTTAATTTCGCTAATAGTTGGTTGTTATCATTTTGTTCTTATTTTCCTTTTTCTCCTTCTCCTTCTCCCTCTTTCTTTTCTCTTTTTTACCCTCTTTTTTTCTTTGTGGCCGGCGGCCCACATTTGCCCCGGTGGCCCACTTTTGTCGCGACCCACCGACCCACGCTCGGTGGATCGGTAGGCCAGTCCGTGCCTGTACAGTACATGATAAGAAAAAGCTGTAATTTAGGACTTCATTTTATTATTTTTTTCGGCAGTATAATAACCAGTGACCATTGTCTAAAAAAAAAAAAAAAAAAAAAAGTGTGCATGCATACTATTCGAGACCAAAATAATTAAAATTGCGTTAAAATAAATAACCTCTAATACCGGTATTACATACATCATAATGTGAAAAACTTGATTATCATGACGGTCCAGGATCGAACTCATGTAAGGCTGTTAAAGCGGTTTCACTTTAGGCCGGCGAGTGCTGATGTACTGTATGCTGTATGCATATCATACATCAACGATCTCTCAACTGGCATCAGATCGGTTTAATGCATAAAAAAATATAAAAATGTGTTTCTTTAGATAAATATGTAACAAATGAATAATTTCTTACCTCAATGATCTCTTATCACGGCGGCCGAGGAAGCCATGGCACAGGCTGCCAGGACTGTGAGCTGCATCCCTCAAACCGGCACCTATTAAATGCAATTAAACGATTAAAATGCATTTCTTGTACATATTTTACAGTGTAATATGAAATATTATAATTATGCTTACCGTCTTCTTAATGAATCTGCAACGATAAAGCAGAAATTTTGTCATTTCTTTGCGATTTTATGACTTTGTTGACATAAAACTTCACAAGCTGGGCGACCTGGGCGTCAACATTGCGAGGACGCCCGTCGGCCATGTTGATATTGATCGTTCAAATCTTCAAATGGACCCACAGTATAGAGAAGATAGTAGAGAAAGTCGTATGTTAGAATCGAAGTCGAAAACTGCTCGCGTCAACGGCATGTTTGTCCGCCGCAATGTTAAAATCATAGGAAAGGGGCACGACCAAATGGGGCATCCTGCAATGTTATGGTATAGGAGAATCAACTATAATCTGCTCTAACTCGGAAATTATTAAAGCTAGCACAGTGGAACTTTCACTAAAATATTAGAAAAAAAATCTAGTATTTTTTACAAAAAAAAAGTAAGCTCTTAACCCAATATTCAAAAAGTGTCAAAAATTGACTTCAGCTCCCCCGTAGCGAAGGTATGGGAGTTTGGCTACTATCTTTCCTGTACTGTGAATGGACCAATCACGCACGATATACACGATTGCGCGCGTAAAACTCGTAAAAGTTCAAACTATTATTTAACGTTTTTTTTTGTTTCTTTTTATTCTTAATTTTCTTTTAGACCATCAAAGTCAGGATCAAATACATAATAAATAATATTAATTATGCAAATTAATTGACAAGTTCACAAAAGTAAAGCTTCAGAAACACTGGAAAAAAAAAACATTTTCTTCAAAAAATTCTAACACCAGCACGCAAACACCCAATAATTGATATCTTATAGATATTATTCATAGGATATAAAAGAAATCTTGGATATTTGTTGGATTTGATGTCATCCTATGGACGCATCCTTGGGATTTTTGGTGCTGTGTGGGTATACCCATTTGCTCCACAGTAGGGCACAGTTGGCTAAATGGTATACCCATTTGCTCCACAGTAGGGCACAGTTGGCTAAATGGTATACCCATTTATGCAACTGTGCCCTATTGTGGAACAAATGGGAGCAACGATTCCCCTAACTGGGAAGCACAACTGTGCCCAAATGTGCCCAACTGTGCCTTTAAGTCAGGGTGTAATTTACTAAAAAAATACATGTAAAATCAAAATGCTATCCAGAGAATAATCTTTTGAATTCAAAATAAATTATTTAGCATTTAATTAATTAACCGAGAAATGTGGCAACACTGTAGTTAAAGTCAAAATTATTAAAAATCGCTGTAAAATCTTTTCTATCAATTATTTTTACTAAAAAAAAAAGTATTTTGGACTCAGTGATGCAACGCTTCGCGAAGTTTCGCGCGAAATTTCGCTAGTTTCGCGAATATTCGCGAAGTTTCGCAAGCCAAGTTTCGCGAAAGTTTCGCGCGAAACTTGCGAAACTTCGCGAAATTGATATATTTGAATTTCCCGCTCTACTTTTTCGAATCGTATTTAATGAATACGCCGTTTTCTTCCTAATTTTACTTTAATGACAGGTTTAATTGCATAAATGAATTAAAAAATAGTTCAATTTAATTTATTAGATATAAAAAAATTTATTTCTTTTTATTAATTTTAAAAATTACTTTTAATTATTTTTAAAATCATTTAACACATTCGAGGATAGACAGGTCATGAAAGGGGCCATTTTATCTTGTTTTCTTAATTTTTTGATGAATATATGAAAAATCGCATTGCGCCAAATTTTCGCGAAGTTTCGCGAATATTCGCGCGAAAGTTTCGCGAAAGTTTCGTGCACCATGTTTCGCGCGAAGTTTTGCATCTCTGACTGAGGCAAATCTCCAACGTAAGATGGCGACCGAGCGCAACCATCTGCATAGTAAATTGTATGGAAGTTCCCCAACGTAAGATGGCAGACATCCCATTGGTTACTGTTGTAACCACCACCCACTTCCTCCTCACGACTGTGCCTCACCGACGGCAGTACCATCACCTATCCATTCATACAAAATCCTTTTGGGTTACGCGCGATATGCGCGTAAAGTCTATGAATGAATGCCATATCCTGAATATCTCAAAAACTAGATTGACTTTTGCTTCATTTTTTTTTTTTTTTTTTTTTTTGCTGTAATTTATGTCGTAATGTAAGGAAGATTTGCTATAATATATAATTTTCAGAGTGATATATATATATATTCGATTCACCTTATTCACCATCTCCTAAGACTATATAAATAGCTATTAGGTCTGTTCATATAAATACACAATCAGAAAGAATCGATTATTTGTGATGAACCTTAATTATGTTCCATGTACAGAATTAAGGTTTAATTATCACAAATAATCGATTCTTTAATTCTGATTGTGTATTTACGAACAGACCTTATATTATATAATTATATATAATAGTGACAATAATATATCCTTTTAATATACTTGCATGGTATATCATATTAATTAATATATAGTAAATAAAAAGTATTAATTGCAGCTAGAAATAAAATTTAATTGAATTGTACGTTGCATAAATTATAATTATTCGTGATTTTTAAAAGCCAACAAATAATTTAGCCGCACTTAAATTAATTACATATATATATTAAGGGTAAGATAATTAACGCCATGCACCAATGTTAAAAAAAATCCCTCATACAAAAATTCTGAAAAAAATTTTAAAATATGTTCTCCTCTACACCCCCTATCAGTAGCTAAAATATCAGGTATACAAAAAATATATATACGATCTAGTTTTTAATTCGAATTATTAATTTTTTAAGTTGACTAATTGAACAAATTTAAGGAGTCGTTCGATTTCTCCATGTTAAAGTAGTCAACTTTAAAAATTCATAACTCAAAAACTAGATCGTATTTGTATACCTAATATTTTAGCTACTGATAGGGGGTGTAGAGGTGAACATTTTATTATTTTTTTTTTCAGAATTTTTGTGAGGGATTTTTTTTTAACATTGGTGGCGTTATCTTACCCTTAAATTAATATAAAAATAAAAAAAATACTTCCTGGACACGGAGAAGTATTATATATATACGGCCAGCATTGGAGAGGGAAATAATAATAGCAGAATTAATATACCTTCGAGAGCTCGAGATATTCGAGAATCGTATAGTGTTATAATATATAATATATATATATATATATATATATATATATAGAGTACGTTGTTTGCTGTTTTTGCTTACGAGGGAAAATAGCATAGCCCCACATGCATAGCAGGTATACGGACGGTCAGGAGGGTTAGAAAAGAGAAAGTGGAGGTCCAACTACTATGGCATATATTAGACAGGCGCGGATCCAGGAAAAAAATTCGGAGTGGGTTGCGCCTCCATATAAGGCCATGCAATGTTAAAAAAAATGTAGTGAGGGAAATGTTAAATCCAAAATTTCGTGCCCCCTGCCCCCCCCCCCAGCTCCCCCTTGGATCCGCGCCTGGCATATTAGATAGAAGAAATGACAAAAAATTTTTAAAAAAAAGTTTTGATTGTTCTTTAATGATATACATAATATATATGTGATATTTTTTATGCTATAATATCTATCGTTTATTGGTGTATTTTTACAATTTTTTAAAACTGATTTATTTTGTTTAAGGGCATTGGGTGTAGCACCGGTAGTTGGCAACACTGACAATCTTCACCATATATGTTAATTTTTCAACCCCGCTCCTCTGATTGTGAGTAATTTTTATGCTAGAGCTAAAAGCTGATCGCAGTATCAAGATAATTAGTAGCCCAAGTGCACAATTTGGCTAAATAAAGCCTGATTTAAAGAAAAGTATTTTTTTATATTTTTAAAAAATGCATGTTAATTTAAACAAATTACTAAAAATACTTTTCTTTAAATCAGGCTCTACTCTGAAAAAAATTTAAAATGTTCTCCTCTACACCCCCTATCAGTATATATAAGCTAAAAAATATCAGGTATACAAATACGATCTAGTTTTTGAGTTATGATTTTTTAAAGTTGACTACTTTAATTAACATGGAAAAGTGAGGGATTTTTTTCAACATTGGTGGCGTTATCTTACCCTTAAGATAATGTTTAATTTCTTTCTCCATTAATTACTTTATTTAAGTTCTAGTTTTTTATATTTACAAATTGCAGCTCATTAATTTTGTATACTTTTTTCAAGATAAATGCAAAAGTATATTTTACTGAGAATTTTTTATTTACTGATTGTGAGCAACAGTTAATTTTAATTATTATTAGATTTAAATAGTTTTTAAACTTTATTTCATGCAAGACCGACGTACAATTTCCTTGCTGCTATACATGTTTTTATTAATAATTCATTTATCTTTCAATTGAAAATTGCTAGGTGATATTATAATGATTAGAAGTACGCCAGCAGGCGGGCAGCAGCTATAGTTAAAAAATAAACCTAACCAGGATTTTTTTTTTATAAATGTTGCTTTATTCAGAATCATATATTTTGTATAAATTATGCAAAGCCTGCAGGATCACCTTTTTTGTTTTAATTAGTTTTGGTAAAAGTCTGAGGTCGAGTACTCGCATGCAGCTATATAGCTAGATTGGATATATATGCTATTGTTAATTTGTTGTTCCTCTTTTTAGCGGTAAATAAAATAAATTTAGATTATATAGATCAGTATTTTAAATAAAAAAAAAAAAAAAAAACGAAAAAAAAAATGTATAAAGTACGAATCATAAATCTCCATCACATGGATAATTTTTTTCTCTTAATTATTTTATAGCGTTGATTTTAAATGCACGATGCCTTCATAAAATGTATAAGACCATGCAGAGCCCTAAGAAAGCTCATGATATTAGACGTAATATTAATTTAGACACGTAATTTAAAAGATCGCGGAAATAATTGACACCTGGGCTAGACTACTGCAGCATATATAATATACATATATCGTCTTCTTCATCCCGCAAATTGTTTTTTCTTGTCATTTTCTTTTTATTTCACCCTTTTTTTCTCCGTCTTTCTCTTTTCTCCCTTTTACCCTTTTCTGACCTGCGGCCCCCACATTTGCCCCGGCGGCCCACCGCCCACCGACCCGTGCTCGGTGGATCGGCGGTAGGCCAGTACGTGCCTCATTCCGTTTTGTCTTAAAAGAAAAGACAAGTTCACGTACGCAACGCTTTTTAGTTTTGATTTTTGAAAACATTGAATTCTAAAAGCTTTAAGGGTAAGGTAACGCCACCAATGTTAAAAAAAATCCCTCTCACAAAAATTCTGAAAAAAATTTAAAATGTTCTCCTCTATACCCCCTATCAGTACCTAAAATATCAGGTATACAAATACGATCTAGTTTTTGAGTTATATATTTTTAAAGTTGACTACTTTAACATGGAGAAATGAAACTCCCATGTTAAATTGGTCAACTTTAAAAATTCATAACTCAAAAACTAGATCGTATTTGTATACCTGATATTTTAGCTACTGATAGGGGGTGTAGAGGAGAACATTTTAAATTTTTTTCAGAATTTTTGTGAGAGGGATTTTTTTTAACATTGGTGGCGTTACCTTACCCTTAATTTGATGTAACAAAAGTCTATGTCACTCTTATATAATTATCATGCTTTATTTTGAATATTTTGAGTGCCAAATCGGGAAAATTCATGTGAGCATATGGCACCCTGTATATACATATAATATAAGAAGATGTGTGTAGATTGTGCCCACAAGATTTAACAATTTAAACTTTTCATGTTTCCATCAAATATATAACATAATTTCAATTCATTATAGATTTATAGATTATAATTTATTTGAGACAAAAGCTTAAAAGTTTGACAAAAATAACACAATCATAATATATATAATGTAATCTCTATGTAAGTAATTTTTATATAATTATATTCATTAATTGTCATGTTCTCATTTGATATATATATATATATATATATATATATATATATATATATATATATATATATATATATATATATATATATATATATTTATATATATATATATACATATACCATCTACTTTGAAACTGCATGTATAATACATAATATGCATGCATGCAGAATTGAAATAATGGAGTATCGACCTCAAATTTTTTTATTGCAGAAATGGATAGCGAGTGCAAAGAAAAAGATAGGACTTGCCGCCTCGTGACGTCACAAAAAAAGTTTCAATAATTTTTTTAAAAATAGTTCCCGGTCTCTACAAAATCTGAAAAAAAAAAAAAAAATCAGAGTAGCATTGGTAACTTTGCATGCTCTATTCATTTCTGCAATAAATGTCTCAGAATGCAAGTCGCGCAAGTACAAAAAAAAAATTGATGCAACTGTGATTCGACCTTCTAGAATTATATTGAGATAAGGTTCAGACTTAAATTCAGACTTGCATCAAAAATTTCTCTGTACTTTCGTGACTTGCATTCTGAGATGACGATATACAACAATTAAATTAATGTCCAAGCATCTATATATTTTATAATATTTTAAATGTATCTGAGCAATTTCTTGTCAAAAATCTCAAAATTAACTTCCAATAGCACAATTATTTAGTATAAATTTAATTTATATACCCAAGACTGCAAAATAATGCAATAATAAAATCACATTTCCTGCTTTCCTGAAAGAATTGTTAATTGTCTAATCTCTTAATATTTAAATATATTTCATAAAAAAATTATCACAATTACAATAAATATTTTAGATATTTGTTTAATCAGTCTTATAGGGCAATATTTTTGAAGAAAATATCACAGCCCAACCAACTCAATCTGCACAGCGGAGAGCGTTGCCCCTCTTCAGGTTGTGGTTGTAAAAGATATATGTACGTATATATACTGTCGCCGTCATAAGTCGGTGCACTCCGACTTTGGAGTATTGTAGCTGAGAGCTCAATTGGCATAGACGATATTAAAAAATACTGGCACACGCAGAATCTTATTCTCTGTAAGAAAATGTTAATTTTATATTTTTGGAGCAAAAATTAAAATTTTGGCGAGTTTTTTTATAACGCAAGGTCGGGTAAAATCAACGGTTTTTCCGAGTACCTCGGTTTTAAAAATTCACAGAAAATCAGAAAATTAATTTATAACAACGAAATTTTCAAAATCAATGGACCAAATTGTCCTTAACGCAATGATGTAAGTTTAATTTTCATAAATTAATTAGTTAATTTTTAATTAATTAAGAACTAAGAAATCGATCTCCTCCCTGGAAAAACATTTTTCCGGAAAATCAAGTACGCCATCCTAAGGGTACTAATATTAGTCAACTTTTGTGGGAAGCACATTTTTTATTTAAGTCTTTGTCAATTTTTAATTAATTTTATTCCCTATTAGCGGGTGTTTGATGACGTCATCAAACACCCGCTAATAGGGAATAAAATTAATTAAAAATTGACGAAGACTTAAATAAAAAATGTGCTTCCCACAAAAGTTGACTAATATTAGTACCCTTAGGATGGCGTACTTGATTTTCCGGAAAAATGTTTTTCCAGGGAGGAGATCGATTTCTTAGTTCTTAATTAATTAAAAATTAACTAATTAATTTATGAAAATTAAACTTACATCATTGCGTTAAGGACAATTTGGTCCATTGATTTTGAAAATTTCGTTGTTATAAATTAATTTTCTGATTTTCTGTGAATTTTTAAAACCGAGGTACTCGGAAAAACCGTTGATTTTACCCGACCTTGCGTTATAAAAAAACTCGCCAAAATTTTAATTTTTGCTCCAAAAATATAAAATTAACATTTTCTTACAGAGAATAAGATTCTGCGTGTGCCAGTATTTTTTAATATCGTCTACGCCAATTGAGCTCTCAGCTACAACACTCCAAAGTCGGAGTGCACCGACTTATGACGGCGACAGTAGTAATGTAGTTTATGAAAGTATGATGTAATTTATATGAACTTTTGTTTGAGGCATGATAAAAATATTCCACCTTGGTTCCTCTTCTATAGAGAAAGATTATTTTAAGTACCCCTCCCACAAGTCTAGCTGTGTCTCTTTATCTATTTGATCTACAAAGAGCTTACGTATCAGGTATAGGAGAAATGTTCCATCTGCCTCAAGCTAGAACTATACCAACTTAATCGGCCAATTATATATTTTGATGAACAACAAAACAATCAATACATGTTAATTACATAATTATTGGTCGGCTGCAACACTTAGAAGTAGGAAGTAGATGAAGTGCAAATTTGTCATTGCTTAAGGGTAAGGTAACACGGATCAGCTGACCCAATGTTAAAAAAATCCCCCACACATGAAAATTATGAAAACAATTTAAAATGTTCTCCTCTATATATCCTCTATATTTGTATCAGGTATACAAATTCGAGCTAGTTTTTGAGTTATGAATTTTTAAAGTCGACTACTTTAACATGGAAAACTCAACCGTCAGCTGATCCGGGTTACCTTACCCTTAAGGGGGGTCGCAGACAGACTTTTATTTCTACGATCGTACCTTTCTCATTTAGAACCGATTCTAAATTTCTTATCATATGACAGCGTACAATATGAAGCTGTGCGCGCGCGCACAACGCTGATCGCATAGGTTCTTTTTTTTTTTTTTTCATAAGCTGCGAAATCATGCGATTTTGTCTGCGACAAGCCTAATTAATTGTTGTGAATTAGTTATATAAAGATTTTTTCATATAGTTTGTAAACTATTAAAATAATTAATGAATAAATAATAATAATTTATTTACTTATAAAATACTGATTTTCTTCTGTGTTAATTCATCAATGCCATTTTAGAAAGCATCCCACTCCTTTTTCCCCCTTAACCCTAGCATTACCAAGTGTTTTTTTTTTTTGTCACACGCTATACAAAGGAGGAGGGGAGCAAGGTTAAAATGACCTGATATTTAAAGGTAAGATAACACGAAACATCGATTGTTGTAGTCCCATTTGATAACACGTAAACCTTAGCAACCTCATTATAATTCTGATTTTTTTTTTTTTTAAATCAGTCCTTAGCATTAGCACCAAAAACATGTGGAAAAAATTTCAAAACAATCGGACAATCCAATTTTCTTAAATTAATTTCTTAAATTTTTAGTATAGGGCTTTCCCATGGAGACTGAAACTAAGAAATTTATTTAAAAAAATCTGATTGTCCGATTGTTTTGAAATTTTTTCCATATTTTTTTGGTGCTAAGGACTGATCTCTCAAAAAAAATTCAGAATTATTATGAGGTTGCTATATAAGGTTTACATGTTAATCAAATGGGACCACAACAATCAATGTTTTGTGTTATCTTACCCTTAAATGTTTAAAAAAAAATAAGTTTCTTGCTCACTTTCTTCTCACTTTTTTTTTTGTTTTGTTTTTTTGCAGAAATACATTGCTGGGTGGCTAATTAAGGATTACAATTTTTTTCCCATAATTTTTGGAGCAATACGTATTTTACACTTTAAAACTTTAAAAGATGGTTGTCTCGACCCCCCCCCCCCCCCCCCCCGTAATGCTAGGGTTAATTTCCATTTCTTCATTTTTTAAATAACAAATCATGATAAAAAAAAATCTACAATCCCAAAAATATTAAGATGTCACTAATGATCTTCGAGGGTTTAAACCTACAACAAAACTTTAAGGAATAAGTAGTCTGATATTGACTGTTTTACAGTTTTATAGGAACACATTTATATTCTTTCCATGATCACAACACATATTCTACTAACAAATAAACTGTGAAACAACCAGGTATGGAATACAAGAGTCACTAGGGAACAAAATTTGACATGGTCAATGAAAGACAAAGAACAGCAAAAATGACAACTTTGTACCGGCTTTAGTTGACCATTGAATATGGTCAAGATATGACATTTGGAATAAGGGATAGGATTAGATGGATTTTAAAGTAGTTGGTTGGTGGTAGGTATGACATAATAATGTTATAGGTAACAATTTGTCTGTTTTCATATTGCCTGATGTATAAAACAGTGATACTTTACATTACGTCATATAAGTAACAGACAAGCTGACACCAGGATTTATGTTTAAAAATAACCTATCAGTCCATTTTCACCGTTATCTCATGCAACTTTTGGTGAAATGAGAGGAACACCATGTTGAAAAAACATACAGTATTCAGAACACTTCCCTTTTTTCCTTTTTTTTTTTTTTCTTCTCTTTTTAAACAGCATGCCTTATCCATTTTGTTTTATGGTGAACTGTACAACATAACATTATTAAAGTGATATGGATTGATTATACAATGATGAATGCTTAAATTTAAATTGTAATAAAAAATGTTACTAAATTTTTCTAAATATGGTTTTCATATAACAAGCCATAATTATGGATACAATAAATTGGGAGGAGCTAAGATTGCAGCTCGACGTTTGTGATTGGAGCATTTTTAACACCACATTAGAACACGACATCAGATTAATCAAATACATATTTCATATTAATTAATCTGGAATCACAATAAAAAAATTGAGATTGATAACTTGGATTGCTAGAAGTGAAATGGACGGTTCCCACTGTAAATAATTTTTTTTTATCGTCCGAGTTTATAAGGCAAGCTGTCAATACATTGGGTTATTGTGAAAATTTAAAATTCTTGGCAATTTCCGTTAATTAAACTAAATAAAAAAGAAATATTATAAGGGAAAAGTATCTGCATAATATATTTTACACTAATTTTTAATGTTGCAATTTTCACATTATTCCTACATGGCACCAGTATCTCTTACTTTACTTTTATTTTTCCAATTCATGTTTAGTTTCATGTTTGGTAAGTTTCTGCACTGTGATGTTTAAACATTTAATTCAGCCATTGAAGATATAAGCTTCAATTAACATCATTCCTAATATTAATATTAAAACTGAAAAACTTGAATTATTCATATAAAAAAAAGAGAGAAGCTATAATATTCTTGGCTAACATTACAACTGCGCATTTCAATTTTGTGCAGAAGCTTGCCATCTCTCAACTCCTCTCTTCCAACTCTGGGGAAATATCTACAGGCAGGGAAGCATTCAATTCACTGTGAACTACCCACAAGAAACAATGATTAGCCATTAAAGAATTTGGCAGCCCTAGAATAACATAAAAGTATCAACATTGAAAAACAGATTTAACACAACTTTTTTTTTAAATACCTAATAATGTAATACTGTGACAGTGAATTTCATTTTAAAGATATACTAGCTATGGCTTACATGCACTGTTAAAAGGGGGGAAGGAGGGGGGGTCAAATAGAGTATGAAATTTTTTTAACATGATAAAATGTAAAAAGTCATCTTGAGTTAGTTTAATAATAATAGTTCATTGTGCATAATAATGTACAGTTCTGAAATATATTATAAAATATTAGAATAAAATCAATATATTCCTGGGATATTATTCTGTAAGTTACGTATTATTATTATAATTATTATTTCATAAAAATAATTGCACATTTAAATGAAATTTTCCTGGTAGGAAGTTGTTTGAGTATTCAATTAAGTAATTCTTACTGAGATCCGCTCTCAATACTGTCAGGAAATGCATTTTTCAACACATTTTTGTTAAAACACATGCTGCATGTTCCACTCGTCGCAAACAAATTACATGCTAAAAAACTTTCACTCAAGATTTTGTAATTTTTTAACATTAAAATTGTAACCAAGTTATCACCCTCATTTATACCCTGTGCAAGTTTTTTTTTTAAATATATTTTACAACATGCATTACTTTGTCTTAATAAAAAACCAAATCCCTGATGATGATTTCAAAAACCATGTACAGAACTGTACTTTGTATCAGTAAAATAGTGACAACCACAAGAAACAATAACAAACAAAAACTTACCCTCATTCCAACAATTTAAAATTTTAAGAATACGAAGTACAAAGTTCAAAATACAACAGAAACACTTGGATTACACTCACACACACAACTCTCAGAAACATTATCAATCAATCTCATTCTACTGTACATACACAATGCACCTAAGTAAGTTGGCAACAATAACTCCTGTTAAACTTATTGTTCCGTGTGTTTTTATAATTATGATTATTTATTTACTTTTCGTATTATTTCTCCTTAAATGAATGATTATTTCTTTCCATATTTTTTTATACAGAAGTGCATTCTCATCAGAATCCACCAAATCCTATATCCATTCTGTCTTGTTTTATTCGATCCAGAACATGATTTTGGAGGTAGCCAGGTTGAGGGTAAGGACTATTTGAGTATGGTGATGGGTATGGATAATTTGGACTTGGCATATGTAGACTATGAGATGGAGTGTATGGGAATCCTCCTCCAGGTGCACCTGTGTATGATGAAGGAGTGGGAGAGTATTGGCTATAAGGGTATGGCATATTCATGCCACTCATAGGAGTCGGTAGTCCAACTGCACTACCCATTGAGCCTCCCATACCACACGCTCTTTCCATTATTCCACTTCCCATGCTACCCATTGGGCCTGTTCCACCAAACATCCCACTACCCATCCCATTTGGACTAGCCATCATGTGACTTCCCATAGGATGTGGTGCTCCCATTAAATTAGGGTAAGAATTCATACTTGAATTCATAGGTGAGTAATTTGAAGCTAGACTAGTAACAGAAAAAGAGCTGGACACTTGACCAGCTACATCATGATTTCCTGATGCACTGCTATTAGCTAATGAGGATACAGAAAAATTCATACTCGCGCTACTATGATGCAAACTGCTGTAACTGTTTGAAGTGCTTACTGTATAATTTGTACTTGCGGTAGAATAATGAGGACTATAATTACCAGCAGCTGCAGCAGCGGCTGCAGCCGCTGCGGCAGCAGCATTACTGCTACTTGAGCCACTGTAATGCGAGCTATTAGGATAGCCGCTTGCCAGGTACGCTGCCGACTCGTCATTGTACTGACTACTGGGGGCATGACTCGAGTCATAGTGGTCGGCAGGGTTACTCGAGTTAGCCACTGGGCCATGAGGTGCCGTTTCCCCCTCTGCAATGCTGGGTATCTGGTCCACCAGGGATTCGAGACCCGATAAACTTTTAGAAGCTACGTCTTGTGTCATATTATTTCTTTTCGGATTATAGTCAGGATTTGAACCTTGAGAATAACCAATAGCAGAATTTGTTTCTGAATCTGCAGAAAAATTACCATAATTAGGATAATTCAAAGCTGCTGGGTTTTCATTAGGAGGTGTAGGACTAGAAAACCTACACTCGTTTTGATTTTGATTGGCATCTCCTGAGGTTTCGTCCTTGACTATCCCTGAAGGGTTTTGAGCTGCGTCATTTGTATCCTCAGGCATGCTAGTTGGAGGCTCAAAGTCTGGGGGGCCTAAGCTAGGAGAGGTAGGTGGTGGTGAGCCCAAATTGTGCTCAGATGATATGGCCGCACTAATTTCAGATGAAAGGTCTGAATGAGTGAAGGGTTGGGATGGAGGTTGTGGGGACTGACTATACCGATGGGACTGGGCAGGAGACTGATGGTAATTGTGAGCAGATGAGGGGGATTGAGACTGGTTTTGTGAGCTGTACACCTGAGATTGAGTGTTATATGAAGGAGAAAAATTCTGTTGGCAGAAATTGTTAGGAGATTGGATGGGAGGTGAAAAACAACTTGACAGAGGTATTGATGAACTTGTGTGATCTGGAAGTCCATTAGGAAGCATATTATTATCATGTTCCATCTTGATTTTCTTCGGTCTTCCCCTCTTCTTCTTTGGAGTTTCACCATTTTTGTGTTCCTTTACAGGTGGAAGCTCAGGGTTTCCTTCTTTTCTTGGTTCGTGCTCTCCTCCCTCACATTTTATCTTCTTTGGTCTTCCTCGCTTTTTCTTTGGAGGCGTCAGATCCCCCTCTTTCTTCACTATTGCATTGCTTAAGTCTGTCAATTCACCATTATTAGGTAACCGGCCATAACCATAAAATGAACGCTCATCTTTAGGCTCATCCTTAAGTTCAGGTTCAGTATAACTTTTAAGCTTAGAATCTGTGAACACTACCTCTGTTTCATCTAAATCTGAAATAATTCCATTCAAGTAGTCTCTGAATTTCTTCAGTGCTGCGTAGAACGGCACTTTGTCTGCTGCTCTGGGCAGCTGGGCGCAGCGAGCGCTGGACGAAGGCATCACCCACATGTACTGAAACAACAAAAAGACAGATGAGACCATTTCTTTATAGTAATTGTTGCCCAACAGAGAATACATAAAATGCTTAGCAATCTTTTACATTAGGCCCATGAGCTTCCATCTTAATTTTTGAATATAATAATATACCTAATGTTTATATATTGCACACAGTCTTGCCCATGAAAGAGATGATAAATAAATATTAATTTAAGGAAAGAGATAGGAATGAACCAACCTTACCATGATGAGATGTCTGCAACAGATGAATCTTGTTGGCACAGATGACACAAATACATTGAATGTTGATCGTTTTGTCTCAATAATGTATTTGTAAATATTTGCGTCATCTGTGCCAACAAAATCACCTGCTGCGGACATCTCACTGTGGTAAGGCTTGTTGGTTTATTCCTTTCTCTTTCCTTAAATTAATATATCCAACCACAATGTTTCCCTTTCCTTATAATAATATACTACTGTATATAGATAATAAATAAATTAATTAATAAATGATACAATAATAAGTAAATATTCCAAATGAGACCATCAGTTTCAAAACCAGATAATTACACACAAATTGGAACATATTATCACTAGCATAAGTTATCCCAAGATTTAAAGCTTGTGGTCTCAAATACAACACACATTAGAGGCAAATAATGACCCCCACCACCATGTTTCAAGTATTTGATTCTTGAACATAGAATGTTTGTAACATTACTGTACCGACGAAACCACAAAAAAATGCCTATAAACAGATCTTATGGCCATGGGTGATGTCATAAAAGACGTTTGGCATCACAGTACGAGTGATAAGAGCAGGCAGTATTGAATGACCTTTGATCAATCAGATCAATCAACTTCACAGATACAATGCACATCGTTGCCGATACTATGTAAACAAATAGGCATTTCTTGTGATCCCGTCAAAAAACAACAACAACTGTTGTAGTAACAATAATAACAACTAAATATTGCTTATCATGAACAATAAGTTACTTTTTTTCCATTTAAAGCAACATATTTTGTAACATCCTAAAATAAATGCCGAGGACTATATACTGGGAGGACGGCCTAGGACAACTTATTGAACAACTCAACAATTCTCGCCAACCTTCGGGGAAGTCTGCTAAATGGGCCACGTGCTCAGGCGGTTTCTTTGAGGAAGTCAAAGATTTGACGGCTTGACAGATTTGACAGATGGCTAATAAAGCGGCATTTTTGACCGCGGTATCTTTATAGCTGACTCTATGACAATCAAATGCGCTAGAAAAGTCAACGTCGTGACGTCACTGGGTTAAGGAAATGTCAGCCGGTTGGCGGCAAAAAAGTTAGGCCGTCCTCTTGTATACATACATACATACATAACATGACACCATATCCCTTTACGGGGTAAGCCAGCAGCATTATTACCTCTTGTATATAGTCCTTGAATAAATGCTACTGCTTTATATTCTCTCAAATCCTGATTCCAAAAGGCTACACAATTCAATGATGATGCAGTCATAAAAAGGTACAAATTCCCAGAATCCATCGAACACAATACATACAATTCTTCATGCATTTGGGTAAAACAAAATTTTATTGCTTCTTATGAATTAAGGGTAAGATAACGCCACCAATGTTAAAAAAAATCCCTCACACGAAAATTCTAAAAAAAATTAAAATGTTCTCCTCTACAACCCCTGATAACCTGATAAAATATCAGGTATACAAGTCTTCTTCTTCTTCTTTTCTTATGCCAGGTATACAAGTGCGATCTAGTTTTTGAGTTATGAATTTTTAAAGTTGACTAATTTAACATGGAATTTTCTCCATGTTAAAGTAGTCAACTTTAAAAATTTATAACTCAAAAACTAGATTGTATTTGTACACCTGATATTTTAGCTACTGATAGGGGGTGTAGAGGAGAACATTTTAATTTTTTTTTTTTTTTAGAATTTTTGTGAGGGATTTTTTTTTTTTTTTTTTTTTTTTTTTTATCATTGGTGGCTTTATCTTACCCTGAAGTATTCATAAATTTGTGTTGTTTTAAAGTAAAGTGCGCGCTAGAAAAAAAAGTTGAGTTAGTATTTTCTAAAAATAGTTCAAGTCGTCCTCCATATCAAACCAAAATTCAAAAAATTCTATCTCAAATGGGTTTGCCAGAAAAAAATTCCAAAGTCAGAGTGAACGCGTCGCTTAACATGGGGCCTTACCTGACAAAGACCCTCGAATATCTCAAAAAAATACACCGTTAGGTGGTATGAAAAAAATATAGTGATGTTCTATGACCCATGCTTTAACCAAAAATCGATTAAAAAAAATTTCGCTCGAATCCATTTTTCCGTAAAAAAATAATAAAAAATCTTATTGGAATTAACATGGTAGATTTTCTTGATTTTTTTACGGAAAAATGGATTCGAGCGAATTTTTTTTTAATCGGTTTTTGGTTAAAGCTTGGGTCATAGAACATCACTATATTTTTTTCATACCACCTAACGGTGTATTTTTTTGAGATATTCGAGGGTCTTTGTCAGGTAAGGCCCCATGTTAAGCGACGCGTTCACTCTGACTTTGGAATTTTTTTCTGGCAAACCCATTTGAGATAGAATTTTTTGAATTTTGGTTTGATATTGAGGGAGACTTGAACTATTTTTAGAAAATACTAACTCAACTTTTTTTTCTAGCGCGCACTTTACTTTAAAACATTTTTTCAATAGCCTTTCTATTCTTTTAAGAATATTGTATGTAATTTTTATGCATGTGTTATGAATATATACTGATATATAATAACATTTATAAAGTTTAAAATAACAAAGTTGCTTCACAAGGATGTCAGTAAAAATTTGATAACTTTCATGAAACAACAAGGAGTAATAGTAACTTCTAAATTAAGTATACAAATATAGATAACTATTATACGTTTACTATTTACATAAACCAATAAGAAAATTAAAATATTTCACTTACAAACACAATTGAACCCTAAGTTACAATGGATTCTGTTCTGCAATTACATTTCATCATCAATGTCGAAATTCCATTTATAATTGTAAACTAGGTTTTTAAATGAAAAAGAATGTGTTTTACTGGTCATTATTTAGCGGCACCTAGTGTGAAGTTAGGGGAAAAATGGGTTTTGAAAAAGAAACAGTGTATAAAACAAATGAGAATACTACTTGTTGAGAAATTTCAGGACGTTGAAGTGAGAGGTAGCTATGCAAAGATGGTGAATCAGATTGTTTGAATCACAGAAAGAGTGGAAAAAAGTGAATGAAGATTATAATGTAAAATGTTGAATGGGGATACAAGTTATTATGTCTGTTCGTAATACAAAATCAGAAAGAATAAATTTTTATTGATGAACCTTCTGTACGTTGTATGGAACATATAAAGATCATCCATAAAAATTTATTCTTTCTGATTGTGTATTTACGAACAGACCTATTGAAAGAAGTGTGCATCAGTTGTGCAACAGAAGTGTGTGGATCAGTTGCAATTCGTCGTAAAGATGGTAATGCGTTTTAGACTGAAGAAGTGAAGAAGGCGGTAGGGGAGGAAGAGTGTATATATATTTGAACATGGTTGCATGTAAGAAGGATGACCAAGGAGAAATTGCAGAAGAATTTTGAGAGCATTAAAAAATTGTATTGGAAGATGGTGAATGTAGTTAAGAATGGATATCAAACAAAATGCGAGTAGTGTAAAAATCTGTTATGTATGTACAGAATAAAATACTACAACTATTTTTCCTCACAAACATTTTCTCTCAATAACTACATATATAAACTTTTTATAACATTATCTCGGTCCACAAATAATATGGCTGCCATTTCTGTTTTTGATCTACAATAACATACAGAAGGAAAAGCTGTGGATTAGTTGTCATCTGAGGAGTTAACCAAGTCTTTAAACTAAAAATTGTACACATTCAATCCTTCAATAAATTTGTCAAGAACAGTACAGTAATCTTAACCCTACACACTTTTTGTTATAAATTCGACTTTCAAAGTAGTATTGTTACATAAACTTAGCCTAACTAATAATAAAAAAATGCTACAGATCAATCCGAGGAATTCTAGTTATTAACTGCCTGATACTCACAGTATTAGTACCATCAACGAAATCTGGTTGTCTTCCGAATACGAAGTCCTTCTTGCCAGAAAACACTTCGTAGATGAGTTTGCCATTGAAGACAGCAATCTTGGGTTTGAATTTTTGCAGCTTTTCAAGAAGAACTTGGCTCCCTAAAATATAAAAAAATATTAGGTTAGAAGTGTTACAAGTATGTAGATTCATGGCACTTATGAAACAAATATGTTAATAAGATAAATAATATCAATAAATGAAGAAATTTAGCTTTAGTTGAGTCAAAGTTGAAAGTTCAGCAATTTAATTTAACTTGTCACTATAAATCACACAAAAAGTGCTGGAAATTTTTTGGCTTTTGATAAAAATAGCTTTTAACAGGGTATGAAGTTTGCTTACTTGAGGCAAACCCACTGAACTATATAACTGAAGGCCAGAAGACCCTCTTTCTTACAGAGGGTTGTGTTGCAGGTAGCCGGCATAAAGACGTATGCTAGTTTTCTCTCCCCGTAAATTGACTGCTGACCTTGAGAACGAGCGTGTTGAATAGGCACGCGGGAGAAAATATTTTTCTGAAGCCGACGCAGTGAAAGAAAGAAAGATGCATAAACTGTACATGCATACAGTATAACAGATCTTAGTTTACCACTAAACAGTTCAGTAGACTAGACGGCGCCAGATATATCAGCCAATGAAAAGGTGGCCAGCTGACATTCTAGCCTTTTCATTGGCTCATATATCTGGCGCCGTCTAGTCTACTGAGCTGTTTAGTGGTAAACTAAGATCTGTTATACTGTATAGTCGGCTTGCCGTCATAGCATTTTAATAAAATATATTAATTTTATAAATAAAATGATATAAAATTTGTCTGAGGTCAGAATTCAACCCAACGAAAAGGTCGTGTTCTTTAGTAGAAAATATTGAGTGCAGTGCGCCTGTTGTCCAATACTAAAATCTTCAAGGTCAGCAGTCAATTTATGGGGAGGGAGAAATAGCATACTTCAGTATGGCAGCAACATGAAACAGAGAAATGTTGCCTCTCGCACCCCCTGGGCAAACCTTTTCTATTTTAAAATAAACATAAAAAATAAAAAGATAAAAATAAAAAAATAAATAAATATAAAGACACTGAAAAATTAAAAGTGAATGTATTTTTTAAAAAATACCAATTTATAGTTATCTATCAGATTTAGAGGCTTCAAGTGCTCCCCGGCGGAAAAATTTTCTCCATAAGCCACCATGTTAGAAAATGTGATTTTTTTTTCTCTGTAACTATTAAAGCTATCAATTTGAAAACATATCCTACCCCCCCCCCCCCATTTAGGGATTATTTTCTGATAATGAATCAAAAACTTATTTTCCTTTAAAAAATGCCTTTAACACCAAAAGAGCATTTTTTTTTTTTTTTTTTACATAGAATTGGATCCAATGTTTTGAAAATGAACAATAAAAGTATGCTGGGAACACCACAAAATCAGCTGACTTGAAGCCTCTATTACAGCATCTTGGAAACAACATAAATATAATGAAAAATCATCTAATCTGTAAATAGAACAACATTGACCATTTGACTTAGTTGGCAACATCACCCTGCTTGGCTGCACAAAGAAATAATGATTTAATTGATATTACAGAAGATAATGAAAGAGTAGTTGTGCCATCTACTTCATATAAGATAATAAGCCTCCTTTGACTTTTTCAGGTGTTATTTTTTGTGAGAGCTCACCTTCTTTGATTTCCTTGCGGGTGAGATCTGCACTGCCCTTGGTGGCCCTTGACACCATGTTGGTGAAGCCGACCCCATACTGCAGCAGCTTGTAGTCGTCGTCAGCAGTCATGGGCTCTGGTGTTATACCAGAAAGGTACAAGCACTTCCCTGCAAACATATTGATGGTAAGGAACACATTTTTTTTTTTATCCATAAAAAAAATAATAATTGTGAGGAACTTCCCTCAACATAAATATAAATAAATTATTTCATTGCAATTTTATTTTAAAGACACAGTTTCAAGCCTACTAATTTGACATCAGCATTTTTGCAAGAGGTACTTTAGTTGGTTATTGTTAACAATCTGAACACAATATTTGATAAGGAACTTGTATAATTATGAACGGATTTGTGTAATCAGAAAAAAAATATTGAAAATGTAAATTATTTTTAGTTAACGATAAGATAATGCCACCAATGTTAAAAAAAGTCCCTCACACAAAAATGATGAAATTTTTTCAAAATGTTCTCCTCTACACCCCCTATCAGTAGCTAAAATATCACATATGCAAATACGATCTAGTTTTTGAGTTATGAATTTTTAAAGTTGACTACTTTAACATGGAGAAGTGGAACTTCCATGTCAAATTAGCCAAATTTAAAAATTCATAACTCAAAAACTAGATCGTTTTTATACCTGATATTTTAGCTACTGATAGGGGGTGTAGAGGAGAACATTTTATTTATTTTTTTTCATAATTTTCGTGAGAGGAAATTTTTTTAACATTGGTGGCGTTATCTTACCCTTCAGGGTAAGATAACACGAAACATCGATTGTTGTAGTCCCATTTGATTAACATGTAAACCTTAGCAACCTCATAATAATTCTGAATTTTTTTTTTAGACACAGCTCTTAGCACCAAAAAAATGTGGACAAAATTTCAAAACAATCGGACGATCCAATTTTTTTGTATTAACTTTATTAAATGTTCAGTATAGGGCTTTCCCATGGAGACCTAAACTAAGAAATTAATTTCAAAAAATTTAATCGTCCGATTATTTTAAAATTTTTTACACATTTTTTTGGTGCTAAAAACTGTCTAAAAAAAAAACAGAATTATTATGAGGTTGCTAAGGTTTACATGTTAATCAAATGGGACTACAACAATCGATGTTTCGTGTTATCTTACCCTTAAGATTTTTAAATTAGATAGCTCTTGATGCCCATTACATTAAAATGCAATTTTATAAACATTAACACTGTTTAAGTGATCTAAGGAAATAAAAACAAAAACATACATAGGTAGCAAGCTTGTGGATTAATATTTGATGTATTAATGTTTCAGATTACTTCTAATATATGTTATTATTTACAGTTGAATTCTTTTTTTCTAAGAAGAAAAGAAAAAATTCTGCTGTTTTGATTTTGATTTTGATTTTTTTTTTTTTTTCAGTTACAAGAAACAATTTTACACAAAACTTCAAAGATAGATTCATGCATAGCTTAAATTAATGCCACCATTATCCACCAAGCTAACTTTTAAATACTCAATATCTAAGTTAGTCAACAGCCAATAGCTCATTTCAACAATAAACTACTGCATGTAAAAAAATCTGAATTCAATAAACTTGTAAACTTGTTTAAAGGGTTACTAGCCTCAAATTAAAAATTAGGTAGTCACAGAGAGTTGCTACAGTTGACAATCACCAGTTGCATTGTTTTTATTGTTTGCAGCTGCCACTTAGCTGCATAAGTGGCAGCAGCAACGTAAGGGAGCAAATACTTGCTGATGTCAAAATGACATCACAACACACAGCCGGCCACATGTAGTTGTGACATTATTTTGATGTCAGCAAGTACTGGCTTCTTTACTTTGCAGCTGCCACTCATGCAGCTTCATCGTACATGGATAAAAATAATGTGAATGTGGATTTTCTACACTAGCAACTCCCATTGATTGTCGTTTGTAAATTGAGGCCCAATACCCTAATATTTGCTGTTACTGAAAAGTTGAAATAATGTAATAAAAATAACAATAATAATAACAATATAAAAACGTTTTAAAATTAGGGGGTTACTGATCCAATGCCTAAGATATAATTAACTTCCACTGTGATTGGTTATTAATGTGCCTTGGGCATAAAATCCATATAATCCTAATTTTAAAATTTCAATAAATTTGTCACACTATTTCCCCTTCTTTAATTTGTTTTGTATATTTGAAATAATGTAAAACAATGCAATTTTTATCATATTTCAAGTACAAAATCAAATTGAAAAAGTTAACCAGTATACACAGATGCAAATTTTTTACAGTTTTGAATCTTCTCATTGTTAGCTAATATCAGATAACATCATATCAATAAAATGCATGCTTCCATAATTAATATAATGTTAAGGAAAGAACAATGACTACAGTATAAAGAGAAAGAAAGTCCCAAGTATTGGCTTACAGAAGTGATTGCCTGGTCCAGCATAATGGTGCCCCTTGTATGCAGCAAAGAGCCCTGGGTTGATTCCAATCTGTATTAAGGAAACATCATCAACAATACACCCCACAAATACACAAAATCCTACTTTCCTGCTAGTTTTAGCCTGGCATACACAGTGAAAGCAACCATACTAATCTAATTATACTAAACATGTAACAATAGATATTCCAAATCTCACACAAAAACAGAAGTTAATTCACATGCATGCAGTAAAATTTATGCAATGTGTAAACCCAACATTGAAACTGGACTTGGTCACTTTGTCAAAATTTATTTCAACTATTCTGATAAGAGAAAGCGCTTATTTGCATTTTCCGGAAGTTTACAAAATTACACGTTCGTTTTTGTAAAGAAGGTTTACTTTCTTCCTTTTGTTATTGTAATTTACAACCTTATTGAAAAAGCAAGTAGGTCTGTCATTTTGTAAATTTCTGGAAAATGCAAACCGGTGCTTTCTCCGCAGAACCATCGATTAGTGTTTGAATATTGCCTCACGAGTTATTTTTCAGTGACATATCATAAGGCATGATTTTAGCAACATTTCCATAAAATCTTTTGGTGGCCATATTGCATATTTTTGCTGTTGCTGAATTCTGATACCCTTTTTAATCTCTTAGTATGGCTGCCAATAGATAGATTTAAAACCTAGCTTATGACACTATGCTGAAAAAAACACTGATGGAAATCCACCTTAAAACAGCAATATACCTCACAAATTCAAAAACCACTAATATAATTTGCAGTACTTAGTAAAAACTAAACAATCTTCTTTGAATTTGCGTGAAAATAACAATTAGTTTGAATATTTTAAGGCTTTCATGCAGAGTTTATGGTTTAATAAAGGCGAGACAAACAAATATAAAAAGTGAGCACAATGTCTATTAATGTTTACTGTGGATTGCAATAGAGCTGATTTCTGTTTATGTTTACGTGAGGCGGGAGAGGGGTTTCCCTATAATAATACATTGCGAAGGAGGCGCAGGAGGGAGGGAAAAGAGAAAGTTTTGGCAGGCCAGATTATACAGTGAGCATAGGCAAAATGACGAAAAAAAATTATAAAAAATACTTTTAAAGGTTTTTTGGCGGTGAGATTTTTTTTATGAGTTTTATCGTGTACTGTTAAAGTATTATTGAAGTATTTAAACTTGATTTATTTTATTAAGTTAAGTAAAAAATTATTGTACACTTTGTTTATATGCTAGTCCGTGCATTCTGGCCCTCCTCGCGTGACGTCAGCGCAATCCCCTCTATATGAACTATTATCAGAGTTAAAAAGGAATGCGGTCTCAAATAAAACCTAAAGCTCACAAAGCACACCTTTTTGCATCTGATGGTAATTACTAAAATACTAGAAAAACCAAAAGCTCTGAATAGTTGATGCAGTTTTTGTTTTGAATAATAATTGGCAACAACAGTAAACAACCTAATTCTATCAGGTTCCACAAGTATATGCATAGATAGACTTACAATCACGATGTCCAAATTTTGAGCTAGGTGATCTGGAAGTGTTCTCTTGGATACCTCCTCTTCTGGCATACCATTGAAACGGTCATGCTTTTTCCGCTCTTTGAAGTGGGGTTTATCTTCCTTCAGCTTCTTTTTCTTCATAATTGGGTCACCGTTTATTAGATTTTCAGTATTCTCCAATCTGAAATTTGGAGTAAAAAATATATGCTTAGTATGACTATAATTCAAACATATAAATGGATAAATCACTATGTATAATTTATAAAATCTTGGTGTGGTTCAGGCTCATGGTTTTATCTAAACCACCAGCCAAGATTACGAGAGAATGCGCCAGCATCCAGCTAAAGATCCTCTCTTTTGGAGATGGCACTCTCCCAATTAAAAAAAAATAAATAAATAAAACAAAAAAATTGTAAAGAAAAAAAAACAAATAAAATAAAAATAACAACGCTGGATGCTACCAAATTTACAGATTATGACCTTTTTTTGTTAACCAAAAGTTGTTACTGAGAAGTTAACTATGGCACCTATAATAAATTTTTTAATTTAACAAATTGTTAAAAAAAAATCATGTAACACTAATTATATAAAAAAAAACTATAAATTTGATAGCAATGTAGGCACAGTTAAAATATACTTGATAGGAGAGTGCTTACATGTTGATAAAATAGTGTTTATAAAAATATGTGGCTACTGAGAGACAATGTTTACAGGAAACAAAGAACACACATTCATTCATGCAAAGCTTCTACACAAAATCAGTAGTAAACATGCACATAATAATGAAATACTTAACACTGTGTTAGTAAACTATTTTCAAATTATATGTGCTTGTAAGATAGCAACTTCATTGATGTGTTAATGTATGAATACTATGAATAGCAACAGCAAAATAATGAACGAAAAAAATTATAATAATACACACTGATTTATTATTGTTTATAACATAATTATATGAGGTTTTTGAACAGTAAATATTGGAAAAGTTCTTAGGTTGTATGCACAAAGGAATTGGCCTAAATGTTCACCTATGCCAAGTGGAAAATTTGATATCAGAATCAAGTACGAAATCAGGAACTAAAAACATATGTGGGTTCTCTCTATTGTGTTTCATTCAATTGAAAAAAAAGCAAACAATAATAATAATAATAATAATAATAAAGGTTTAAAGTGTAACTTTATGTATGTGTTCAAACAAGCTGTGTAATTGGCCTTCCTTTAACACATACACTATTTCAAAAAAGGGGGAGAGAAGAGAAGTAGATTGTGGAAAGGAGGGGGGGGGGAAGGAGGAAGAAAAATTAGGGAACTCAAAAGATACAGTGATAGTAAGTGTTGTTAACAAGAAAAAGGATAACACAGAATTAAATAAGACTCGCTTACCAGATAATTTAATTCGTTGAATTTTAAAAAAATTGTGATTTAACGCTATCTGTCTCCCTAAATTCTCCCTGGCTCCAGAATTGGGGGAAATAAACCAAAGCCTAAAACGAAAAGTTATTTTTGGTTTAATTTTAATTTTTTAATATTTACTTCAATTTATAAATAAATTATGCCTAAATATATGAAAACAAAGAACTGTATATAAACTATATATCTGTAGATCTGTTCGTCTTGTCACAGTGTAAGTGTGGTCTTGTATAATTTATTGCTTGCTGCTACATCTCCACCATGTAAAAGCACCACTAGGCAAAGCACTATTCTGTATTTGAAATACAAGCAAAATTTTGGAAAACGGTTACAATGCAAATACAAATGAAGCATAAAAAAACTTTTATTAATTTTTATACTGTTCATTTATTAACGCCTATTTGACATAACAACTCCATTTCACTGAAACCATTATGTTGTTTCGTCACAAAACTTTGAGGTTGAAAAGCCGTATTTGATACAGATCATTAAGATTTTGTCTAGCAGGCATAAATCCAACTTTTGCTCAAAATTCAAATAAAAATTTTGAGCATAAGTACTCGCAGTGTGAGCAGAATTAATATACCGTTACCCGAACAATTCAACCACATTGTCACTGTGATTTATTAGTTGAATTATGGACCAACACGTTATTGGTCTTATATGATCATATTTTTGCCACATTAACATAAAAGTAGTGAATATTGTATGCAGCATCTATCTACACTGTTGAGTCAATAAGTTTTCTTACATATTGTTGTGGTAGCGCCTAGTTCGCTTATCTCAACTTGGTAGAGTTTACATAGATTGCCAATTTCAATCCATTTTCTGGTAACAATATATCAAAATGAGTTTGGTGAACCATGTAAAACCTGCCAAGTGAGATTGGCGAACTAGACACTAACATGACAAATCTTTAAAATATCAAGGCTTCTGCGAAAAAATGCTCACTTTGCAAATCAAGGTCTATTATTACAGTTTCAGGTATATATTTTACAACCTTCTTCATTTTGCCGCAGGAGCCTTGATACATATATTTTTTTATCGTCAATAAAAATAATAATAAAAAAAAAGAAAACATTGAAATTATATTTTTCTACAGTACAAGACAACATATCAATAAGAATAAAGAAAAAACTTACTAGCAACACTAACGATGACAAGCTTACTATATGTTGTACCTAATATTGATAAAACATTCTTGCTCAGGCATACTCCCCCTCCTAAATTTTTATCTTGTATAAAATTATGTCATGAGTTTTAAATTATAATGGTTACTGATTAGTAATACAGTATATATATATTGCACAATAGACAATACTTTAAATAAAATAGTGCCCTGTAAATGAAAAAGTAAGGCACAATAACATAATTTGAGAATGACTACTGAATCTACTATATGCCACGTCAAAATCATATACAAACTCATGTGATAGAGTTATGTTATCATCTGGTATCAACTTAAGGATTATTGGGATAAAAAGATAAGAAGCAGTAGCTCTTTGCACTTTCCTCTATAATAACTTAATCAGCTAAGAGTAATTCAAACAAAATGAAGGGAACAAATACCGGTAAAGAAAACAATAAAAAAAGATTTGAATGTTCCAGCTAATTAGATGCTAATTGGTGGTTGGTGAAGTAAATTGGGAATAAGAAATGCTGATAAAATATAAAGTCAAAGTTCAATAGTTTCACAGATGCTTGAAAAATTAATAAGCAACGATGCAGCAGTTTAAGAAATAAATGAGAAACTGGTTGACAAAGTATGAAAAACAGTAAAAAAATATTTATTAAAAAAGGGAGAGGGGAGGGAAAGAAGGGGGGGGGGGATGTTGTACATATTTTCTCCAGTTGCTTCTTTCCTTGCCCTCTACAGTATTAATTCATCCCTTAACTGTGACTATTAAAGCACATTTTGGATTTGTTACAATCTCTACGAAACACCAGAAAAATGAGAGCAAATGGTTCACATTTCACTCTCTTTGCCAAGTGTGTACAATCTTCTGTAACATTTTTTTTCTTTTGCTAATTGACTTGACAAGCCCTGTACATTACTTGTCATGAATTAAATATTTTAATGCTGAATATTATAATATGAATATTGCATTATGTAGAATGTGTATATAATAGATTAAATAGATGATAGATTTACGAGATATAGTTTTTTTTAAATTAATAAATAAAGCTCAAAATATAAGCACAAAAAAAATAATGTTTTTTTCTTTAACAGAAGAAGCTATAAAAAGGAGGGAGGGGATAGTAAGATAGGGGCGTGTGATGAATCTAGTTAAGGGTAAGATAACGCCACCAATGTTTAAAAAAATCCCTCACACAAAAATTCTGAAAAAAATTTAAAATGTTCTCCTCTACACCCCCTATCAGTAGCTAAAATATCAGGTATACAAATACGATCTAGTTTTTGAGTTATGAATTTTTAAAGTTGACTAATTTAACATGGGATTTCCATTTCTCTATGTTAAAGTAGTCAACTTTAAAAATTCTTAACTCAAGATTTAGATCGTATTTGTATACCTGATATTTTAGCTACTGATAGGGGGTGTAGAGGAGAACATTTTAAATTTTTTTCAGAATTTTTGTGTGAGGGATTTTTTTTTAACATTGGTGGCGTTACCTTACCCTTTATACAGCATAAGTAAATAAAAATAAAGAAGTATTTCAGAGGGATGTGAATCTATTTAAAAATATACAGCATATGATTAGAAAATAATATTTCTGTAAAAACTAAGTAATAACTTCACAAAAGTTTGTACTTTTATAAAGATTTGGGGAGCCTGGGGAGGTGGGGGGGGGGGGGGGGGGGGGGGGATGAAAGTAATCAATATTGTTAAATGATTAATCTCAGTTACTGCCAGAGTCATAGAATGTTTATAGAATTGTGAATGAAATATTTTACAATTTAGCTCCATTTCCTGTTTCCATTTATAAGACTCTAAGTTAAACTTCTACTAATTTTTTAAAAAGCTGGTAAGACAGATCCACTTCAAACTTTGTATGCCATCTATTGATAACGAGTTTGAAGTTCCCTGCAAGTCTTTTTAAAATCAAGAAGGACAATTCTGGGATCTTGAGTTACCGAGATTCATCCTTGTATATATTTTAAGGAAAGCATCACAGTTTGGATGTTTGAGTAAAGAAAGTGATAGGTATAGAGAAGAACTGTGCCATGTATAAAGCCAAAACTAGCAAAAAAAAAGAGTTGCGCAAAGTACTCTTGGTTATTGCTAGTTTCAGCTTTAAACGTTGCACAATTCTTCCCTATACCTATAAAATGCATCTTTAATGTGTCAACATGCTGATTGTTTGATATAACAATTTTGTGCCTATTTTAGAGCATGAAATGCCTCTTAGGTATAAAAAATAAACTTCTTGATTGAATGTAACAGTTTTTTACTATTTGGCAAGTTCACAGTAAGGCTGGTCACAGACAGAATCGCATGATTTCGCAGCGTACGATAAAAAAAATTAGAACCTATGTGATTAGCTGTGCGCGCGCACACAGCTTCGTATCATATACTGTCATATGATAAGAAATTTAGAACTCGTTCTAAATGAGAAACGTACGATCGTAAGCTTACGATTGTAGAAATAAAAGTCTGTCTGCGACCCCCCTTATCATCATGTTTATCATGTAAATCAAATGTTACAATTGTATAAAGTAATTTAATTTTTCCTATTTATTAAAGTTTAAAAACTATGAAAAAAGATGAGGTTCATAATATAAGTTCGTAGTTGTTGCTAGAAAATTTCGGAGGTTTCATTCCTAATATAATAATGTGCAAAGAAAGTAGTGACCTCATCAGAAAAGGGAAAAAAAGGGGGAGAGCCTTTTGCAGTGGGTTGCAACTTTCAAAATACTTTTCCAAACATTGAAAATTTCTGAGAATATGTCATTTCTAACCTTCAGCCCTTGCCCAGTTCACCGAGAATTCAGTTCATCTACAAGATGCAGTGTGCAGGTGAGACATGTACATGGACAAAACAAGGAGATAATCATGCTCAAACTTGGAAAGTCCCACAAACATAAATCTACAACACAGCAAAACACTCACCCTTCTTCGCCTGGCTTGATCTTTTTCTTACGGCCGCGCTTTTTAGGGACTGGTTGTAGCAGTGCAGCAGGGCCTCTTGGCTGTTGATGTTGAGGGGTTGCTGCTTCGTCATCCACAAAGCTGTAGGGGTCATTCGTTGGTTCAGGCTTAAGACCAAGAGGAGCTTGCATCGCATTGTACAACTTTTGGCCTTCCCCTTGAGCCCTGATTTCAAGGTCACCACTTGTCTCATATCCATCATCATGAGGCTCTTGCTTCATTGTGTTATCAGGGAAAGCAGACCTGTTTGAATATTATAACATGAATAAACACCTGTGCAGACTAATTTTAAATGTAAGAATAGCCAGCAGTATTAGTTTGAAAAGAAATTAAGTTAGTAGATTTAGTAGATTATGGTAAGAAAAACACACTTTAATTAAACCCTTTCTATTTCAACACTATCGGTAAGGTTGCAGGAAAATAAATCACTACAGAATACAAATCGTTAGGTCTTAAATATCAAACTAATAAGTCTGCATTAATGTATTTCCATGTTTAGCTAGATGTAAATGCAAATTGCAAAGAGCCTACATATTGGAATGTAAAACACATTTTACACTAACATGAATATGAAAATAATTCACTCAACAAAAGTAGCATATCCTGTTAAAGTTCTTTTAATGCAAGTACTTTGCACTTTGCATAAAATTGAAATAATTACACACGTGTCTAGTAATTATAATAATAATCATTATTAATAACCAAGTAATAATGATAGCATTCAACAAAACAACACTAGCATTACAAGCCTTATGTGCAACAGCAGATATAGCATACCATACTGATTTATATTGGTGGCATGAAAAAAGCATAACCATTACACTTACTATGAACAATGACAATTAGGAAACAACTAAGTTAATTATATTTATTTTTTTTTTAAAGATTTAAAATTAAACAATTTCTCATTACTGTATATTATACCATGCAAACAGAGCTCCATGAGTGTGTGTGCATACTAGTTGTTAGTGACTGTCAATCAGCTGATGTCAAGATTTTGTTGGTAAATATCAATATTTGACCAGATGTCAAAATACAACACACATCAATAAATTGCAATCTTGCTCCCGCATGATTAATGATTATCATTATATTATAATTATATTTAATCTGCTCATAAGCAAAGTTATTTTACTAGCCTTGTATTATATTAATGTTTGTTAAGAATATTTTTTTCTGTTAGATAATACATTTAGTAGTAGTAGCACCATTTAAATAATTTTGATAACCTTACACATGGATCAATTATTATTGACAATGTAAACAAGTCAACAACTCATAGGTCAATCTTTCAATAACATCAAAACAATGAAGTATTCGAAGATGATAGCAGGATACTTTTGCTTCTTTTAAAGAAACATTAATGTTAGTAAGAATTTACTCACAATGTCTAGCTAGAACACCCTCATCTAATCCTCACCCACCATGTTGAGGGATGTAATGATTTTTCCAGGCATTAAAATAACTTAACTTTCAATAAATAATATTTATTATATATAACAAAATTTCAGGGTGGGTGTTAGGTTTTTAAATGCTTAAGTAGTAATTTATACATAATAATGTACAAAGAAGTGTTAAGACAGCTTAAAGCTGATGAATGACAGGTTTGAGTTTACTCACAACTTAAGGCTCTGTGGTTCGGACCCAGGCGGTTCTTGGGCTTCCATCGCAGCCCCGAGCAGCGTGGCCGTTTCTCTGAAAAGAGTAGCAACCTGCATTGAAGATACTTGAAAAACACAGTACCTGAAGAAGCCTAAAGAACCTTAATTTACGAAAATTTATCTACAAGTACTGATACACCGTCCACCTAATGGCTGGCCATTTAAATATGGCTAACCAAACGAGCATCGAAACCTCACCCTTTAAAAAGAGGGAGCTACGCTGCGATTGGTTAGCAGTTAGGTTGGTGAAAAATCAATAGCATGCACTCTCCGCCTCCATTTTTGAGAATTTTTACACATTTATTCGAAAACTCTACCTTATGATGCATGTATTACTTCACAAATGTGTCCGAGATACATGAAGAAATTTGCCAAGGCCTAAAACAAACACCCCAAGCTGAGAGATTTCCTCTTATAATCAGCTGGAGTCAAACTTCTTACTCGATAAAGTGGGTGGGACTTAGGGTGAGAGGGGGTGTTATGACCATATAAGGCAGAGAAACAATTGAAAAACTTAAGCGCCAAGTTTTAAAAAAGAAACAAAAAAATTGATAACCTACAATTTTACGACAACAAAGAGTTTTGCTGTACAACTTCAGCGATTCCCTTTCCTAGTAATAATAAACATTAAAACTATTAAGATGTTTGGTACATCTGAAACACTTTTCCACATCTAGCTAATAAATAAATATCCATGTTATTATTATTTGAAATTTAGAACGAAGAACGTCATGTAATATGCTAAAAATTAAAAAAAAAAAAAAATAAGACACAGCCAGAGTCGAATCAAAGCAAATCAGCTGATGGAAAAATGACAAAAATGCGTATAAAAAAAAGAAAAATCAACTTTTTTAGCACAGCATAAAGCGCATGTCTTTCGAGTGCCATAAAAGAAGCAAAAGAATACTTAATTCCTTAATTGTATAATATATAATTATAACAGGACAAAACTTTTATCTTAATTGGCATTTGGCATTTTTGTTATATTTGGTATATATAATTAATTATCAATTAACGTATTCAATAATTATTATTATATATATATATAATGTTATATTTATTTATGTCAATTAATTAAAGGGTAATATTTATTATGATTGGTAATTTTTGCATATCCGCTTACAGACAAAGATGAAGTGAGTTCTAGCTGCTTTCCTACAAATTTGGTTTGCGCTTATAGCGCACATTAATTCCTCCGCATGACTGGGAATGTACGTGCTGTACCAGGGATGCTGCAAGCAGCAGGCAACGCGGTGGAGAGAGAGCCCACAGAGTTGCAAGCCCGGCTGCTGCCACAGCTCGCCTCGCTGCTTTGCTAGCTCCAGCTAAGCTGCGCTACCAGCCACCCGCACACGCAGTGGTGGTACTGTTGGAGCAGCGCGTGAGAGAGAAAGCTAAGCTAGCCTACAATCTCGCTCTTGCTTGCCTCGCGCTCCCTCTCGCAACGTAGGCCTCCGTACAGCACATGCTGTATACAGTCATGCAGTACACTACAGTATGTTCGCTTGACTTGCTTTTACTCTGAGGCGCACACTCGCAATCGCACCTCTCGTCGGCCTCCGCCTCCTTTTCCACCTTCTCATCTCAAGGGCCTCTGCATGATAGTCGTCGCTTGCTGCTCGCCTACTTCTCTCCGCAGCTGCAGCGGACCGGTGCACTCAACTCCACCGCCTGCGGCCCTCCAAGGTCTGACGTCACGCTCTTAGGAATGTGTGGCCGCAACGACGCTTGTCTCTCCACCTCTTCTCTGTTACGCAAAAGCGCAAAACTCATGTTATATAGGTAAAACAGTACGTTCATACCTCCCCGAATTTGAATATGTTTTTTTACAATAATCTTTATGCAGCTAGACTACAATATTAATTGTAAATTCAATTTATTATTTATTTATATATTAAATTTTATGGATGTATATAAAACATTAATTTTATGATAGCTGTATGGTAATGTGACAGCTAGCCAATAAAAATTATATCACTTATTATTTTTTTCATTCATTGAGTATGTTATTTTTTTTCTTTTCCTTTTTTTTAGTGCAAATAAATAATAATTTTATTTGCATTAAAAAATGTGACGGTTGGTGAAGTTCTAAAACTCCAATGTAACTTGATTGTTGGCTTCTAAGACGATACCAGGGTCTCAACACGACGACCACCACATTCAAGGTCGGTTGCTTGTTTACTGGCGGCCATCTTTCAGATAAACTTGCCGTGGTAACCTTGAGCAGCACCTGGAGTAGAGAAAAGGAGGAGGCCCTACGAGTTTGTTGTGCGCTCCGCACCGCCAGCCAGCCGAGCGCCGAGCCGGAGCGAGACTGCGAGAGAGCCGCCACACGGCACACTGCTGATACGGCAAGTGCTAGTATCAGCCGTCCACAACACAATCGAAGGATGTCAACATTGTCAACCGACGAGCGTATTTTTATCTTTACTTTATATATCAATAAGAAAATATGAAAATTTTAACTATATATTCACACATATGTAGAATAATACATCCGAACGAAATGAAAGTAAATAAAAATATTAATTATTCTTACCTGTGATATGGATCAAAAGGGTGATGTGGAAACTGATACATATTTTCTCGCATAAAATCCAACGAGCAAAAGGATTCAATCTTGACTTAATTTATGAACACAGTTGGAAACTTTAGAAGAGACACTGATAAACTTCAGATGGTGTAGGTATATAGCGGCACTGGAAGGTTTAGCGTTCTCCGTACGTTGTCGCTGCTGCAACCACCGCCACTCACGCGCGCTATATGAGCTCTGCGTCTGCTCTCAGGTCAGTGAGTTTAGTCTGGTGAGGCAACCTGAGCAACGCTGGAACTAGCCTGCAGCAGCAGATCCTAGTACACTCGTCGTGGTCGTGGTTACGGCGTTCGGTGGAGGCGGCCGGCGTTGCTATAGCGTTGGTTGGCACGGTGAAGGAAACCAGCCTGCTGCTGCCTGCTGCTGCCTTGCCTGCCTGCCTACCACGCTGGCTGGCTGGCTGTCGAGGGCTCTGGGGGAACGACGGCTGGGAGGAGGGGGAGGGCGCGGGCTGGCGGTGGAGGCGGCGGGCGCGGAAGAGGGGGGGGGGGGGAGCAGGAGGTGGGTGAAAGGGGGCGGTGGTGTAGCTGGGTTGAGTGAGAGAGGCTGCTGCGGGCGGCAGGCAAGCAGCACGAAGAGGAGGTGATGGAGGTGGAGGATAGGGAGGGAGAGGGGAAGTAGCGCGAGCGAGAGAGAGAGAGAGAGAGAGAAAGAGAGTTGAGGGGAGAAAGAGCTTTATGCAAGAGGGTGAGAGAAATAATGAGTGAAAGCAAGAGGGGAAGAGAGAGAAAGAGAAAGAGATGTGAGGGAGGCTAGAAGAGGAAAAAAAAAGTGAGACAGAGATATCGATAGACAGAGACGTAAAAGAGTACGAGAGAAAGAGAGTGATAGAGAAAGAGAGAAATTTGAGATTGAACGGGGTGTTAAATAGACAGAGATTTAGCTAGAGCATACAGAGAAAATGCTAAAGAAGTATATGGATGCAGAGAGAACGAGATAGATAGGCCATGCAAGGTCAGCTACGGAAAGGTTACCGTGAGGCCAAGTTTCAAATGACTCAGGGAATGTGGCTGGCCGACCTGCCTAGCGCTACCTTGACTGGCTGGCAGTCTGCGGGAAGACAGGCAAGGGACCTACACCTTCTCATCCTTGCACGCAAGCACACAGATTAACCGCAAACTTGGTCCTGGCTCTTCTCAAATCTCAACTGAACAAACGTTAAGCATAAAAATTTCTAAATTTTAAATTTGATATTATTAATAAATATCAAATTATCCTGTCATTCTTATAACTGCAATATTTTCCTGGGGGACGTGATTTGCTTCAATCAGATCGATCAATCTAGTTTTTATTTCGTTGGTGAATAGTTGGTGATGGAATACGAATGATTGGAAGAATCAAGTTTAATTTTTCTCTAATTAACTGTCAGGATGTTTACAATATTTGCATGCAGTAATCTCATATTAAAACTGAATAGCAATTACATAAATGGCTATCTTACGCACACCATGACAATACTTAATGCATTTTATTATTATTCCTTTGCAACTTTATTATTATATATGATTAATTGTTGCGTTAAACGAATTCAATATAAAAGTACACGAATGAAATATTGAGTTGCAGTTACGGTACTGAAGCACTTATATTTTGATGTATGTGGGAGTTTAATTTTTTTTTTTAATTAATTGAACATAATATTTATTATTTAATCATTTTTATTATATGTGGATATTTGTTTATTTTGTAGTTTAATCTTTAATTATTGGAGTAATAAAAAATCAATTTTTTACTCGTTTCTAAATTTTATATTTTCTTATCAGAATAGACAATACTAAAATAGCTCTATAAGCCATAATAAAATTTTTGTTTGAAACTTTCTAAATAATTTTCTTTTTCAGTAAATTTATAGTGTAAACAAAATTAGTACTCCATAGTTCCGGTTAATATTTGTGCAGTTTCACCCTAGCAATACAGGTAGAAATTCTCCCCGTTTGGAGCGCCTGCAATATAGGCAACTCCTTGTACTCTCTAGAAGAGCGGGTTGCAGAGTTAAGCATCTAGCAGGCGTTATGCCGGCCACGATGACAATTTCCACAACTATTAAATATTAACGCAAAACCTTTATAATTATTTTATAATCTTATTATGTATGTTTTACAACAATCTTCTGATAAAAAAATAAAAATATAATTTTAATTTATTAACTGGGCTGATTTGGTCTTAAGTAAAATTTAATGTGTGTTTTTTAATGTTCTTTCAAATGTGTATCCAAACCATTTAATTATATTTGAAAATTAGCAACTGTTTGATTAAGATAAGTGGAAATGGAAAGGGCTCAAATAATTTTGCGTTGTTATATATATGTGTGTATATATTATATACTTGAAAATCGATCTGCCCCAAATATTTGCTGCATTGCATATTAAAAACTTTGTTCTGCAATTGAATAATCTAATCAATAGAATTTGCATGCAGTATCACTATAACGGAATATAAATATATGTACATTTTAATTGTGTTTTATTGATGCATGTTGAAAGTTAGGAAGGACTATTTTTTTCTGTTTATACAGTATATCTCGAAATCTAAAATATTAATTAATATAATTTTTTTTTACTCTGTATAAGCTCGCAATGGTTGTAACAAATCATTGTCTATAATGTCTGTCCGATTATGCATTTTTCATTGTTAACCGTGGGACGCTCATTAGCAAAGAACGGAATGGCATTGTTGGCGGTAGTTATCCTTCAATACTTTGATTTCATATTTAAGTAACATGTAAATCAACAATAACTGTTCCTCATTCCTCATGTTGTTCTCTTTACTAGGCAGAAATTATACTCAACATCAATACTTTGTTTACAAACGTCGAACAGAAACTTTGGTTCGATTTAATCATATGCATCGGAGAGAATTCGTTTTTTAGATAGTTCCGCTACATGCAGAAGCTTGAAGCCAGTCTTCAAGACGAAGTTTGTTGTGGTATGACACTCGAGAAGATCCTAACAGATGGCAGAATAAGTGCAAACCGACTCCATTGTGAGACCTAAAGTTTGAGCTGTATATCTTTGATATAACTTTTTTTTTTTTTTCAACTTCACAGTTATACCAAATTATATTCATTCCCTTAAATTATTAATGTATCTGAAGATTATTTAAGTTTATTAATTATATTTGCTACCATTGCATTGCAGATCATGCATGAACTGTGAATTTTGTCATTTCTGTCTATAAACTCTATATCTAGTCTCTACATGAATTTTCAAGAAAATTAGGCAAGCTCTTTCTTCGCTCTCTCTCTCCTCTCTCTCTCTCTCTCTCTCTCTCTCTCTCTCTCTCTCTCTCTCTCTCTCTCTCTCTCTCTCTCTCTCTCTCTCTCTCTCTTTATGTTATAGATAAATAATCAATATAATCATCATTACTAACAGATATTGCAAATCTTTGTAGACCGTAGACACTTATTGAAGTGTTGTCAGGTACCTATCATGGGCTAAATTTAAATGAAAATAATAATACTATTAATAAAAAGGTTATTTTACCTTTTTGAAGAGCAATGACATAGACATTAAATTTGTTTTAAAAGTTAATTAACATTGCACCTTTTGAAAATTTATTCCCTTTCCTTGTGTCGATCAATAAAGTAACGTTAATTAACACGCGTCTATTTGTATTTTTCACTTAGTATAGTGCGTAAATGAATATTTTATTTTCAAACAATGGAGATGAATATTCACCGAGAAAATTAAAAATTGAGTAGTAGCTTAATTGTAATAAATTAATTTAAATTTAGTTATATTTCAAACTATATGTATATATTATAAATACCAACTTACAGACATATTTTAATGTTTTAATTTCAGAACTGAAAACTATTTATGCCTAGTACTAATATAAGAATCTTGTTATATTATTTTTTAGCATTATAACTTAAATAGATTTAAACATTTTGATGAAATCATGTCAAATGCAGCAAGTCTCAATCACTTGTTGAGCATAACATAAATATAAATATTTTACAGCAATTATTTGTTTATTTTTATCAAAACAGATATCCAGGAAATAAAAATGAGATACTGAAATAAAAAGTGTGCATGGTATAAAAAATAAACAGCTTGGTATTATTTTACGACGAAGGTTTATAAATAGTTAAGTAGTAAGTTCGAAGGTGAATGGAGATTTCAGTGTTATGTCTATACATTGTCTACAAAGTCTTGAACTTCTGTTAGAAAGTAAAACTATTCCCTAACCTGCACAATATTTGAGTTCTAACTTTGTGTTAGCCATAATATTTCATTTTACATAGTAAGAAAAAACTTGCAAGTGGAGATGAAAAAAAAAAAAAAAAAAAAAAAAGTTTCGAGTTTTATGTTGGAGAATTGCTCTGCCGGTTGTAACTGCTATATAGCTGTCTGTGTGTACTGTACAAGAAAGTACAGATGATGCAGGTTGGCTCGATCTCGTCCTTAGTAACGGTTGCTAGGGACCATGTGACGTCACACAGTGATGACGGGGGCGAGAGAGGGAGACTTTTAAGAGCAAAAGAGAGGGCTGTGGCAGCAGCAAGCGGTGCGATGCGGCGCGGCTCGGTGGCGTCGCTCGGAGGCTGGTGCTGCCTGCTTTTGCTGCTTCCCTGCTTGCCTTGCCCGTAACTTGGCGCGCCATGCTAGAGGGTGCTGGTGAAGCAAGTGGTGGTAGCTCGAACAGCGTGGTTGCAGTCTGGTCACTCATCCACTAGCTAGAACATAGCTAGAAGCTAGACCGACGTCAGTCAGTCGGACACGGTCACTGCAAGTATTTACCAATCATCAGGACAGACAAAAAGTGTTGGTTGCCTCTGATTGTAGCATTCGGAGCAAGCAGCTTCTACGCTCTCAGGCCGGGCCAACAATAGGCTGTAAGTATTCTGCAGCCTAAAATATTTATTGCATTTTTTTACATTCATAATTCATAGTAAACATAAGTATATAAATATGTATTTGTATTTATGAACAATAATTATAATGAATTTTCTTTCAATACTCGTCAAAAATAAAAAGGAAAAATTATCAAGTCATTGCTGAATTTTTTTATCTTGTATTTTTATCTTATTGATTTCCCGTAGTGCGCGTACAACAGTGATTTGAAGTGCATATTTTCAATGGATTTTTCCATGCAATATTTTAAAGTATTATTCTTTATTATTATCTATCACACCCCTAAATATATACACAGATTTATAATGTCTACTAAAACTAGTTACTACCACTTTTTATTCCCATTTTATTTATTTACTTATTTATTTATTTATTTTTTTTTACAGAACATTTAATTTGTTTATTAGAGAGAAACTGAATATTGAGCAAGTTAACGAATGATGATCACTTCTTATTATGACTTATAACTATATATTATATATATATATATACATACATATAAATAGACATAATATCAATACTATGTCTATTTATATTTAATTATATAGCATGAGTCTTTGAACTTTGAGGGTAACAAATTTGTCATATAAAATTTTCTATATCTGACAACACATTTATTTAGTAAAATCACATTAACTGCACAAATATTCATTCAATATATATATATATATATACAAATATACAAGTGGTACAGTACAGTACACATAGGGCATGAATATTCTCCTTTTATACATTATTCTAAAATTTATATAGCTTCGATTTCTGCAATGGTCAACCTACAAGAAATTTTTTTATTGCAGAAATGAATAGAGTACAAAATTATGCTACTCTGATTTTTTTTTCATATTTTTTTGAGACCCGGAACTATTTTTAAATAATTATTGAAAGTTCTGTAAGTTAAGTTGGCACCCCTGAATCCTTAATAAAAAGGGTAGAACCGAGACGCCTATTGTCTTCTCCAGGGGGCGTGGCCGCACTTTCAATAATTATTTAAAAATAGTTCTGGGTTTCAAAATAATCTAAAAAAAATCAGAATAGTATAATTTGGTACCCTCTATTCATTTCTCCAATAAAAAAATGGCATGTAGGTTGTCCATTTTAAATATTAGAACTTGCTTGAAGTCATTCACGACGGAACTAAAGGAAGATAACCAGGTTTCTCTCTAATCAAGATTAGTATAATTGAGATGTTTATAAATTGATAAATTGATGTTTAGCATTCTGTATTACTGCTTCTTGAATCGTGCCCACTGATATAATGTTAAAATAATACATCGACGCGCTAACGCTATTGCAGTCGGGGAGGTTTTCCAAGGCGAGGAGTTTTCATTTATATATTTTTTTATTTTTTAACAAAAACATGCTCATTTGATACTCATGATCAGTGAGGGAAAAGTAGGCAAACAGATGTACAATTTATATATTATGTATTGATTCCCAAAATGCATATTGTTTTTCCATATTTAAAATAAGGCAGAATTATTGGTTTCACTTATATGCCCCATCTAAACCGAGTACTTATATAAGTTCCAATTAAGTGACCATATTTTTAGCCAACGAGAACATTAACTACTTTTTTTTTTGTAGAAAGTGACCACGTGGGGGTACTTAAGTAAATTTAATGTATAGATGGGGCAATGCAGTTCTCATGGCATTTTTTTATTGCTTTTTTTTAGGCTTGTGTATTATACTGTTCCATCGTCCAGCATACACTATGATTTAATAATATGCAATTAAAAAGCACTTTCCTATAAAACGTTGTCTTTCAGTAATAAGTTGATGATGGAGATGTTTTAGAAGAAAGGAAAAAAAAGTATAAAATATATTTGGAATAATGGATAATTGAAAAGTGAACATTGAAATAAAAATTGCAGTGTCGCCAACATATGACAGGGACGTGACCATTTTGCCGAGCTGCCGTTCGCTCAAGTGATTATATTATACTATCACCTCTCGCCCTGCTCGGACTTGCTTGAGCATTTGATACTGAAGTCAGATCACGAATCACACAGCAAGCAACTTTCATCTGCTCTTTGATTTACTTCAATCGGAAAATGTTTTACAAACACTGAAACACTTAACACATACACTTGAAAAAATAAATGCATTTTCTCTCCATCGCACACACACACATGACACCACACATAATTATAATATATATATTATATACATTTATATAATTTTAATTATAATGTATGGTTTAGTCCGCTTATTGAATTGTAAACCTTGCTTTTATATAATAATGCAACAATCAAGTTGTTAGCAGAGCCTGATAGCCATTCAGTAAAAACACTAACAACAAACTTTAAAAAGCTATAGGACGTGAGGGGGGTTAACGGGGTGGTTAACACAAGAAAATAAAGGATGGCTACTTTGCAATTCTTTCAATAATTAACACGCTAACTTCACAACCTCGCTCAATTCAACATTAAAAATCCTTCCTGCTAATCTAACCTCCTAATCTTACTATATTCCTTATATATATATATAATATATATATATATATATATATATATATATATATATATATATATATATTATATTATATTATATTATATTATATTATATTATATTATATTATATTATATTATATTATATTATATTATATTATATTATATTATATTATATTATATTATATTATATTATATTTATATTTCACTTATCAAATCTATTATAACGTATGGTGCACCCGCTTGGCGTCCTCTCACTGCATATAACTTGGATAGAATTCAGAATACTGCTACTAGACGCATAATTAAAGACAAAACTCTTGGTCATGTTCAGCGTCTGGATAGATTAAATTTAAATAACCTGTGTTCTGTGTTTGATGATATTGATTCTAAATTTTTGAAGAAGTGCCTTAGTGGAAATATTGACCTATGTGTTGTGGGAGATAATAGATTGTCAATTAAACATCGCACTCGCGGAAGAGGAAACCCGTTTTCCTTGGTGTATGCTAAGCCTAATAGTGTCGCATATGCTACTTCTTATTTCCCGCGAGCTGCTAAGATGTTTAATTCAATGCCTCTCCCTTTTGATATGTAATTAATTTCTAAATTTTATGTAATTCTACTGGGCAGTCTAATTGTTTATGCTTCTTATTGGTTTTATTTTTGTATATATTGTATATATTTCTGCTTTTCCATGTTCTTGTTTAATTATGAATAGACACTGTATAGTGATTTGGTTGTGTCAGCAGCCGTTTCTATTTGCCCCATAGGCTCACATGTTTCTATCTTTTATTGTATTTTCAGCCTATGAAAGATTTAATAAATAAATAAATAAAAATATAATATATATATATATATGGTGCATTATAAAGCTGTATATAATATAAGCGGTAGATGGAAAAGAGAAGGAATCAGCCGGGAATCAGCCACTTCAACTTACATACATGATGGTATATTGTGCCTTATGTGGACATCTTCAGTGGTTTTGGGAGGAGAGATTATCTTTGAGCCTGCTTTACATCATAATTTAATTCTGCTTGCAATATCTCCTACATTATAACTTCCTTTCATCGATCGTTCCGTAAGGACTTTTATACAAAAAAACAAAATATACTGTAGTATTATAATTCTTAAAGAATAAGTTAATGAGTAAGCAAAAATCTTAAATGCAATTCGCTTTAAGGAGACAAAAAATTGTGTTGCAAGGAAATTTTGTAAGTAAAAGTGTATTGTGTAAAGCCGGCTTTAGCAAGTTTCTAAGACGACTCCGTTGACTCGTGTTGCCTATTGTTGTTATTTTATAATATGAACCTTATATATACATATATATCACATATTTATTATATTCACGCGTTGAGATCAAGCAGAAATTTCAAAACGTGAAATTCGCGTTCGGAGTATCAAGATTTTGATCCCAACGCGTTGGTCTTTTCAGCGAAATTCACAAAGCGAGGGTCAAAACAATTTGCTCCCAACGCGTTGTGAACATGCAATGAGAAAAAACATCCAACGCGTTCGGAAGAAAATGAAGATGATTTTAATGACGCAAAATTATCAAACATAAAAAACGAGTATATTATATAAGGCTTTACATTAAATTTATATATATATATATATATATATATATATATATATATATATATATATATATATATATATATATATATATATATATATATATATATATAAACATTAAATACTATAAAGTGCCAAATAAATATTTACTAATGGGGGCCAATCTAATATTTTTGAATAACAATCAAAACAGTAAAAAAAAAATCCAATTGTTAATTAAATCTGTTATTTTTATAAAACATTTTACCAGTTTTCTTACTACTTGATAACTTTTAATTGAAACATGCCGCATTTCAAAGTGCTCGTCAGTTTAACTCACTCATATCGTCAGAAACATAATATACTTGCTGTCAACACACACAATACATGAACAACCGATGATCAAATGGGGTGCAATGCAGAAAGGCTATTTTTTTTTATCTTAAATCAGTGATATATATACAACAACCTGATGTACTGTGATGACTTTTAAGCTGCAATGGTTTGATTACCGGGTCCTCACATATACAGAAGCAGAACCGTCTCGTAGGAGACGGCTCTGACAGAAGTATAAAATTATATGTTATACTCTTCAAAAATATTATTTGAAGAAATAAAATAAATTTACATAGACACATGAAAATATTTCTGATGATAAGAGCGAGTTAATGTGAAGAGTTCATTAAAATATGCCATGATTAGTTATGTGTAGCTGCAAATATTTAAATAATTGTTAATAATATAGTATGGTTAAAAATTATCAACAGTTCAGTATATAGGTGATAAAAATGGTGAAGTGTTTTATAAAAATAATAGATTTAACTCATTTAACAATTGAATTTCTTGAAGGTCTTCACTGTTTTAATTATATTATTTTTAAAATTATAAATTATTACGTTGGTTCCAATTATTTAATTTTTAAACTGTCGCTTTAATTTTTTTTTATACTTTTTAAGTTTTTTTTATATATATGATATGGGGCATTACTCGTTTTTTTGTTTGATAATTTTGCATCATTAAAATCATCTTCATTTTGTTCTGAACGCATTGGGTGCTTTTCTCATTGTTCAGAACGCCTTGAGAACAATTTTTTTTTTATCTGAAAGTGAACGCGTTGTTTGTGAATTTTGCTGAATTGCCCAATGCGTTGTGACGCGTTGGTATCAAAATCTTGATGCTCCGAACCCGAATCTTGGAATTTCTGCTTGATCCCAACGCGTTGGGGTTAAAAATTTATTAAATTTAATAAATGCAAGTAGTATACATTCCTTCATTGTATAATAAATATTTCAATACATGATTCAGGATTAGATATTCCATGAAATTTTTTTATTAACAAAGTGAGATATCACTGACTGCAGCTAGTCAATGAAATCTCACTTTTTGTTAATAATAATAAAAAAAAACTATCAAATGTGTTTTACCAGAAATGTCTCATTGAAAGTCTAAAATGCAATAATGCTTTAAATATAATAATTCTTTTTGCTGAAATGTTTTTTTAGCAAACAATTGTGGTGTGCTTTGTTTCACCTTCAGTCTCAATTTATAGGCGCGAATCCAGAACAAAATTTCAGGGGAAGGGGGGTGGGGGGAGCGCCCCTCCAGCCTCCCCCTGGATCCGCGCTTGGTATCTTATATATTGACTAAAAGTAATAATGTATTATAATTATCTGTGATTTGAATTCAAATCTTTTTATACCATGGATTTTCGAGTATATGCATGATAATACGTATGATTTTTATAAAAGCTAGACCAGGTATGTTAATTTTTTTTAATGTACATATTTTCATCATTTAGAAATTTAAATACAAATTTAATTTTAGAAATTTACAACAATTTTATATTTAAAATTAGTGCAGCATATTTATGCTTTCACATAACTATTTTTGTTATAAAACTCCTCTTAAATACAATTACTCAATTATTATTTACTATAATAACAGAAGACCGGCCGACATCCTAATAATTGTCTTTACATCATAACTGTCACCATAATTTACGTGTGATTGAACTCTTGTGTAATTTTATGATCGTCCCCTCCTTCCAATCTTCGTCACAATCTACAATATAATATACAATCCCTTCTGAATGGGCGGGTTAGACACGGATAAACGTAGTATATAATATAAACATATAAATATATATCTATATAATATAAAGCATGCACACTTAAAACACTATATAAATAATAAATGGACTTAAAATATCTATTGTGGGTGTCATAGTACTCTACGTATATGAATAAGAACGACCTGCTATTGTAAACAAGCGAGTAAATAAAACACATAACCTACCTTATATATTCACTCTATTATTTTAAAACCTGTGATTTCACAAAACAGCAACATATAGTTTGTACTCCAAGTTCAAATCAAGTGCACTCAAAGAAGTCTTTGCATGCACTCATTGGTGCACTTTCATTCGTGTTTCACAAGGTAAAATTGAGAATTCCATGTTGTCTTGTTGCAGAGGATGGCCAGGCCTGGAGTGGGGGCTGTTGCTGCTGCCACCTTCATTCTCCTCATCTTAAAGCTCTCAGGTATATTATATATATATATAATGTATATATACTTCAATAAACGTGCCAAGGTGCCAATTTGTATTAAAAAATTAAAAATGTATTAATATATTAGCCAAATCACCGATGTGTGAATATTTTTTTTAATCATATTTTTAAGCCAAATATTAAAATATTATATTATTAATTCGCCCTGACTAAAAGGCACAGTAGGGCGCAGTTGGGCACAGTTACCCTTCACAGTTGGACTAAATGGGACTCCCATTTAGTTACAGTTCACTCTCAAAATTCACATGTTAATTCAACTTGGTTCAACTGTACGTCCCATTTGAGACCAGCCACAAGGGGATTATGAACTAGGCTGCCAAGTTCAAATAACATTGGAAAAAGACGTGAGTATTGAACTGGGTAGCTAACTGTGCCCAACTGATGTGCCTTTGAGTCAGGGGATCATTACTTTTATTTTATATTACCGAAACAAATAGTTTAAAAATATTTTAGTAATTTGACTATAGTTTTAGAGTTCATAGTGCCATAAAAATTGCCATCATGAATAAAATTATACTTACAGCATTATATTAATTTAGAATTTGTCAGTATTAGGTATTTCAATGTATTGATTCGTATATTTAATATGCAGCAAACAGGTATGAAATTATACATATTTGTGTATAGGTGCATGTTACTAGTTATTATATTGCTTACGTTCATTTTTTTTTTAATGATAAAAAAAATAAACATAAATTATTTCAACTAAATCAAATACCATTTAAAAACAATTCTCATTATTATTATCTGATGTGTATGTAGAAGGCTAATCTTTAATACATAATCATGCATGTATTAAAAGTTTCCATTCAAATTTTATTTCATGTATTTTTTTACTTTTTTTTTTATCAATAATATTTTATTATTATATTTCTCTTCCCTGAATTATTTTAATTTGCATTTTATTTTAGAAAGAATTTTAAAATTGAAGTTAAGTTTTTTTCAACGCCTTGATTAATGTTAAAAAATATTACTAATTATGAAAAAATAATTTTATAATGTATTGTGTTGTCCTGCGGTTGCACAATGTATATTAAATTGTATTTTGAGCATTCACTGAGTATTTATTTTGGTTATTTGCTGTGCTTACTTCTTTTTTTTTTTTTTTTTTGTATATTTATTAAATGTTTGTTACAATGTTGTATTTTGTATTGCATTACTGCATGTTTAAATGAACATAGTGAAATGTTCAATTTATTTCTGTGCCATGATAATCGAGAAATTAAATAGTTTTTTACGACAACAACAAAATTTATACATTGCTCCAACATTATATAGCTTACTAAACTATACTTTTATGCGTTACATACAAATCGTTCTAGAATACATTGCTGACTGAAGTAAATGGATGCTGCGGGACGCTTATCGATCTTCAGTACGGTAGTAGTTCGTTCATTCGTTGCTTCTCTGTTCTATCTAGCTGCTATTTGGGAGTGCTGCATGTTGCAATAAGATTTACGTAAACTTTTGCGCTTCTTTTACATAATGATAAGAAACACAAACTTTAAGTTTATTTCATGGTATTAATTTGAAAATTTGCTACAAATTTTTTAGTTTTAATGTAATATACAATTTAATATTATTTTAGCATATATATTTCTGATGACGTAATCATGTGTTTTAGTGAATGTAACTTTTGTTCGTTTGCCAAGCTGCCACTGGGGCTGCAGTTTGCTGCGTGCTATACTGCTCCTGGGGCCCCTTGTGTGCCACGATCCATCGGCTCTTACTAATTGATAGGCTTACCCCCTGCTCTGCTGCCATCCCATCACTCTCCATAGCCCCCAACACCCCCCCCCTCTGCAACCGAAAGCACCCCGCGTACCCCCTTCTCTTCCCAATGGCAGCTCCAGTAGCACGCGCTACGCTAGCTAACAGAACACAGGCCACGCTCGGGGGTCATGCAACTCACGTGCCATTCCAAAGACGAGAAGGCTCACCAAGCACACACCCTTGCATGCATGCTTGTCTGCTTGGCAGTGCAAGCCAGCGAGAGCCAGCAAGCGGTGCCTAACCCGTGTCAAATCCCCAGCTCTATTAACTGCTGACACTCTGTAAATAGAAAACTACAAGTGAAAAATATGTTACTTAAAAACACAAGTTACATCAAAATCATGACTAGAATATCGAAAATCAATTATTTTAATATTTTATATTATTACTATGCTGATTCACAACACAATGAAACTTCTGCAATCCCAATTGCACATAATGTGTAATAAAACTAATAAATAATACACAATAAATATATTTATATATTATAATTAAGCTAGTGCATTTTCAATTATAGAAAAGTAATTATCAATAACATCATTATATACCTAATTCGTAATTCTTTATAAATAATTATGTATATTATTCTTATATGTGCACAATTATTAGTCAACGATGTATAAAGTTGGAAAATGAGTTACTTGATGTCGTTTAAATAATTCACTAACTATTCTAACTAATAGTTTATTAGTAAAAAAGTATTACGTTCTCAACAGGCGGGTATGAAAAACCTGGTGTGGTGAACAATCGAGAGAACTGACTGCAGCAGCGTCTGGCATTTGCCCAGAATTGCTTTGCCACCTCCAAGCTGTTGGTGCATATATAATAGCTTAGTCATCCAGTTGTCCAACCAATATGGCTTTGCTGAGAAAATAAACAATCTTTCCTGAAGTAAGAGAGGTGAAGAGATTTTTAATTATTTTGCATATTTATAAAGTCATAAAAACTTACTTTTATATTACTGAAAAACGAATGTGCGCTGCTAAACAGAAACGAAGCAAAATAAAAAAAAAAAAAAAATGCTGAGCTGGGAATATGAATATTATTCTGCAGTAACATTATTTGGCAATTAGATCGTTTAAACGTTTAAAGTTTTAAACATATTAAAGTATGACTATAGTACATACAAGAAACCTATAGAACAATTTAAGTTATTTGGCTCATTAATGCAACATGATATGGAGCATCAATCAAATAATGCAAGTCTCGTTTAATTGCAGTGTTCTACATTTATGAGTCATAAATTTCAACAAAGTCTGAGAATGACATCCATAAATGCTATTTTATGTTTGATATAAAATGTTAATAGTTTTGGACGATCATGAATAAGTTAAATACAAGTTACGTATTAGCTGAGTAAGTTGAGTAAGTTGTTATTGCAGAAGAACTAAAGTATAATAACTTCACTATCTTGGTAAACATTTTTTTTGCTGAATTAGTAAAATTAATTGTATTGCTATTTCTTTTCTTTTTTCCCTTGTTTCCATGTTTTCTTATATAATACATTGTATAATATAATGTAATACTTTAAGATTTTAAAAACCTTCTATAAATTCATTATACTCCAGTAAAACTTTACTACTTGTAAATCAATGAGAAATTTGCGACAAAATATATACATGTCTTGTATATATAGTATCCGCTACCTCGGTATAAATTTACAACTCTTTTTAAAACAAAAATGCTTCACTCTTTAGAAAATCGTCATAGCTCCAAATTATTCTTACTAGTAGTACATTCCATGCAAAGTTCAAATTAAATTCTATATAATATATATTATACAAGCTAGAAATACCTGCATGCATGTAAATAAATGTTACCGTACCTACCTGTATATATATATATATATATATATATATATATATATATATATATATATATATATATATATATATATATATATATATATATATATATATATATATATATATATATATGTGTGTGTGTGTGTGTGTTTTATTTATATAGTATATATATATTATATATCATTGCATAATAAATACAGCATATAATATTGCACCTTCCCTTTAATTAAGTTTCATATACGTATATATAACCATAATTTTATTGTACATAACACAGGTAAACGTACTTTGCCAGTAGATTGCTGTATCAGCGTTGAAACATTACTGTATTGTTTATATTATATTATTATACGATCATTTTCTGCGGCCATAGATAAGACCAAGGAATAGCTATAACGATCACGATAAATATACGTCGTATTTTGTAAAACGTACTATTACATAAAAATATAAATTCCTGGTTATTTATTTTGCTGCATGAGTTGTATGCATGATAAATTAATTTGAACTGTGTACGTAAAATCTGTGTAACTGTGGCACGTGTTGTGTGTGTGCACGCAGGTAGCTGCCTCGCCATCAACTGCTACACGTGCTCCTCCTTGAATGGCAGTGACGTCAACTGCGAGGACCCCTACAACCCGGCCATGTCCACCTACAAGGAGAAGTGCATGGTGCCCAAGCAAGGACACGTTGGCATGTTTCCCGCAAACTTCTGCATAAAAATAAGGGGCACAAATGGTAATCATGCACCTTCATTTAATTTACTAAAACAATTTTCATTTTTACAATTATATAAATATATTTGTTGTATTATTTATTGGTGTATGATTATAATATAGTGGATGTATATAGTGTATATATGGACTTATCATTATATAGAATTTAGGTCTGTTTGTAACTACTAATAAAATGAGTACCTGAATAATAATTGTATTCCCTTATATATATTCAGATGATTCATCTGATTCCTAATTTCTTGATTCATGAATTCATTGTCTTTTTTTTTTTTTTCTCTCTTTTTACGAACAGACCTATTGAATAATTTATATTAAATGTAAGCATCTTATAAAGTGTCTCTTAAAAGACAAAACATTTTTTTATAAAGTTATAACTTCGTCAAAGATATATATATATATATATATATATATATATATATATATATATATATATATATATATATATATATATATATATATATATATATATATATAACATAATATACCATACAATACATGGCATGAGTCGGCATGACTCATCATGGCATTAATTATAGTAAATTTTATATATTATTATACAATGTATTTTACGAGACTGCATGTACATTTTATATTACAAGCTATAGGGATGAGATGGTATCCGAGTAGGGACGTTGACAATACAAATAATGATGAGTGTTTAATTAATATTTTCAAATAACGACGCTGTTGAAGATTCGTCTGTGTTCTATACTCATTCTCGATATTCAGATATTCTCGTTCGTTACTTTCTATCAATAATTCAATAATATTATGTTTTAAAACAAGTGTTACGTTGATTTTAAATACACGTTGTAATAATTCAGAGATAATAAATATAGCTGCACTATTTATGTATATAGCTCTACGTATATTATAAATTATAAGAGTGAAAAATTCCTCTTTAACCCTTTTTATACGTATAATAATAATTGAGACTGCCATGTCATATTCAAAATTGAATATTTACATTTAAATAAGAAGTATATATTTTATATTTATATTCGTTATCAATCAGTATCACACATATCTCCTCTTTATATTGCAAGTGTCATTTATCTGGTTTTGAATCTGACGATTTTAATTATAAAATATATTCTACAAAATATTAATTATTACTATTTCTGCAGCCGAGACATCCGAATTGATGGTGATTCGAGCATGTGTGATGAAGACTATGGACTCTCAGTGCGGTGTATTTCGCTACCAAGAGCATACCATGACGGGCTGCATTCTGACTTGTGACTACGATGGCTGCAACGCTGGGCAGCGTCTCTCCTCGAGTCACGTGCTGGCGTTGTTCCTGCCGGCCGTAGCTACACTCGCAGCCATCTCCTCCTCCAGCAGCGTGTGTCCCTAGACGTCCCACCTTTCGTGACCATGACCACTTCATAATGGCGTCACTCTGGGGCCCTCTTAATTGTTACCATGAATTCACACTAAAAAAAAAAAAAGTGTCTCCTATTAACACATTTTACTGTACCTACCTCCTTAATCTTTATTTTTTTATCATAACTTTAAAATTATTTTATGCGTAATGAATTTTAGAAATGTGACATTACATCATAAATTAATTGTGACGTCATTATCATAAATAGTGAATCTCACTGTAGCCTGCAAGCCCATACTTCTTCTACTGCTGCTGCTGCAACTGTGATGATGTATTTTGATAAACTGTTGCTCAATTAATGCACAGTTTATTGTATTTCTCATGATGTAGATGCATTTTGTGCATAAATTTTTCAATTTTATGAGGAGAATAAAGGGTTTCAATTTTTCAAATATTGTAAGCTACAACTTTATCCTTATAAAAAAAATGTTTAATATTTAAAGAACTCAACGAACTGTTTATTCAAAATGGTCAAGTTAATTATGAAAAGGAGAATTATTATTTGAATGAACCCTTCATTCTTAAAAATTTCCTCCATGTTGTAAAAATTTCAAATATTCTATATTAGTTATTTTATCTCTAATAAATTTTATCCAAAAAAAAGTTTGAAAGTATTTTTTTTCTTTTGTAGTTTCAGGCCATTCTATCATTTAGCAACCGCTCATATACAAATAATGATGAATGTTTAATATTTTCAAATAACGACGCTGATGAAGATTCGTCTGTGTTCTAACCATTCTCGATATTAAGATATTCTTGTTTGTTACTTTCTATCTATAATGTACACACACAACGAGACATCAGATACAAAACAAAAAACGTTTATATATAAATAAATAGGCCAGCTTATCAGAAAGTGTAATGCCAATTAATAGTTTTGCTTCTGGTGGTCTATATATGAGGGCATTAGGATCAAACTAACTTATATCCAAGCCAAACTGGAATTGAATTTTTGAGCCTCGGCTTCATCTTAAACCTGGATTCAGAAAGACAAGTATTTAGTTACTTTATCTTTCCAAATCCAGGTTCAAAAATAATCTGAAAAAAATTATTGTTGGTGTAGCTGGGGCTTAAAAATTCAACCCAAGTTTGTTTTGGATATAAGCTAGTTTGATCCTAATGGCCTAATATGTACAGTACAGTAAATATTACATGATAAAATAATTTATTATTATAACTCAACACTATATAATTATATAACTATATATTATAATAATAATTGGGCGCAATTCACGAAGCAGTAAGCCAGGTTTCTAAAAACGTTTAGCTTAACCACGTTTAACTAGGTGGTTTAGCATGTAAAACAGGTATAGTTAAACGTGGTTAAGCTGAATGTATTATAGTTAGAAACCTGGCTAACTGCTTCGTGAATCGCAACCGTTATCATTGTCTAAACAAATATTTTTAAATTAATAACAATTTAATTTTATATATATCTTATTTATTTGTAATTCTATATAATTAAATCTAAATAGGTTGGAAATTTCCATTGAAAATAAAACAAAAGCAGAATCAACATGATTAATAATTTTATATATAAAAATTTGGGGATATATTATTATTTATGTATCGTATTCATTTTTATCCTTTAACACAATAAATACTGTATAATTAAATAACAAGTAATATGATTACAATAATTCATTTATATAGAATTTATGGCCCTTGTGTTACGATTTTCAAAATTTGGCTGTCTGCCTTGGACGACAGAAACACGAATTGCTCGCTCGCCACGCTGAAGGGTGTGAAGCCACGCGCATCCTTCCGCATGTGGCTCGTCACCAGCTTGAAGCCCTGTGCACCATTTAACATGTGTGAGAAACACTTGTACCATAACCCAATGTTAACATCTGACTTACTTCTATGTAGGCGTATTTGAATAAATGCAGTATTCCACTGTCTGTCACCGCACCTACGAACGCGTCCTCCGCTATAAACAGAAATGTAAAAGCAACAAAATTATGAACCACGAAAATGTTTTGAATCATTATTATGGGCTGTTCTGAAAATCATCGACCAATTATGGTCATATCGATGAAATTGAAGAATAGCTTTTGTTAGCATAATTAAGCTGGAACTAAATTTTTTCCCAGTTCCGATGAATACTCATCTGCATGGCTGCTGAAGCAGACGAAGTCTTATGGACAATTTTAACATTAAAAAAATTATATCCACTATAACTTTTAAAATAAAAAAAATAAATACTGTTTTGATTTTCACGCATACGTGTTAAAGTTATACTTGGATCAAACTTTCAGAACATATTTTATTTATTTTTTGTCCATATCTTGATTTTTGAAACGGAAGTTGTTTTTCTTTTAATGTAAAAGTCGCTGCTTATGAAAAAAAGAAAAAAAAAAAAAAAAAAAGAAAGAAAGAAAACTAAGATAGCGTAATAGCATATCATCGTGTCAAATTTTGAAACTAAAGGAAAAAAAAAAAGGTTCTAAGCGGATATCATTTGTCCATGAGACTTCGCACGCTCCCTATAGCACAGAGCTTTCGTTAGAACCCAGAAAAAAATAGTTACAGCTTATTATACTACTAAAAGCTATTCCGTAATTGTAATTAAAATTTTACCAACATCCTATACATTGATGCAACTATGATTGTTCGATGATTTACAGAACACATGAAAAATAAAATATAACGACATATAATGTATATATTATATTTATATTATATATATATATATATATAATTTTATTCAGTAAAATTATGATCAACGCTACATGTGATTTGATACCGCACAAAATAAATAAGTTAATGTTACTTGTAACATCATTATGATAATTTTAATAGTGTGAATTAAATTATTCTCCGAAAATAAATTTAAATATATACTATATATTATTTTGTACCAAAACCATTTGTTTTTATCAATCTAAGAACAAAAAATCACAGTTATTCAGTTTAAGTGATCCATGAGTGAACAATTAATTATAAATATATGTATGATGATACTGCAGCGTTATCCAATAATAACAGCCAGACAGTTGAAATTTCTAAACCGCACTGTTCCTAACTGGATCTCACCTCCGACATAAAAGACACCCATGTCAAGAACAGGCGCATCCAACGTAATTTCCTGGAAGAAGAAGTAGTTGTCCTCGAGGACGTTGTACTTGAGAACGACCAGGGGCGAGTGATACTTCTGCGCTATCAGTACCAGCGTCTCATCACCCAGCACCACGCTCTGCACCGCCACGACACCAGACGTAGGGTAAGTGCGCAGCAGGTAAAACTAAAACACACACGTCGAGTTCAGAGTAACAAATACACGTGGTTATGAGTTATACAAATTAAAATAATAACTATTTATTGCAATTTAGATTTCTGTCATGAGAAAATATGCTATATTTTTGTCACTCAACAGACTTGAACAATATAATTATACATGCAGAATATGTGAAAAAGTTTATGAACATTACTAAACATGAATGATAAATATTATCAGGCGAAGTAGACATAATAAATTGATGTACTTTTACATACCATATGTATGCTGGGCAATCTCCGCCGCTCCTTGAACTTTTATGCAGCACCACACATTAACACTGACTTTAATAATTATATAATAGAGTACACGCATATGCATATGCCTATTTTAGTAACTATAATTCAATATCACCAATTAATTAGGAGTGAATACATCGAATGTTGTGCAAATTGTACATTATTGAATTATAGTTACTAAAATAGGCATATGCATTATATGCGTGTACTCTATTATATAATTATTAAAGTCAGTGTTAATGTGTGGTGCTGCATAAAAGTTCAAGGAGCGGCGGAGATTGCCCAGCATACATATGGTATGTAAAAGTACATTAACTTATTACTAAACATGTTTTCTTTGTAGCTATAATACATGAACCATTACGCATTACGATCAAAAAAACAAATCATAAAGATGAATTACCTTTTCACGCTTGGCTTCGAAGCGATAAATGTAGAGGTCTACTTCGCTTTCATTCAGAGCTGAGTTATAGGTGTTACCGACCACGAGGTGGAGCTGCGAGGTACCTTTACCCAGCAGAGGCTGCTGCACTACCTCCAGGACCCGCGCTCCGTGGGTCGGCAACTTCTGCACCAACTTCGGCTCCAAGTCTCGTGGAGTCATCTTGAACACCAGGCTGTCCATATCGTGCGTGTCTGCACCAGTCACACATTAAACATTATGACAATTTACCAATTAAGATCCTAAATCTATGCGACGAATGGTTGCAATTTACGATAATAGAAATATATAAAATTAGCTTTTTTTATGTAGCATAAAGAAATCTGTTCAGATTTAAAAATAATGCAAACAAATTTTAAGAAACTATACAATGGAACTAACAAGTTACAATTCAACCATATTTGATCATTGTTATTATGATTGAAAAGAAAAAAAAAATGCTCACCAATAATAGGATCGTAAGATAAGGCTAAAATAATATAAGTTGTTGAACCAATTTTAAATCCTTTGGCATCACCCAAGTAGCCAGGTACCGCGAATCTTGGAGTACCAATGTCATTCAAGAAAGGTTCACCGCGGAAATTAGGAATGCTCCAGCGAAGAGAAGTTCCTTCATAAGGTACCTCGTTATCAATCACTGGTAATCGACACCTGTCACATGTGCATCGACATTAATGGCAAAAAAATAAAAACAATATTCTGCTTTCTTTTTACGTCGTCTGTACAAGATACGTTAATTTAAATTTGTTTACAAGTTTTCCTTGCAATAATTGTTTTCTTTCCTCTTATATATTAAGCCGGTATTACACGATACAATTTTTCTGATTATTGTATACAATTTTTTCTTACTAGAAAATTTAATCTCCATTTGTTTGTACTGAGAGGAAATTTTCTTGCAAGAAAAAATTGAATACAACAATCAGAAAAATTGTATCGTGTAATATAGGCTTTACATACGACTTGGGGTGACTTGCATTCAAGATATTTGCATGCTTACATTCATTAAGAGTTATTTAAGGAAATAATTACAATGCTTTAAAATTAAATCAATTGTAAGCAAATTTACTGTTTACAAGTCCTTACAGGACGAGATAAATTTTAATGCAAGGCAAAATTGTAAGCAAGATTGTATGATTTAAACTTTAAACCAGCCAAGTAGAAATATTATTACAATAAAACTATTGGGTGCGATTCACGAAGCAATTAGCCAGGTTTCTAACCACGTTTAGCTTAACCACGTTTAACTATACCTGTTTTACGTGTTAAATCGCCCTAGTTAAACGTGGTTAAGCTAAACGTGGTTAGAAACCTGGCTAACTGCTTCGTCGATCGTGAATTGCACCCATTATATTTTTCTTCTGCCGAGCTTAACTGGAGGTCAAACACGACGTACTGTCTGCAACTTATGTACAGATCTTGCAAGTTATAAACTTATACGTTATCTGATGTATGTATTCAGTGTATATAAATAATATTATTATCATGCATTCACTGAATAAAAAAAAAATATTACAAGTTATAAAAATATTCAAATTTAACAATTGCAATTTAATAAATTAACATTTTACTCACTTTTTATTGAGACTGAGAGTATTTGTCGTTACTTTGACGGCCATCGTCGGGTTCTTGCTGTCCATGAAGTAGAACTGTCTCTCTGGTCCGTCCAGCATGATGGTGGTCACGTCTCGCTTCCCGCTGAAGAGGCTAACGTGTTGTCGCGGACACGGGCAGCCCTCGGGCAGGCCGCAGCTGCTGGCTGACTCCCAGCCGTGCGCACTCAGGAGGGTGGCGCCACCACCCACATAGAGCGCGCTTGCTCTCCGTACATCGGCTAACACAAGGTGTAGCGAAGACTCCTCCTCGAAGTACATCAGCTCAGAGGCCATGCCTGACACCACACAAAATCTAATCATAATCATGCTCAATCATTTCGTAATTTCGTGTACGAGATTCACTGCTAAAAAAAAAAATGTTCTGATAGATTTTGATAGTAATTAATTAACACTAATCTGTCGATTCATAAATTTTACTTTATAGTAAAATTATATCCGCTTCAAAATAAAGTACTAAATATATTCAAATTTTTAATCAATCGGATGCACTTTAAAAGCCATTTTAGTTGATAAATGAAATTGTACTTACAATACAAAAGTTCCAAAAGTATACACAAGTACATGTTTCTCCAATTATACATGCAAGAAACAACAAGAGAGCTTAAATAAATATGTTATATTTAAATATAAGTTCTCAGTTCTCTCTGGAACAACGTATAATAATAGCATCAATAGCATGATCACTTAATTGATTGTGTTTTACCTGAAACTTTGAGTAGACTATTTTGTAAAGAATTGGTAATATCTCTCCTGTAGCTATCGATGTGACGTAAATTGCTTATTGCATCTTGCTGGACCAAAGGTGGCAGATCTTGTATGCTGATACCATTCATGAGGTACCTCACATTGAGGTCAGCGTTCACCGTCACGTCGTCCATGAATATCTAATTGTATAAGGGATTAATTAATGCTAAAATTATACTAATTTTTTTACACGTGTGTGAAAAACAAGTTTAAATATTCTAGATGTTTAAGATAGGAAATCGTTTGAACGGAAATAGATTAATAGAAAAACAATATTGACAGTTTTATCGCACCTAATATCGAATTAAGTATATTTTTCAAGTGTCAACTGTCATTGGTACTCAAAAGGAGAGTTTAAAACTTTTGACCGATGAAACAAAACTATGAACACGTGCTGATGTGCTTAAAATTATGTGCATTGATATTCTTAAGATAAAAGAACATTTGAACAGAAACGGATTGATAGACAAACAATATTGATGGTTTTATCGCACCTAGTATCGAATTAAGTATTTTCAAGCGTCAAAAGGTGAATTAAAATCTTTTGACAGACCAAACAGAAATATGAACACGTACGTGCGTGCATTAATTGACATTAATAATAGAAAATTACATAATAATACTTTCCGTTTCTTCCACCCATGCAGTGTCGGTCTGCGAGGGAAAAATATAACAATCTGCATTTGGCCTGAATAGGCCGACGTAACATCAATAAGCTATATAATGCTTTTTCGAGGGATTCTAGGGATTCTAGCCCGGTGGAGGCTAGATTTTTGTGTGTTGGTGGAGAACCTCTATATTTACGATTTAATTTGGCCATACCGAACCAGCTTCTACCAATTTTTTTTTTCTAGTTTTATACCCATCCACCCACCCACCCTCCTGATCCCTACACTTGAACATTTTACAAAGTAAAATAATAAAAATATATAATATATATATATATATATATATATATAATATATATATATATATATATATATATATATATATATATATATATATATATATATATATATATATATATATATATATATATATATATCAAAATATTTGTGACAAAAGCAGACAAGGGAAGTTTAAAAGTATGCGATCTTGTATTAATTAATAAAATTAAAACTCAGTCATGCATCAAACTTTACCCTAAAAAATATACAACACTAGCTGTTACCAGAAACTTATAAAAAACCTTGAATGAACATAATATATATGAATAATAAATGTACAACGTGTTTCATGATACAAGTTGTAAACTGTTGACTTCAAAAACTGTTGTAAATTAATTACAGACGAGTCCAAGGAGCTCTGCTGGGTCCAGGGGCTTATAGGTGTTCGGCTAAAGGGAGGTCCATGGCTAACTCGTCCCTCGTGAATGCAAACCTCTGACTGATGTCGCTTCACGGTACACGGGACCCACTTTTACAACCTAACTCCTGTCGCAAAATTTAAGGTTACGTCAGCACTGACCGTGATCTGTACATATATATAGGATACCTAGTTTTATTTCCACTACCCAATTGCATCTTTTTGTATGTGATAGAGTGAAGCTCCAGCAATTTTGCCCGACCAACATTCTGTTTGTCTCTATATTAGCGTATAGTTTTGTTAAATAACTATATTATATAAATCAAACGGATACTTTTGTAGCTGCTCTCAAGGTATGTGGGTTGAGAAAGGTGTGGCGTTATTTTGGCACTTTTTTTATGATATCCTATATAATATGTAATAAATATTTGTTAATCCAGCGACTTCAACCTCAAAGTACGGTGAATCCACGAGAAAACGTCTGCCATTCATAGATAGGATTAAAGGAAAGTCCAACAAAATCACGTCTCCATTGCTTGCTTCCACTCACGTACATCTTCCTTAATAATTATCATACACATGCAACACTGCACCGTTAACCGTTTACCATGCGTTTACCTTAGAAAACTATACATACCACGTTCCCATTGATAACAGCATCCTCGTCCACCAACAGAGCTCTCGTGAAGACCTCCGACACATTATAACCATCGATGGTGGCCGCGTTAAGAGCTCCCTCAATCACCAAGTCTCCGATGAAAGTCTTAGAACCACTCATGGGTTCCACTACGCCGCCTCGCGTGTACAGCACGTCATACATAAGCACGTCATTTATTTGCTTCACTGTCGTATTACCTGCGACCGAAAACACCAAGCCTTAGCTGCATTACAACAATTACAATATAGCAAGTTATACCTTACCAAATAGTTTTAGATTGCCCTTGAATGTAATGTTTCCTTCGATAAGTTGCTCTCCTTTTAAGGTAACTCTTTCTGATAAAAATTTTCGTATATTTATGGAGTTAATAGTCTGAAAATTTAAATCTTTTATTATCTCCAAATTCTCAAAATGAGTAGATGGCAAATTTCTAGATTCGTATGTAGCAATATCAGACGGTGATATGTCGTTAATTCTTCCTGAAATAGTGAATTAATGTTACTATAGTAAATAATTTGCTTTAAAACATAAATTATAAGATTTCACTTACCATCACATTCCAATTTTTCAGCTAAGAAACCATTAATAAAATGTTTATGACCACGAACAAATCTATTTTCTTCATGTCCACGAACTAAACTTTGGTTTAATTCTAACACATCGATATCATTTACTATTTTAATTAGTGCATAACCTAATGCATTTGCTTTCTTTGCTGTTAATTTATCCTCAAAATATTTAGAACAATTTATTTCCTGAAAACAATTATATAATTACTGACGAAATATGGCCCATGAAAGCAGATTAATGTACCTGATAGTCCCAGTTCTTTCTTAAAGCGTCTGCTAGGATGAATTCGAGGTTAACATCGTTGATGTAGTGGCTCGTCACCAGCGTCTCGGTGGCCACGTTGCCATGGAACGTGACGTGGCCCGTGACGGTCTGTTCCTCATTTTGCTTCACGCCGCACTCGAAAATGTACGACAAGAGCTTGTGTTCAGGCACCGGGTGCTGCCAGTTCAGAGACCCCGCGATCTGCACGCTCTCAAAGTGTCTCGTTCCTTCAATCTCGTGAACAGATTCTAAAGCCTAGAGATCAAAGCAATTAGTGTAATTCTATGATAACACCCAGTATATGATAAAACGTGATAAAAATAAAATAATTGAAAATAGAAAGTTTTGTTACAATACTTAAATCATACCTTGGAAATGTTGCATTTATTTAGGTGGTCAACCATTAATTTGTCAAATTTAGCCTCGTGAAATATGAAGTTTCCATGAATTTCTTGACCTGACATGTCATTGATATAAATCAATTTTGTCATATCAACGCCCGAAATAAAATAAGCATCCAAGTGCTCTGGAAATGAGAAAGGTGATTGAATTGCATGAAAAATCTAGTTTATTGTGTAAAAGGCTGTAATATTCATGTTAACATCATGATAACCTTTGTTACATTTGTGATGCTAATATTTAATTGTGTTAAGGAAAGTGTATTTCCCATCTGAACTCTCCGGTTCTCTGATATTTCTGTAAATTTCAACAGAATACTTGACATCTGTAAATTATCCCTCATATTTTATATTACATTAAGGCTTCCGAGGGATATTATACATTAACAAATATGAAGTCACAAAGAGTAAAACAAAACGATATACGCATTGTTTTACTTATTTAGACAAAGAACTGAAACTGTACAATAGTACAATGTATAAATTAAATGTTTGAATTGGAAAATATTGACAACGTATCAATTAAGAAGATATCAACAATGTGTTCAGTTTCAATGCAGTAATCGATAAAGAAAAAAACAAACACCAAACATCATTGGTGCATCTTAAAACCACACTGGGAACGTACTTAAAGGGACATGGGATAATAACGATATAAATACATAACAAGTTTCTCTAAGATATTTCAATGCTAAAAATGAGTAAATTTAAGTTTCTAGACCCCCCTCCCTCCTCACTAAATTTATATAAATTAAATCAGGACCGTAGGAGACTTTCCTGATTAAATAAATATAGAGAGCCGCAGGGCAATTGCGCAGGCAATATCGAGAGATAAGAAAAGGGAGGGCAATCAGGATGTGTCGGAAAAAAACGAGAACGACCGAAGAGGCACCTGCGTTACTAGCTCATCAGGATCGTGACATCACGATTCTGGGCTCTCTCTGTCCGCGGTGCGCTTACCCTGTACCCTGGGACACTCACCACCATGCAGCATAATTATAGTCATACATAGTGAGTAATGTTTGATTAAAAAACACTTCTTTTTAGGATCCCATGTCCCTTTAAAAGAGGTCAACATTAAATTTACGCTTACAAATTTGAACCTATTATACATATATACCATGTCCTTATTTGAAAACTTTACTTTGAAAACATGCTTTCCACATTAAAATATTTAGTATTTTTGTTTAAGGGCATTGGGTGTAGCACCGGTAGTTGGCAAATGGCAACACTGACGTATCTTCACCATGTTAATTTTTTATCCCTGCTCCTCGGAGTAATTTTTATGCTAGAGCTAAGCTGATTGCATGTAGTATCAAGATAATTAGTAGCCCAAGTGCACAATTTGGCTAAATAAAGCCTGATTTAAAGAAAAGTATTTTTTAGTAATTTTTTAAATTTACATGCATTTTTCTAAAATATAAAAAAAATACTTTTCTTTAAATCAGGCTTTATTTAGCTAAATTGTGCACTTGGGCTACTAATTATCTTGATACTACAGCAATCAGCTTAGCTCTAGCATAAAAATTACTCAGAGGAGCAATGATCAAAAATTAACATGGTGAAGATACGTCAGTGTTGCCAACTACCGGTGCTACACCCAATGCCCTTTTAATAATTACCTGTTCCCACGTTATCGATAGTGTAATGTCCAGTTATGACTTGTTCCTTCGTCCTGGAGAGAGCCTTTTCTCCGAGGAGGCGAATATTTACCCCGTCCACCACGTCGCTATGCAAATGCTCCACTTGCACATCCCCATGAACTGTCAGAGGACCAGACACAACTCCGCCACGTGACTTACTTAAAACCTGCAACCAAGAACGTTTAAATGAGGGCTGCAGGACGCGTTTACAAGTGATTATTACAAACCTTAGGAAAATATTTGTCAACATTTATTTCATTCACGGTTATTACGTCGAGGTCATCTTTGAAGGCAACATTGCCATGAATCTCAACTTTATCTAAAGTTCCATTCCAACTGTCGTATATTGTGCTTAAGGAATCTAACTCAACGCCATTCAAAATTCGGGTTTTCAGATTCGGGGCTACACAAAAAGTAAAAAAAAAAAAAAATTATATATATTATGTAATGTTAAATTGTTAATAAATATTTTTTATAGAACATACCTTTGATATTTAAAAACTCAACATTTTCCAATTTAACTGGATCATCGATGAAAACAATAGACTCTAATTTCTGCGAGAGTGCCTTGTTATTAACAATTTTTGCATTAATTGGTCCCTCAGATTTTAGGTTTCCTTTGACAATTAGCTTATTAAAATATTTTGTTCCTGAAAAAATAACAAAAATCTTTAGGAAAATTTTTAGGATGCATAATATCGATGGCCATGCAACGATGTTCCGATAAAAGCATGAACTTGTGTGACGGACTGATGCTATTAATATAATATTAATATTGATTAGTATAAATATATTGTAATATTGTTACACGGTTTTTTAAAGTAAATATTTGAACAAGTATATCTGAAAGGGACTTTGTCATGAAAAGTTTGACATAAATGGTATAGCTTAATTATTAGTAGGACGACTAATAGACACTTTATTAAGGGTTTCTAAATGCGATTTCTAAGTACATCATAGAGTATCAACTTCAAAAAAATTTAATGCAGAAATAGAAAGAGGGTACAAAGTTAAGCTACTCTGATTTTTTTCAGATTTTTTAGTCCGCGAACTATTTTTAAAAAATTATTGAAAGTACAGAGAGAGTGAAGCCTCTTGACTCCTCTCTTAATAAAAGGATAGAACCTAAAAAGGGCGTGGGTTCAAACCCGACTTCGCCAAAACTTTTTAGCAATACTTCCCGAGCTCCACAAAATCGGAAAAAAATCATAGTGGCATAACTTTGCACCCACTACCCATTTTTGCAATAAAAATTTTGAGGTCGATACTTTTAATACAAAGGCTAAAAACACGCAAAATAGTGTTAAACATGCAATATAATAAAATTTAGTACTAACAATAATAATAATAAAAAAACGCAATACGTACCTCTAATTTGTAATCCATTATTTTTTAAATATAAAATGCCGTTAGTGGTATCAACTCCATTCAAATTCTGGCAGTGCAAGTCAGCAACCGAAAGGCCACCGCTAAATTCCTGCAAAAGTCATGCTGTCAGGGTTTAGCATGGTCGAAGATCAATATCGAGGCTCGCGATTTTACCTTGTGTCCGTCGATGGTATAATGTCCGGTGAGCCTGACCGCCTCGTGCTCCAGCTGCGCGAGGTCAATGCCCGAGACCGTGACTCCAGGATCACCGCTAACGCTATCTTGCACTCGCACAGAGCCGAAAGCAAAGTTACCATTGAGCACGGTGCTACCGAAATGTATGTAGTCAGGGGCAGCGCGACCGTTGATAAATTCTGCATAGAGATTGCCTTTGACTGTCAATCGTTCTATAAACTCTACAGGAACTGGAATAGTCTAAAAATATAAATAATAAACCATTACATTTGTATATTAATATTAAGTAAACATATAATAATTATCTGCGATTAAGGCTTTGCGGTGAAAACGAGCTTATAATGCGATTTTCACATCTCGATCGTTTCACTAATAATATAATATATGCTGAAAATAGTTTTAAGCCCGTTTAAACCGTAAGACCCATTTTTTTTTTTACTTGTCTTACTTGTTCAGTGCTTTTGGTCCAGTATTGATTGAAAATATCATTAAATTTGAAAGTTGAATCTCCAATGTATAATATTGATTCTCCAAAATCAATATCACCAACCTGTATATAAAATGCATGTCATAATATAGTATAGCTTAACAAAGTTATAACCAACAATGAACATTAAGTACCTTCAAACTGCCATTGATTGTGACTGTGCCGGTGTATACGTGCAGCCGGTCGGCTGGAAGCGGATACAATCCTTCCACTTTCGCGCCTTCTTCCACCGTCACGTTACCAGTCACATCGAGATTGTCAATCGTGACTGCACCTAATCATAAAGATATAATTATGACAAGTAAGTCATGGATCTGTGTTAACTGATGAGCAAGTCAACTCTTCTGTCAGCATGTCCATAAGCACAAGCCTACACTTTTTTTACTCCGATAGTAGAACTATATAATTACCATGCGCATTTGCATATAATTAGCTAGATAATAAGTTAATAATTACTAGAAGTGTACCGCCATGCAAATAATATCCAATATACTGTAAAAAAAATATAGAATTATTATATATATTATAATATTAAGAAACACATAAAATTAAACATGAAAAAACGCCGGTAAATATCTTTAATTCTATGTGAAAATTATTCATTGCTATATAGTAGAAAGAAATATTAAGAATCATGTAGTTGTTTTAATGGAAACAAAAAATTCGTATGTAAATTGATATTAATAAGAAATAAAACTAATAAGACAATCCGATGCAACAAAAACGTCCGTATCCCAATCAAGTTTAAGAAAAGTAATATAATACAGTAACCTAATTGACACTCATAAAACATATAAGACACATGTCATACGTCATCTTGCTTGAATTTGTCGTAAAGGGTTAAAATGTATTATATTTTGTCCAAGGTAACTTTATAATAATTATTAATAATAATGTACTGTATAAGACAGCAAAGCTGAAGCAAGCCTATAGAGTGGCTATATGCATCAGCTCCTCCATCATATAGCGTGTGGATCGAGCTGTATAATAGAACTAAACTCGCGGCTGCACGAGGGCGAGACGACACGCGACCGATCGAGCAGTTTTGGCTGACCTCTTATCTGCGCTCTACCCATTCTCTTCTGTTCTCGCCGCGCATATTAGCTCAAAAACGCCTACTTGACTAAAGGTGGATTCAGATGGCGGCAACGGCGACGCGGCGCGATTTTAACTTAAAAGCTGCGAAATCCTATGCGGCGGCGAATTCGCAGGTAATCGCGTTAATTACGATGCTCTTTTTCTTTTAATCGCCCAATATGGCCGCCAATGGATGTTACAGCAAATGCGCATTAATTCGCGTCGCGCCGCGTGATAAAAACCGCCATCTGAATGCACCTTTCAGTAAACCTTTGCCAACAGAACAATAATTCACTGACCTGAAATGTAGTTTTCCATGCCCGATCTCACGACATCTCTGCTTATCTCCAAACCATTAATATCTGCACATTCAATTTCATTTGCTCTGATAGTATCAACTTCTAATATTGAGTCAATGTTTTGATCTGTGGATTTCGTCATGAAATTTTCACATAATTCATCATTTAACATAAGTACGGTAAAATTATTGATATCAACTGTAGATTTGAATGTTACGTCCCCTAAAAATATGAAGAAGAGAAAGAAATTAATTCATCTTAAAAAAAAAACAATACTAATCAATATGAATAAAGATAAGATTTCTTACCTTCAACATTTTGATTTATCGTCACAAGAAATAGACTTGCTACAAAATCGTTCCAATTTATTCCATTTAAATAATTTACAGTTAGATCTGTAATGAATACGTCCGTATCAATGAATTCTACATTTTTGTCGACTGCATCGTCAGCGGAACGCATGGAAATGTTATTTTCAAACTCAGCCAAGTTTACCTAAAAATTATTTTGTATTTTAACAACTTAATTTCTTATCAATTTATAATTAAAGTAGCATTGGTATATAAGAAAATATCGTATATCGTATATGGTATATCGTAAATGAACGGTAAAATTTAAGAACAAAATTGAGTGATGGAAAAAATTAATGAAACAGTGTCTAAGTAAAAAAAAAAACTCTGATAAGAGAAGGATATTTAGTGGGTAGGATAATATATAGAATAATTATATATATATATCTTAATACAGTCATGTATATGTTTGCCTTATGCTGAGTGCTCCAGGGATTTCAAACCCTGGAATCACGCCCCCGAAGCAAGTGAATAATTAAAGTAAAATGATGTACTCACTCCATTTATACTTTCCACTGTCAGATTCATTGTTTTTACGTGTTTAATTTTAGGAGATTCTCTATTAGTAAAAAAAATTGTTTCTCTAGCTGAATGTGATGCTTTTTGCAAGAATGTTGCAATTTCTACGTCATGTGCCAAGACCTCCGGCGCGGTGAAATTTTATAATTATATAGATATCTTAATATTATACAGTCATGTATATGTTTGCCTTATGCTGGGTGCTCCAGGGATTTCAAACCCTGGAATCACGCCCCCGAAGCAAGTGAATAATTAAAGTAAAATGATGTACTCACTCCATTTATACTTTCCACTGTCAGATTCATTGTTTTTACGTGTTTAATTTTAGGAGCTTCTCTATTAGTAAAAAAAAATGTTTCTCTAGCTGAATGTGATGCTTTTTGCAAGAATGTTGCAATTTCTACGTCATGTGCCAAGACCTCCGGCGCGGTGAAATTTCCTGTCAAAACTTGGGCACCCTGAGTCAGCAGTAAGTCTAGAAAAAAGCATATACAAGTAGTTGTAGTTACTTTAATAGTAATAATATATATAATGGCAAAAAAAAAAATAGTATACTCACTATCCAATTCTTTTCCAGAGATAGTAGCGGCATCTAAGTGATGAACAACTAATGTATATACTGAAACATTTCTCGTCATAGTTTCATTTCCAGAATAAGTTAGCCAAAATTGTGGCTCAAACTTTTTTTCATTTATAGTTGAAGCTATAATATCATCTGATTTTGCATGGTGAATTATTAAGTCTCCTGCTACTAAAAGATTGCCATAAATAGTCCCAGGATTTGAATTATAAAGAATATCGCCAATTAAATCCTCGCTGGATGCTACTGTTGGGTCAAGTTCCTCGAGAAAATTAACGAAGTCCAATGGCGTGGCAGCGAGACTTTGACCCTCAGATCCTTCAACATAGACAGAAGTACTGGACAAGTTCTCCACCTCCACTGTATCGCCAACAACCAATTTTCCTGTGTACTTCATTGGTTCATTCGTGAGTAGAAGTTTGTCAGAAAGAGACTGTATATATTTTACTTCTTCCTGTCGCTCTCCCAACTTTCTGTCTAAATTTCGTAGACAATCCAACAAAGGGTCAGCATCTTTCATCTTTGTACCTGCGTATTAATAAAAATACATATATATATATATACATTTTTTTAAAAAAAAAGGAGCTAAAAAAAATACAAGCCAATTTACCTGCAGCTGGCTTGACGTAGTTCATTTTCAATAAATGAAAGTATAATTTATTATTTTTCCTCGAAATAAATAAGAGTACGTCCTGTGAATTTGCATATTGAGTAACTTTCAGTATCTCGTCTGTTTCATCTTCAGGTACACTTAGTTTTTGAATGGCACGAAAATGTAGTTCATTAGCCTCGTAAATTGTTATTGAATTCTGTAAAATCAATACATTAACAAATTACATAGCTATTCATAACATTGAACCAGTGTAGAACTTACATTCTTCACGAGGTATACCACTAAATTTTGGGACTTAGTATGAACTGTAGATATTTCGTATTTCCCATGAATTTCAGGTAGAGATTCCCATGGTAGCAATTCACTGCCTGAATAAAGAAAATGGGAAGTAGAAAGTGTCTACAAAAGTTATAATGTAATTATTATCAAATTTGCGATTTTTTAAAAACTAAATGAATTTGAAGGAACAAATTGATTTTGTTTTGAAAATCCTTCAAGTAAACTATTTTTATGAAGCTATATATATATAATATATAGAGGACATTGCGCTGACGTCATATACCCCTGGCAAGTAGGCAGCGCTGAGGTGGGCAAGAATGCTAGCATATATATAAACAAAGTGTACATTTTTTTTTTTTTTTTTTTTTACTTAAGGGTATATAAGATAACACGAACAATCGATTGTTGTAGTCCCATTTGTTTAAATGTAAACCTTAGCAACACCTCATAATAATTCTGAATTTTTTTTGAAAGACGTTCTTAGCACCAAAAAAATGTGGAAAAAATTTCAAAACAATCGGACGATCCAATTTTTTTAAATTAATTTCTTAGTTTAGATCTCCATAGGAGAGCCCTATACTGAAATTTTAAAAAAATAATTTAAAAAAATTGGATCGTCAGATTGTTGAGATTGTTTTGAAATTTTTTCTACATTTTTTGGTGCTAAGATCTGTCTCTAAAAAAAAATTCAGAATTATTATGACGTTGCTAAGGTTTACATGTTAATCAAATGGGACTACAACAATCGATTGTTCGTGTTATCTTACCCTTAACTTAATAAAATAATTTAAGATTGAATACTTTAAGAATACTTTAACAATACATGATAGAACTAATAAAAAAAATCTCACCCCCAGAAAACTGTTAGAAGATTTTTATATATATATATATATAATATATATATTATGCGTATGTTTCTTATAGAATCTGGCCCTCCTACTTTCTCGTTTCCCTCCCTCCTTCGCAGCGAGCATGTATATAGGGACTACCTCTTTCGCGCGTCACGTAAACATAAACAACAATCATCCCTCTATATATATTATAAATATATACACAACTGATGGAAGATGATCTATATTCTAACAATAGTATTATATATGTAATGAATTATAAGTAATGTAATGATAACTAGATGGAAAATTACTTGACGGAAATTTAATTAAATATTTTAATAACACTAAATTACAAAAGAACATAATTATAATATATATTATGTACAATATATTGTACATATATATTATTATATATATATATTATATGTTTTTATTTATGCAATTATAAAGTAACAACTCAACACAAAATTTACTGAAAATGTGCATTTATTTCCAGAGTCATCTGAGTGGTTGCATTACGTACTATATTATATGCGTGGTAGCATGGTAACTGACACATTATTAGTGATGGTAATTAATTATTGTTAAACACTCATAACCCAGTGACTCGCAAAGACTATAAAATTAATACTTAGTAAACTGTTGAGTGACTTGAGGCATGAAAACAAAACACAAAAGTTTAAAAGCTTGGCAACAAGAACTTATTAACGAATTAATGCTCTTAAATATTATATATTATCTTTAATTTTACTTACAAAATAACATAAAAATTATTATATTTCATAAAATTACGTAAAAATGGCCTTGAATTACGTCACTTTTTGCACTGGAAATTGTAATACATAATATATATTTATTTTAATTAAACCCTATTGGGTACTTCTATTTACTAATTACATACTACTTGAAACCCCTGTTCATAATACATAATATGAACATTATAATTATTATAAAGTATTATATATATATACGTAATACTATATCGAGTGCAACGTGTACGAATTTTGCAATTTCAGGTTCATTGAAAGTCTTGAGTTGAGTTGAAAGCAAGCAGTCAACTAACAAGTACGTACCTGACCACCAAAAGGTGAGGCTCGGCTCCTTGTCGTTCAGCACTAGCACAAAACGTTCTCCCTTGGCCGAGAACGGCTGCAGCGCAAGCGGCCCGTGCGTGGCGAGGAACTGAACGCGCTCCAACCTGCCGCCCTGAAGACGAAGCACTTGCGAGCCAACCTGGTCACCAGAGAAATATGTATTATGATACCGCCTCCACATGAAAAATGCACATCCAAACAGTAAAAAATGAAAAAAAATTTTTAGTTCCTAAACTATTGCCTTGAATCTGTGAATACTATATACTTGCTTACATAATATTTTGGTTGTTTCTTTTTACTATATTTTGTATTATATTTAGTTGTTACAATAGTAATAGTAATTATAAATTTAATAATAACATTTTAAATTACATAAGAATCATGATCTGATTGACATTTTAATATGCAATGAATCTTATTGCTGCTGCATACTCCTTTTATTAATTGCGTTTTGTTTGTTAACATCTCTATATTATACCCTTTATTAAAGACAAATAATAAATTTAATATTCCTTGTCTACCATTTAAGAAAATTATTATATCGATTATGGTTGTTATGGTTGTGGCATGTTGCCATATTACGAACCATAGGATTGTGGGGCAAACTTTGAGCCACGATGATGTAGACTGAAGATTTGTCAGAGAATGTCCGCACGGCTACTGCACCACTCGTGGTAAACGACTCTGTCTCATCCAGGTGTGTTCCAGTCCACCTATATACACTAAAACACACATATTGAATGTTCAGAAAGTAGCAATTAATGAAGTTGCGTATATTTTAAGACTCACATCATATATATAATTTGACTATTATAAAAAAACATTGATGCACTGTTGCATATATGTTGTGCATGCGTGCATGTTATTATATTTAAAGCTATATATTATTATTGTTATTATTTTATTAAGCAATTAATAATAAATAATATATCTTACGTTTTTATTCAATTCATCAAACCTATCACAATTCTGAAACAGAATTTATTGATAATGAATGATTTTTATTATTTTTTTATATATACTTACAACGAATGGACGAGAGAATTGTCAGGTTTATACATGACCAGAACTAAGAATATTTTGTTGTCATGTCTGAAAAACTCCGCGTCTCGTGCTTGACCAAAGTTATGAATAGTTTGCCTCATTATCAAGTCCAAATTCGGCGAGACTGTATACAGTCGACAATAACCTTGTTTAAACGCTGCCATGATTATCAAAATACGTCTCCATTCCACAGTCTGAAAGAAAAATATATAAATCGACATCAATATAAGGGGAGAAGAAATTTTGAGATAAAATATATCTGTACATATAAGAGGACATTAGACATACTGTAGTTTAAGGTGACCCCCAACGAGTTAGTGATCGTAAAAAAATATATAACAAAAATCTGGCTGCTATGTGGTCCTTTTCTGCTTCAACGATGACATAAAATAAAATTGTTCACAAATTTCAAAGTTATAATTAAATATATATAGTAATTTGTTTAAGTGAACCAAAAATTTAATTAATTTGACCGGCCCCTATGTAAAAATATAGTTTAAATGCTGATTGAATAATTTTAAAGGCCTTCTGAACCTTTACATAGTATTAAGTGCACGGTTAGCTTTGCTTCAGGGTGATTCGGCTGCATAATTTTTTTGGTTTCAGTAGCACAAATATCAGAGATAATAGCCGATGAAGAAGCACCTGTGACGTCACTCACGCTCATTCAGCGGCGACAATATAGGGAAATCCCTGCAAAAGATAGGTTCACTCCCGCTGCAACCACGGCCACAATTTTACTTCTGGAATTTTGAAACTTTACCAGGGCAGTCTTGATAGTATTTGTCAAATAGACTGAAAGAATTTTTTTGGTGGCGTGTGTACAGATTGAGTTATTGTGGTTGCAAGATAAGCTAAAAATTTAACATTGTTTTCCTATACAACAATTTTGCTCCTCTTTCTACCGCAATAACTCAGTTTGTATGAATGTCATCAAAAAATATCTTTCAGGCTATTTGACAAATACTATCAAGACTGCCCTGGTAAAGTTTCAAAATTCCAGAAGTAAAATTGTGGCCGTGGTTGCAGCGGGAGTGAACCTATCTTTTGCAGGGATTTCCCTATTTTGTCGCCGCTGAATGAGCGTGAGTGACGTCACAGGTGCTTCTTCATCGGCTATTATCTCTGATATTTGTGCTACTGAAACCAAAAAAATTATGCAGCTGAATCACCCTGAAGCAAAACTAACCGGGCACTTAAAATATTGTGCAAAGGTTCAGAAGGCCTTTAAGCACGCTGTAGTGGGGTACGAAATGAATTTTCCTATCATATGTGAAATTTAAAATGCATTATAATAAATATACTAGCTAGTTCTGATAGTAGTATAGTTTCATATAAATATTTCATTGTAAAAAAAAAACCCAATAAATTTATCAATAATATATGCTTATAATGCAACACGAATGTGCTGGTGCTGGATGACAGGTCTTGCCTGCACATAATTGCACAAAATAACAATATATGATACCAGTGATAACACGTACAGTACATACATAATTAAGCTTTCATTTTAAAATTTTTTATTTATTTATTTTCCTAGTTCTACTCTACTGTAAAAAAAAAAAAAAAAACTAAAAAAAAAATATATATATCTCGTTTTGACAGTATGTAAGTATGTGAGTAGCTAGGCAAGTATAACAATTATATTTTATCATACCTTTATAAACGCAACCTGGTCTGCTGGGTCTCGCATCGTCAAGATTGCGACCTGTTTTGTCGAGTGCGGCTCTGCGCTGACTTGAATGACACTGCTGCCAGCCAAGATAAAACTCTTCCCGTAAGCATTGAATGGAAATACTTGGTAGGAAGAATTTGCCAATAAAATTTTTTCAAATATTTTTTTTGGTGTTACACTTGCAATATTTGAATCTGTAAGTAAAAAGTGAAAAAATTATTTACATTTTTAGATTATAATACTTTTGTAACAATTATTTTTCCTCACCTTGTTTATGATTATTTTCTAAAAAGCTTTTTGTCAAATTAAGTTGAACCTCGTGAATTTTATTAGCTATATATTTGCCATCAGCATCATTACCCAATATTGGAGTTATTAACAAACTTAAGATTGCTCCAATTATACCCAAATATGTTGGATTCTAAACAGGAAAATGAAAAAAAAATAATTAATAAGAATTAATTAATTGTTAAAATCAATGACGGACTCACCATGACTAGAGCTCTACCGGAAATTCTATTCTTCCTCACACTTACTATGCTGTTTGCCTTCACGATCCCGAACTGACACTGACAGAGGTTTCTTGCCTGATGCAGCCAGGCATTCCGAGCAGCAGCAGCAATGTATGGTGACAGGCGACTGCGGCACCTGGGCGGCACAAGCAGACAGCACGTCATATTACATGTTTGTTTATACGGCATGTGTAGCAGCACACGAGGCTCGAGGCTACACCAAGCAGATAAAACTTAAAGTAAAACTTAAACGAGCTTCACTTTATTAATTAACCCATAAAAAATAAAAATGTTATACTTCTTATAAATTCAAGTTATAATATATATATAATGTTAGATAGTTCCAGTCGGAAGCCCTTATAGGATCGAGGGTCCCTCAGATTTTTTTATTATTTTATTTCCAAACAATATACTCCAAAAAAGGTATTCCTCGAAAAAATTCCATACACGCGCGCGTTATATATATCCGATGACATTGATGCATGCAAACATGATTGGTCGATAATTGACAGAATTACTCATATATAGCTCTTTTTGTGATACGTACCTCATCTCCATTGTATTTTCATAATACTGTATATGACATAATATAGCGCGCGCTTTCGCTAAAAGATACAATATATTTTATTAATTTTAATTAATTGTTGCTAATTAAAATGCAATAAAACAAACATAAAACAAAATAAAGTACAAAAAAATATTGTCTTAGTACTTATTGTTTTGACTTGCGTTGACATTTTTAGGTCTCTCATTGTAGAGCACACATATTGACTAATGATTTTTCAGAAGGTGCGCACGTCTAATTGTCCACAATTTTTCCAGATTATATAGGACTCAACCATGATGTAAAATGTTTTACATCATGGACTCAACTTTTATTTTAAATAATTGCTTCATATTAATGTCATATACATATATATATATATATATATATATATATATATATATATATATACAGTATATATGGGATGCATCGTATATATAATTAGTGAGATATAATATCTAATAGGTAAAACGTGTACGTTACATTATTTTTGTTTGTTTGTTGATCACAGTTTATTTAAATGTATGTTTTACAGCTCGAATCCATGGTTATAGCACCATTTAGCCTCAGAGGTTATATATAATATATAACGTATATACTGCTTGTTTGGTCGCCACGTGCCTTTTATTAAGGGTAAGATAACACGAACAATCGATTGTTGGCAGTCCCATTTGATTAACATGTAAAACTTAGCAACCTCATAATGATTCTGAATTTTTTTTGAGAGACAGTTCTTGGCATTAAAAAAATATGGAGAAAATTTCAAAACAATCGGACGATCCAATTTTTTTAAATGAATTTTTTAAATTTTCAGTATAGGGCTTTCCCATGGAGACCGAAACTAAAAAATTAATTTAAAAAAATTGGATCGAACGATTGTTTTGAAATTTTCTCCATATTTTTTTAATGCCAAGAACTGCCTCTCAAAAAAAATTCAGAATCATTATGAGGTTGCTAAGGTTTACATGTTAATCAAATGGGACTAACAACAATCGATTGTTCGTGTTATCTTACCCTTAACTGCTTCGATCTGACTGGTCTAAGAGTCAAGAGCTATAATAATATAGACCACTGAGACGTTCAAGGTTCAAGGGTTATTTGAAAGATATAGAATTGTCATGATCATTTAATATAAATTTTATAACTTTTGTAATATTATACAGTGGACTTGTGATAGATTCAAACCTTCAATAAGCAATGAGAATTAAAAATTAACTTTTTTTGTAATTGTGTATGATATGTACATTCAGGCGCGGATCCAGGGGGGGGGGCTAGGAGAGCTGCAGCCCCCCCCCCCCCGAAATTTTGGATTTAACATGGGCAGTATAGGCACTTCCCCCACTTCAATTTTTTTTTTAACATTGGCCTTATGGAGGCAGCCCCCTCCGAAATTTTTTCCTGGATCCGCGCCTGTGTACTTTCGAATGCCTCCTAGCTATTTTTTTTTTAAGCTCGAGAAGAGGGGGAAAAAATGAAATTTAAATATATATTTTATTATAGCTTGATAGCAGAGATACAGGAAACAATAGACATTAAATGCAATATAAACTATTAAAAAATATTACGAATATAGTATAAATTAAATACATTAATCTGCACACCGGCCGTTACCGCGGGTAACGCGCGGTTAATTAATAACGCAAAAGATGCTTGCGGGCTGTCATATATATATATATTATATATATATATATATATATATATATATACTATATATATATATTATATACATATATTATATTGAATGACTATGATAGTTAATACTAATACTAGTATTAACTACACGCCGCTCTAAGTTCTCGGACGCACACCTTCGCTGTGTAATAATCGGATTTTGCGAATCAAGTTATGATCAAAACTAGTAATTTTGCTTAATTCAAAGTGAGCAAAAAACCCGACGAAGACTTTTACATCGGTTTTTGCGCATTTCCGTTTGAGCAAATAAACTATAGTTCTCCGCATCGAGGCCGAGCTTAATTTGACCAAAACCCGGAATGAGATTTTATTTCGACTTTTGAGAAAAATTTGAGCAAAAATAGTTCTGCGCATTTCTCACAGATATATTTAATCTTAATAGGTGCACAATCAGAAAGAATCGATTATTTGTGATGAACCTGATGTTCCATGTATACAGAAAGTTCATCACAAATAATCGATTCTTTCTGATTGTGTATATACGGCGAACAGACCTATAATAAAAATTATTAATTTAAGGTACTGCGCGCCACAAATTAAATAGTATAATATATTATATATATGTGTTGTTTATGTACCAAAATTTTTACTTTACTATTTTTTATTATTTATTGAACAAAAAAGATGTCGTGGAATTATTATACTTATTGTGAATAATAAATAATAATTTGTGTTTACCAGCACTTTACTTTGCAACAAATTATTTCTTTCAACTGTATTACTATATATTACTTTTATTTAAAAAATGAAATATTTGCGATCCAGATGCAATTCAACGATTATCAATTGATCACTTTATCACACTACACATTCACTGCAAAAATGTTTGAAGATTTTTTCCATGCAAGCCGATGCTTGTTCTTGGAGGCACTGCTGCCATATATGGCACTTAAATTTATTATATTTTTAGTTCGTTGCATATTTGCAGAAGCGCGCGAGACTGGCACCCTTACTTGCAATGAACAACTTACATATATGCAAAAAAAATTATTGCAGAAATTAATAGAGGTTACCAAATTATGCTACTCTCATTTTTCGTTTTTTAGATTTCTTAAAGCCCGCAAACAATGCGCGCGCGTATTTAAAAAAATATTGAAAATTAAGTACAGAGCGAAGCGTCAATCAATATATAATAGGCATTTTGCTTCTTAATAAAAGGATGCAGACTAAATGCCATATATGACAATGATAGGGCACTGACAATTAGAAATATTAAAATAAAAAACGTAAAAAAATGAATATAATAAATGCAGTAAATAATTAATATTAAAGCAATTAATGAAAAAATTACGCCGCGGCCGGTAGATATAAATGAAGGACACAATTTACATACATGTATATTGTACTATTTAGCACGCGTGGCATTTATGCTGTACCACAAATTTATCATTTTAATTAAAATAAATTTATCTGTGAGAAATGCGCAGAAGTTTTGCTCAAAAGTCGAATTAAAATCTCATTTCGGGTTTTGGCCGAAGCTCCATCGATGCGCAGAACTATATAGTTTTGCTCATGCGCTCAATTAAACAAAAATGCGCAAAACTACTCGATGTAAAAGTCTTAAACTCATATTTTTCGACTTTTTCCTGAATTCGATCGGTTTTTGGTGGTAACACACACACATATATAATATTATATATATACATTTTGTTTTAAACTCAAATTTTAAGACTTTTTGACCAATTAAGGGTAAGATAACACACGAAAAACATCGATTTTGTTGTAGTACGACCCATTTGATTAACATGTAAAGCTTTACACAAGCAGCCTCATAATAACTCTGATTTTTTTTTGTTGAGAGACTGGTTCTTAGCACCAAAAAAATATAGAAAAAATTTCAAAACAATCGGACGATCCAATTTTTTTAAATTAATTTCTTAGTTTAGGTCTCCATGGGAAAGCCCTATACTGAAAATTTAAAAAATTAATTAAAAAAAAAAAAAAAATTGGGTTGTCCGATTGTTTTGAAATTTTTTCCACATTTTTTTGGTGCTATAAAAGGACTGTCCGGACTGTCTCTAAAAATAAAAAAAAAATAATCAGAATTATTATGAGGTTGCTAAGGTTTGCATGTTAATCATATGGGGCTACTAACAATTAATCAATGTTTCGTGTTATCTTACCCTTAAATATTACAGCTATATATATATATATATATATATATATAATATATATATATATACACTTTAGCTTGACTTGATCAACTTAACTTGGACAGTTAAATCTGAAAATTAATACTTAACTTTTTTTGCTTTAATCGAATCTATTTGATTAATTACTTATAGTATTTATTTTTTCCTCAATTAATTTTAAAATCTGCCCATTTTTGGTTGGATAATTTATTGGATAAAATAAGCAATTTATCAACTAGGTAGCTAGCTGGAATGAAGCACATATATATTTCGTCGCCTCAGAATGCAAATCACGTAACTAGAAAAAAAAAATTGATGGGACTTTGACCCTTATGTTCTAGTAAAATAAGGTTTAAAAGTGCATCAAATTTTTTTGTAGTTACGTGATTTGCATTCTGAGGCGACGATTTGTATTAATTGTATGTATAATAATTATAGTACAACATTTGGCCTTCAGAGATTGTATGAGACGTACTGAACATGCATTTAACTTTTTGATGAGTTATATACTATAGAGTCTGTGACTGTTTCCAGCGATCCTGGCCAAATTCGATCGGTCATTGAGTGCATGCATATATGGTATTTTAATTGTTTTATAGTACGTACATAAGTTGAAGGCCTATGCATATAATATGTGATGGTTAAGAGTTGTAATTGACACAGTATTATAAGCTTACTCTATTATATTTGCAATGGGGTGTTTAAGTCTTTCTATTTACCCTCGTTATTATATATTTTTCTTTTTACAACTTTGTTTCACAGAGGGCAGCGTTTCACTTGATTGGCAGCAATCATTTCCCTACTTGCTTAATTTTTTGTAACTGTGCAGAAAAGTGGGTTATTCATTTTTGAGTTCATGTGCTTCGACTAGACTGATATATGATAACATAATTATACAATTAAGTTAGACTTGACATTAATTTACACTATACACAATTAGGACAATAAGGAAGACAAAAACATATCAATTCATTATACAAGCCATTATTTTTATTTGTCAGATTTTTTAAACAGTATTAACTTTTTACATTTATAATAAATGTATTTCTTAAGCAGTTTTACATTATGTTAAAAATATTTTTGTATCAAAATCACTACTATAATATATAACACTTTGTCAGTGCATGGTTAATTTTATTGAAAAAACTATTGTGTTGCATTTTATCCTTTATTTTGCATGTGTATATTTATGTTATATAAACATTTAATTTCTACAATCCAAGAGCACACTTTCTCGTTACACATTTTTTGCCACCGACTGAAAAAGTCAATAAATTTTGAGTATAACTACAATATGAGATTGAGTGGCTTCACGGGAGTATTAAATCATCAATATAAATGCACTATATGTATATATAATAGTTGGTTATAATGCAATAAGGTAAATTACCAAGAGCAGAAAAAGGGAGAGCAAAAAAAAAAAAAAAAAAAAATTAAAACAGTAGTTTCTTAAAAAAAAAAAAAAAACTACACAGAGGAGTATAGTCCCTGCTCAAAAATCTTGAGCATATCTTTGCAAGATCTTGACAAGATCTTGCCAAGTAAACACGAGAAGACCAAGAAAGAGGCGCAACAGGGTTGAGTGCTGGTCTGTAATATTATTATTGGATATTATCCTTCTAAAAATAATATTTTAGCCAAAAATGTGAAAAAAATTACAAAATAAGATATTTTTGGTTCAACAAGATCTTGAGCAAGATAATAATCTTATTCAAGACGTCATTTCTTACGCAAGATCACAATCTTAACAAGAAACTCACTTGCGCAAGAAAATATTCTTTGCAAGATAGAAAATCTTGCTCGTGTTTTCGAATTTATCTCAAGATTATTTCTTGAGCTAGTTACCGTCTTGCGCACGATGGTAATCTTGTTCAAGAAGTCATTTTTTACGCAAGAACAACATCTTGGCAAGTAATTAACTTGCTCAAGAAAAAAATCTTAAACAAGTTATCATATTTTTCTCAAGATTATTTCTTGGAGAAGTTACCGTTTTGTTTAAAATGACAATCTTGTTCAAGAAGTCATTTCGTACTCAAGATTTATATCTTGAGCAAGTAATAGACTTGAGCAAGAAAAAATCTTACACAATTTTTCATATTTTTCTCAAGATTATTTCTTGGACAAGTTTTCATCTTGCTTAAAATGACAATCTTGTTCAAGAAGTAATTTCTTACGCAATATTTATATCTTGAGCAAGTAATAGACTTGAGCAAGTAAAAATCTTGGACAAGTTTTCATATTTTTCTCAAGATTATTTCTTGTAGAAGTTACCGTCTTGTTTAAAACGACAATCTTGTTCAAGAAGTCATTTCATAGTCAAGTTTCATATCTTGGGCAAGTAATAGACTTGAGCAAGAAAGAAATCTTATACAAACTTTTTCATATTTACCTCAAGATTATTTCTTGGGCAAGTTACCGTCTTGTTTAAAATGACAATCTTGTTCAAGAAGTCATTTCGTACTCAAGATTTACATCTTGAGCAAGTAATAGACTTGAGCAAGAAAAAATCTTACACAATTTTTCATATTTTTCTAAGTATTATTTCTTAGAGAAGTTATCATCTTGATTAAAATGACAATCTTGTTCAAGAAATCGTTTCTTACGCAAGATTTAATCTTGAGCAAGAAAAAATCTTCAACATGTTTTCATATTTATCTCAATATTATTTCTTGGACAAGTTACCATCATGTTTAAAATGACAATCTTGTTCAAAAAGTTTTTTCTTACCCAAGATTTTTTATCTTGAGCATTGCAAGTAATAGACTTGAGCAAGAAGAAATCTTGCGCGCGTTTTCATTGCGCAAGTGGACTGCGCAAGTGGACGATGTGAAACAAATGCAATGCGCATGACCGTTTTTTTATAACACTTAAGATGGATGGTTGGTGAAAATTGAAGCTGGTGAAGAAACATTAAGATTTTGTGTGTTTTTGTGCTAATTAGTAGTTATTACACAGTTCCAGGTAAGCTTTAACTTATGTATAGTTGTTTTTGTTTAATATATTGTTAAGCTCACACAAAATTGTCTGTTTTTTTAATGACATTTCGATGGCTTGACCTGCTTCCTGCTTGCTGAGCGGCTTGCAAACATGGCCGGGATGTGATGGATTCTGATCAAGGATTCGACAACCATACCAGATCGACAAAAGTTGGCTGTTGTGCGCATAAATCAATGGCATAGCAGTATTTGGTTTGTATAAAGTTGATAAAGGTATGTATACTAGTACTGCAATGTATGCATACTGTGTATGCATATTATATAATATGCATGCATTTAAGTTAATGCAATAAATTGTGGTTGTATATGTATTAAATTAACATCGTTGTACAGTAGTGAAGTGTTTAAATTTGTTTTACAGTACAAAAATTGTTAATCATGCATTTAAATATATACTGTATATAATGCATCCCTGCTCAAAATTCTTGAGCAAGATCTTGGGCAAGATTTGCACAATACCTTTTGCAATTGTCTTGAGCAAGATTTGCACAATACCTTTTGCAATTGTCTTGAGCAAGATCTTGCATGTCTAATTTTATCGAATATCCTTTAAATATGTCTTTGATCCCCAGGTTCCGCAGGCCTAGCCGTTGCGTACGTGCATGGATAGAGTGAGAGGATTCATTGTGCGCTGAGCGGAGAGATGAAGCAGGATGATGAATATCCACAGAAAGGAAACCAGCAAGACAACTGCCGAACTTATAACGAAAACTATTATGTACTATGCATACCAGAAAAAAACTAATTAAACTCTTTATTTTTTTTCAGATGATGGATAAATGTATGTGACGACTGTGACGACTACTAGGTACCACACCTTGCAACCAAATCTTGAAAATCTTGTCAAGATCTTGCATTTACTTCCACAAATTTTTTCAAGTACAAATCAGTTGCAAGTCTTGTGAAAGATCTTGAACCCCAATAATGTTACCAAGATCTTGCACAAGAAAATATCTTGCCAAGATCTTGCACAAGATCTTGCCAAGATCTTACCAAGATCTTGCGCAAGATCTTGCCAAGATCTTGGCAAGATCTTGGTAAGATTATTTGGGCTCAAGATCTTGGGCAAAATTTGCGCAAGTCTTGAAGAAGTTTTGACCAAGATCTTGTGCAAGTCTTGGACAAGTTTTGAGTTTTGACCAAGATCTTGAGCAATAATCTTACCAAGATCTTGTCAAGATCTTCCACAAGAAAATATCTTGCCAAGATCTTGCACAAGATCTTGCCAAGATCTTGCCAAGATCTTGCGCAAGATCTTGCCAAGATCTTGCCAAGATCTTGGCAAGATTATTGCTCAAGATCTTGGTCAAAACTTGTTCAAGACTTGTACAAGATCTTGTTCAAGAAATTTCAGCAGGGGTAGTACATGGTATTGAAAAAGATTTTGACAGTTTTTATACTTTTCTTTCAATTAAAACATAAATAATACAATAGTGATCATACACATACCATATTTTTCTAATTGAAAGTCAACATATATTTACACATGATGTGGAATACAATCATATAAAGGACATATATGTGAAGACTTCATTATCAAGATAATAAGATCTCAAATACAACTAAAATAATAATAATAAAAAAATTGCTTCAAGTGAACCTAGCTATAATGCATCACAACCATGCCTCAACTCATTAACAAAATTTTATTTTACTATTATGTAGAAAAAAAGTACATAAGTATATATTTAAAAAAAAATCGCTGTTTTGAGCTGAAAAATGAATAAATAAAAATGTATATTATGAACCGGCCGATACGATTATGTAATATAATCTTGGCTGGACATTATTGTATAACATTTTAAAAAAAAACAAATAAAAAAAAAAAAAATCTGACTGACACATAATTTTCCGATTATGAGTTTGCAACAAACAATTATTATTATTGAAGGAGGCTGAACTTCTTCTAATACAATTTTTCCCTCCTGCTATAGTTATGTAATTGTGGAAATAAGAAGTAAGTCTTTTAGTAAGTCAAACTGTGGTATATAATAATACTGCTCCTAAATTAAAAATACATTTTTTTTTGTTATACTGTGCACGTAATTATTCTAACTAGGGTGATCCTTACTTAAAGTAAATATTAAAGGTGACATCAATATCAACGTATTAAACTCTTCATAACAGCAACTTACTGATAAACATAACTGCTTAAATGACATTGAAAGGCTGCATTTTTTTTTTTTTTTTTCAAAATCCTTAAGCAATTGTTATCTTTTTATGGACAGTGAAAAATAAGACCAAACTTAAGTTGTATTTTCAATAATTAATTAAATATTGGAGTTACAACATCCTTAAGCAATTGTTATCTTTTTTATGGACAGTGAAAAATAAGACCAAACTTTAGTTGTATTTTCAATAATTAATTAAATATTGGAGTTGCAACAATGTTAATTAAATTATCTCTGCTAGCAATACAATAATATATATATGCCATGTGAACAAAATATATTCCATGTATTTGTATATTCTATAATGAACTAGAAAAAAGGGGTGGTATTTAAAGTATCTGCAATTTAATATATAATTAGGAAAGTAACAAATCAAAGATTCAAAATTAACTTTAACTTTAATTTTTTTTTTTTTTTTTGCTATTTAAGGAGCAATTATTACAATGCAGCAGTTCTTTTTGCATTACTTTAGACTTGTAATAAGTACTTTTCAAATGTTTAACAATTTGAATTGAAATATGTTACTATTTAATGTCGGTATTATGATTATTTGTATGGTGTCACTGAGGATGTTATTTACATTGTCACTTTAGTATTAAAAATTGTACTACCGCACATTTAAAGGAGAACAATTTAGCAAACTTACAGGAATTGTAATGTCAACATATATAACATTCATGACGAAACATTTTAGATGAAACTATTTTGTAATATTATATTAAAACTTCCTTCTGCAATGGATTAAGAATTGTATTTTTGAAAACTTTTTTTTTTAATATTGATACCACCACTAACCATTAGTAAACCAAAATATATCGTACTGTATATTATATTTCTTATATTGATGCAAAGCGCCACAGCAATTCTGACGAGCATTATTAATTGCGATTGTTCAATTTGATTTAAAGAAACTGATCTGAAGCTGCCTACTATCAGAACCAAAAAGGTGTGCCCCTGAATGGCATACAAGTTCCATAAGGAGAGGGGCACACCTTTTTGGTTCTGATAGTAAGTGACTATCAGCTTTTACCACGCAATGACAAAAATTAGAAATTAGAAATTAGAAATATTTATTTGATCATTTGGCAGTATACAGTAATTAATTAAAATCACAATACAAACATAGATCTTGTCATAATATATATTCTATAAATTATATAATCTAAATTATATAAATTATATAATCTAAATTATATAAATTATAATAAATTATTTATTTATTTATAAATAATTATAAATTATCTAAATTATATAATCTAAAAGAACTAACAAGAAATCCAGAAATTCTGTAGGTCTAGTTAGGTACATAATGCACTGTTAACAGCATTGCCAGATTTCCTTTTGTTACTGCACTTAATTTTGGCAGTTTTGAGTCATTTGCTGTAAGTCATTGTGAGCAATTGCAATTAACACTGTTAATCAGAATTGCCCGGCACTATCAATTTGTTAGATTTGTCCACATTTAACATGTACTTATATGTTTTCATACCAATATCCAGCAACAAGTAAATTGCTTCTTACTCCTACAATACACACAGCTCTACTTTATGTGTTGGAAGATTTAAATCAAAGGAAGGGGGGATGGGGAACTTGAGTTTTAATTTGTATGGTATTATAACAAGTTTTGGTGCAAATGACACTGTCATTTTCCTAATATAGTACTAAACAAACTAGTAAAGATTTTATTTTTTATTATTATTTTGTGTTTATGACAAAGACTATTATACATTCAAGAAGCAATTTATACCTAAAAGTGTGTGTGAAAGTAACTGTGTGTACATGTTAAAGTGAAGCAAGGTCATTGTTTAATATTTGTTCTTTGCAATAATAAGTATGAGTGCTGCAAATATGAAATGATTTATAATTAACATACATTAATTGCAAAAAAGGCAAGTAAAATGAGAATAAAATTAGAATTTAGACATCATAATACATTTTTTTTTATGGTTAACAATAAACTTTTAGTTTGCTAATAATTGTGGGGTGCAGAAGGAATGTTTGGTAAGAATGTTTAAATTATCCAGTCTGTTTAGCTAGCTGGCATCACACAAAATTTTTCCTTAATTTTAATGAAACTTTTTTTTCTTGAATTCATAAAGAATCATCTTTAAGAACTACTTGGGTCTCGGGGACAACGGCATTTGGAGATTTTTGTGCACTTTCCGTTTTTGTCTTTCCACACGAACTTTGTATAAGAAAGGTACAGCTGGGATGCGATGTAACCGAAGCATTGGAGGCAGCGTCTAGACGAGTACGAGTACGCTTCAATGGAGGCATCTCCAGGCAACACTGTAAAAAGAAATCCTCCAGTTACATAACAGTAAAAAAATATATCGTCATGACAGCAGGAAAACTCCAAGTCAAAACATTTTTTGCCCATGAGAAGCTTGCTTCAATTCTGATAAAACGATTCTCTCAGCCAATAAAAATCTAGTGCGCGAACTGCATGCGACATGTTCTCTCAAGCTTCCTATTATTTAGCCCAGCGGTACCTGGTTTTTAATTTTATCCGACGGTTCTTATGAAGGGCAGGATTAATAATTCATATGAGCCACGGGAAAGATCACTTTACACGACAAAAAATATTCGAGATTTTGTGCAGCATAGAATTTGAATGAAAAAAAAAATAAGATTTTTCTCCTAATAAACCTTACGGAGCCATGTAAGAATGCGGCGCTGAAGCATTTACGAGTTGAAGCTTGTCATTAAATTAATAATAAAGACAATAGCTACTATAATATAAAAAGAGAACAAATTTAATATTGACTTGTGCTTTTTTCCCATCTACCAGAACGATATACCAACAGTGAAATTGTACCTTGTTGTCAATTAAGTCATTAAAGAGTATTAGGTATAACAGTAATAATATATAAATATGTACACTCCATTCAAATATAAATGTCCGATCCGGCTATATGGCTGGATCTGACTTTTTTGTGTTGCGGTAAGGAATACAGTAAAAACTTGTCATTATGCAATTTGTTGTTAAGAAAAACTCAATCTTGAGTAAAGGAGATCATGGTCCCATAAATAATAATTAGCATTGCATGATATAAGAAAAACTCTATATAAGGTAAACCTAATTTCCTGGGTCCTTTGACTTCATTTAATAACAAGTTTTTACTGTATGTATATATCAGGGACCGGATGCACGCGTTTTTTTCGTGCATCCAAGATGCGCATTCGGATGCAAATTAATTTTTCGTGCATCCATGGATGCGCATCCGGACGCAAATTTATTTTTCATGCATCTGGGATGCGCATCCGGATGCAAATTTATTTTCCATGCATCCGAGATGCACATCCGGATGCATTAATTTTTTCCCGTGCATCTGGGATGCACGAATGCGGATGCAAGCCCATTTTTGCGCATCCGTGTGCATCTTGCATCTGCATCCGATCTTTGGTTTTTATAATACACTTTGTTTCTTGTAATTTTTAAACGACAAGTGGCAAATAAATTTAAAAAATATGCCTCGTGTTTAAGATTTATTTAGAGGCCATTAGCAAAAAAACCTGATAAAAAAAAGAGAAAAAAAAAGTGTTAAGGGTAAGGTAACGCCACCAATGTTAAAAAAAATCCCTCTCACAAAAATTCTGAAAAAAATTTAAAATGTTCTCCTCTACACCCCCTATCAGTAGCTAAAATATCAGGTATACAAATACGATCTAGTTTTTGAGTTATGAATTTTTAAAATTGACCAATTTAACATGGGAGTTTCATTTCTCCATGTTAAAGTAGTCAACTTTAAAAATTTATAACTCAAAAACTAGATCGTATTTGTATACCTGATATTTTAGGTACTGATAGGGGGTATAGAGGAGAACATTTTAAATTTTTTTCAGAATTTTTGTGAGAGGGATTTTTTTTAACATTGGTGGCGTTACCTTACCCTTAAATGGATGCAAATTTATTTTCCATGCATCTGGGATGCATTCATTTTTCCCCGTGCATCTGGGATGCGCATCCGGATGCATTCATTTTTTCCTGTGCATCTGGGATGCACGGATGCGGATGCAAGCCCATATTTGCGCATCCGTGTGCATCTTGCATCTGCATCCGATCCCTGGTATATATATATATTATATATATATATTTGATCAGAAATGCAAAGAACAGGTTGTGATTATGATCAATTCTAATTAACAGAGTTTACTGTGTTTACAACATGAAGAAATAATCAAGATATATTTTTCCCATGGTTTACAACATATGAAGTGAAGATGCCACAGTAACTAACAGCTTCCAGGCGCGGATCCAGGGGGGGGGGGGGGGGGGGCTGCCCCCCCCCCCCCCACCCGAAATTTTGGATTTAACATGGGCAATATAGGCATTTCCCCCACTCCAATTTTTTTTTTTTAACATTGGCCTTATGGAGGCAGCCCCTCCCGAAATTTTTTTCTGGATCCGCGCCTGACAGCTTCTACTAGGCAGTGGCAAAAACATTTACCACCAAGATGTAAAGCTGTTACTCTTGTTGGCACCTTTGCATCAGTTTGAGTGATTGTGGTTCGCGCTATTAGTTAGAATTGAATCGGCACCATCTATATACATGTTTATGAATTTCTGTCAAATAGGTCTTGCTAATTTTATAACAGTTGCTCAAAAACAATTATCATGTTATGGCGAAAATGAGTGGGTCATTTTTATGTTTACCTTTTTTACCGGGAAAATCCCACATACAAAAAAAAAAAGAAAAAAAGAAGACTAACTTGGTTTTGTTAATCGTTTTTTACTCAACACATATGATATATAATTATACCAAAGATAAGATCACTTGCTAACATGTATGACATTAAGAACAAATTACAAACAACGAACATACGTAAATTAAGATAAGTTATCATTGAAGAAGCATGTCTTCCTGTCGGGATAATTTTGCTAGAATTTGTTATTTCTATCAATTAAAATATTAGAAAAAGACCCAAAAATGTGGCTATCAGTCTCGAAAGAATTCTTAAGGGTAAGGTAACGCCACCAATGTTAAAAAAAATCCCTCTCACAAAAATTCTGAAAAAAATTTAAAATGTTCTCCTCTACACCCCCTATCAGTAGCTAAAATATCAGGTATACAAATACGATCTAGTTTTTGAGTTATGAATTTTTAAAGTTGACCAATTTAACATGGGAGTTTCATTTCTCCATGTTAAAGTAGTCAACTTTAAAAATTTATAACTCAAAAACTAGATCGTATTTGTATACCTGATATTTTAGGTACTGATAGGGGGTATAGAGGAGAACATTTTAAATTTTTTTCAGAATTTTTGTGAGAGGGATTTTTTTTAACATTGGTGGCGTTACCTTACCCTTAAAAACATTGTAACTCAGCTCTTAGCTGTAAAAATGTGTAATATTTATATTGTATTCAAGGCAGTATTAAGATGATACATTGTTATGTTAAGAAGCTCTGTTGAGATACAGTAAAGCACTTCACTCATGACTTAAAATCTTATCATAAATATTTTTTAATTCACTCTTATATAAAAATTCTAGCAAAGTGAACACAAAAAACTGGACACTAGGAAAAGTATTGATCTTTAAATACTAAATATATATATATATGTTTGTTTAAACCAAGTGCATTTCATAAGGCCTGTGGAAAAGGTAAGTTGTTATCAATCATTAAGGGGAAGGTAACAAGCCCAATGTTAAAAAAAAATCCCACACATGAAAATTATGAAAAAAAATTAAAATATCAACTGTTACATGGAGAAATGGAACTTCCATGTTAAATGGAGTATTGACCTCAAATTTTTTTGTTGCAGAAATGGATAGAGCGTGCAAAGTTATGCTCCCCTGATTTTTTTGAGCCCGGGAACTATTTTTTTTAAAAAATTACTGAAAGTTCTTTTTGTGACATCACGTGGCGGCAAGTCCTATCTTTTCGTTAAGGAGCGGCGTCCCGTGACGTCACAAAAAGAACTTACAATAATTTTTTAAAAATAGTTCCCGGGCTCTAAAAAATCTGAAAAAAATCAGGGTAGCATAACTTTGCACGCTCTATCTATTTCTGCAATAAAAAAATTTGAGGTCAATACTCTATTAGTCAACTTTAAAAATTCATAACTTAAAAACTAGCTTGAATTTGTGTACCTGATGGTTTAGCTACTGATAGGGGATGTAAAGGAGAACATTTTAATTTTTTTTCATAATTTTCATTTATAGGATTTCTTTCAACATTAGGCGTGTTACCTTACCCATAACAGGTGTTACAAAGAATAGTAATAATAATATATATTTATTCATTCTAAATTATACAAAGTGATGATGTGATTTTGTCTTTTCTGACGCATCGTTGCCTCAAGAGTGATTCATGCTCAATGTTCTGTCATCTGTTGCTCTGCAGTCGTCAGTCAGGTTTTAACAAATGAATGAAGCTTAGCTTTGTCAAATATAATGGAGGACTAGCATTCCCATGTAATTACTAGGAATCTTGGTGGCTCTTTTGTGGAACCTTATACAGCTTTACTTAATTTAAAGAAAAAAAGGGCTGGAGAGGGATTGTTGAAGAAAAAATAATATACTTCAGAATCTTGTTCTAATAACACAATGAGTTTTTCAAAATTTTAAATTTGTTGATTTTTAGGTAAAACAATAATTTTTATTTTGGTTTCTTTTTCCCCTTACTTATTCTCAAAGAGCTAGATTTTGTTTTACTTAAGATTGCTTAACTGCAGGATAAAATGTGGAAGCAACACAAAACAAGCAATGTTTGCTTACCGCGTCAGCGGGGTTTTTTGTAGTTGTTTTGCCAGAGGAAGTATGGTCTTTCTGTTCCTCACTGTCTTCAGCAAGGTTACATGCACTGCTAGTGGTGGTTATGGTGGACACAGGTTTTTCTTTTATGGGTATCTCAGCTGATACTACTGCTGCTGTAGTTAGTACTGCAGTTGCATCAAGGGAATCATCTTTGCTAAGGTTTGTTGAACAGCTAGGTGCAGTAGGAGGGGTACTATTGTCTGCAGGTGAGTCAGAATCAATTTCAGCAGAAGATTCTGTAGACATTTTAACGTCCTCCTTGTCCTGTTTAAGTGAGTCACAGGCTGACGATTTATCTTCTATTGAGCCGCATTGAGCTGTTTCCAGAAAACTTTCTTGTTTGCTAGAAGAAGAGTCTTGAGTTGATGATGAACTAGTATATTCTTCAGAATTTTTACTGGATGATGCAGTCTCTGGAGTCTTACAATTACTACTTTCAACTTGCTTGGCATTTGTTACCGTTGTTGTTGTTGTTAAATTTTCATCTGTCTTTTTTGAAGTTTCAGCATTTGTTTTAGCATTTAATTCTAAATTAATTGCATCTTCTGGTTTATATATTCCATTTGCCTCTATCCTTAAACTCTTTTCAGATTCAGCAGGTTTACTAGTCTCAGTCACAGAAGGCTGGTCAGTTTTATCTCCTTCTTGACTGCTACTTTGTACAGAATTTGCAGTACTACTCGGAGTGGGCTCAGTAGTGCGGGGCATCCGTTCTGTCACTGCTGCTGTTGCATCTTCCTCATCGTCTTCATCACTACCTTCTTCTTCTTCCTCCTCCTCTTCCTCTTCTTCCTCATCATCGTCCATGCCATTTAGAATCTCTAGAGCCTTGGTACCAGATTCATCAGGAGAGGCTGTTGATGAGGTCATTGCTAAAGGTATAAAGCAAATCAAATATCAGAGCAGCACAGCTAAAACAAAGAATATAAATTTTTAAACGGTTAAAAAAAATGAGTTACAACATAATAAACCACACAAAACCAACACTTTACATAGAACAGACAATTTACTAGATGTTTTATGTTTAATATATACATACATTCATAACATGATGCCACATCCTTTTATGGGGTAAGTCAGCAGCATTATTACCTCGTCCGTCTACAAATTGCCTCCCACAGCACTGGATTCTTGCATACTCCACTTGCTTCAGAGATAATCATAACACTCTCTTGCGTTCTACACACTCTATTACACTAAGTACTTTTAACACTTCTACTCTTCAAACATTCAGCAATCACATCCAACTATATATTTTTTGGTGTACCTAATCCTTTCATTCCTTGTACACTACCTTTAAACACCTGTTTTGCAATTCGTTCATCAGCCATTCTCTCAACATGTCCAAATCATTGTACAGTAGTAGTGTGCTGTGTCCATACTTGTCAATAGACCATAATAGCCCGTTTTTTTTATGAGCTAAATCGAAAGAGGATAAAAAATTATGCTGCTGTGATTTTTTGTGAATTTTTTGCGACCTCAAACATCTTTAATTTAATTATTATAATTTTAATTTTCAGTACTCCTTACCTGCTGGACATCCCTTACGTCATTACATTCTTTGACGCAATGTATAGCAGCTTCCGTTAGTGTTTTTTTAACAGGTAATCATGGGTAAATTACGTAATTCCCGGCGCCACCTGGGCGCCGCGACGTTTGAATTTGATTCAGCCAACTCAAATATGCCCGTAACTTTAATAGAATCAATGCAGTGTAAACTTGTAATATTTTAGTAAATTTTGAACTTAATTTACTCAAAAGATTAGGAAAGTATACGAACTAACCATTATTTATGGCATACAACTCTGAAGTGATAGGAAATACCTTGAAATCTATATAAAAAAAAATAAAAAAAAACATAACTGCCACCAAGGTTGGCTTTATACAGGTTAAGCCTCCGATTTGACCAATGTTAACGGGCTTAGCCAATCAGATTCAAGTATTCCAGGACCCATCGTGCCGCGAAACTTTGAATGCGCCCATAATGCAATGCTATTTTTGAATTTTCGCGGTGCAATGGGTCCTGGAAATAGTGGAAAAATGACGCACGAAATACACACGTGGCTTAACCTGTATAAAGCCAACCTTGCCTGCCACGATCGACGAATACCAATTTTTCAAACAGCAACCAATGCACTTAAATTGCTCACTTTGACACTAAAAATTCGTTAAAACTGTAATTTAATATTTGCACAAATCACTATAATATATGTTTCTTCATTAAAATTTTAGCACTATATTAACGAGGAGAGAGAACATTCCGTATAATAATTAAAAACATTCTAGGAAGTTTATCATGGCTGCTTCGAAGCTAAAAATCTTTGGTTTATGCATACATTATGTTTGAATAAAAAAAAAAACTCGGTTAACCTGCTCATTCTTACAGACTTTGTTCCACTATAATATTTTATCAATCATTATATTAATCATTTATGCCTTAAAAATAGGGAACAAAGTCAAAAAAACTTATTTATTGCAAAAATAACCATGCATTGTTTTTAATGTTTTTATTTTTTTTTTGGGGTCGGCGAACTGTCTCTTTATTTTATTTTATAGCGATCTAGAATAAATCGATAATTATCTGCCTCATCAGAAGACTTAGTTCTCATTTCTGCCACGCATCGTTTAACTAACTACTAACTGGCGCTACTGTTTCTTACTTCTACTCATACAGAGAATTATCGATTTATATCTTGATCTCTATCAAAAAATAGGCTCGCCGACCAGCTCCGTGCCAGCTGAGTGTTTTGAAAAAATAAAAAAAATGCAAACAATAAAGGATATTTTCGCAAAAAATGAGTTTTTTTTTCTGTATTTTTAAGACATAAATGATTAATATTTAACTGATAACAGTGATAATATTTTAGTGGAACAATGTCTGTATAAATGAGCAGGTTAACCAAGTTTTTTTTTATTCAAACATAATGTATGCATAAACCAAAGATTTTTAGCTTCGAAGCAGCCATGATAAACTTTGTAGAATGTTTTTAATTATTATACTGAATGTTCTCTCTCCTCGTTAATATAGTGCTAAAAATTTAATGAAGAAACATATAGTGATTTGTGCAAATATTAAATTACAGTTTCAACGAATTTTTAGTGTCAAAGTGAGCAATTTAAGTGCATTGGTTGCTGTTTGAAAAATTGGTATTCGTCGATCGTGGCAGGTATGTTTTTTTTATTTTTATTTATATAGATTTCAAGGTATTTCCTATCACTTCAGAGTTGTATGCCATAAATAATGGTTAGTTTGTATACTTTCCTAATCTTTTGAATAAATTAAGTTCAAAATTTACTAAAATATTACAAGTTTACACAGCATTGATTCTATTAAAGTTACGGGCATATTTGAGTTGGCCAAATCAAATTCAAACGTCGCGGCGCCCAGGTGGCGCCTGGAATTACGTAATTTACCCATGATTACCTGTTAAAAAAACACTAACGGAAGCTGCTATACATCGCGTCAAAGAATGTAATGACGTAAGGGATGTCCAGCAGGTAAGGAGTACTGAAAATTAAAATTATAATAATAATAATTAAATTAAAGATGTTTGAGGTCGCAAAAAATTCGCAAAAAAAATCACAGCAGCATAATTTTTTATCCTCTTTCGATTTAGCTCATAAAAGAAACGGGCCATTATGGTCTATTACACTTTCTTTCACTCCACACTCATTCATCACCTATGGGTTACCCACTCTTATAACAATAAAAAAAGAAATGATACGAGCAAAGAATAAAATAATAATAAAATTATACAAATTTACAAAATAAATTAAATTACATAAGTAAAAAAATACAAAATTAAATAAATGTGATAAAAGTTACAAAATAAAATTATAACTAAAAATTATACAAGTTACAAAATGAAATAATAAATAAAAATTATGGTGAGCCAGGAAGTAAATACATTACACTGATACAGAACTATGTAAAACAATAAATTAGGTTATATAGGTTTAAAGGCCAGAAGTAGATAAAATATTGAATTCCACTAGATGAATAGTAGCTAGCACTTGAAATTTTTAGTTGAGAATTAAAAGGGCAAACAAATGAAAATTTCAGATCATTCACATGCTTATCAGTTTATTATATTAATACTGGCTAGAATATACTAGTAATTAATTCCAAAGTTTTGTTCAGACCCAATACAGGTAAGCTACAATCCACTGTAGACTATTTCCATTATAAAAGTAAATCATGCTGTGAAAGTATGAAGAGAAACTCTGAAGAGTCTAAAGAATAAAATTGCTATCAACACTGCTTTAGTAACACTTTAGTAAATTTAATGTAAAAAAAGGTTTTTAAGGGTAACATAACACGGATCAGCTGACCCAATGTTAAAATAATCTCACACATGAAAATTATGGAAAAAATTTAAACTCTTCTCCTCTACATCCCCTATGTTTTCCATGCTAAATTAGCCAACTTTAAAAATTAAAAACTCAAAAACTAGCTCGAATGTGTATACCTGATATTTTAGCCACTGCTAGGGGATGTAGAGAAGAACATTTTAATTTTTGTTCCATAATTTTCATATGTGGTATATTTTTAGCATTGGGTCAGCGGATCTGTGTTATCTTACCCTTAAATTACATGAAAATAATATCTAAGTTCCGCAGTTGAAATTTTAAGTTTTTGACATCACTCTTTAATATTTTACTCCCCCCCCCCTCCCTCTCTTTTTCATTAAAATATTAAATATAATTACATCTATGTATGGTTAAAATTATAAACTTATATTCCTAGTATGTTTGCCATGAACAATTCACTACTGTATTAAATTAGTCAACTTGTCATTTAACATTGGGACTATGAGGATAAGAATTCAGATTTTCTCGTGAAGTTCTACCGAAAGGTGCCAATTTAAAAAATATATTATATTATATACTTATAGCAGCATTCAAATCATAATTTTCTACATAGATACAAATATACTGCAAAAGCTTAATGCAAGATTTTATAGGGAAAACGAAAAATAAAAATCACAATTATTAAGCTATTTAGTTAAAGCTCAAGGCATAAAAAAAAATACTGCAATCACTTTATTATTAGTACAATATTTCACAGTATAATCTTTTAAGACATCAGGGGATCATTATTGTAAGTTTTTATATTATATTGCAAATCAACTAGTGACTTAATGAAAGATTTTTTCCTGATAGAACAAGGCAAGACAGAATCTGTCACTTTTTTACAAGTTTTTACTACCATACACCATAAAATAGTTGCTTCTAATAAAAAGTTAATACCCTTGACACCATTTTACCCTTTCGGGTGTGGCCAGGCCGATATTTAGCCTTGTCAGTAAGAGTTATCTTGCGACCATGCTGGGGCTTACCAGGCTCCCAGAACCCTTTCCTGAACTCTTCTGGGCTCCTACTACCAGATCTGTGCAGCCTGCAGTGGCAGAGCAATACTGCAGGGCAGCGGAGTATAAACAGCCATAAGCTGCCTTCTTCCTACCAACTCTATAATCTAGTAATCAGTCACACCCATTCTAAGTCACGAAAAGTCTGCCGTGTTTGGGAATCAAACCGTGGACCTCTCGGACCAGAGCCAGGGGTACTAACCACTACAGTACAGAGCGGTAGTTGCTTCTAGTATGTTAATAAAACCCAATTTAACAATTTATAATCCTTCTTCTTTAAATAAATAAATAAATGATCTGCAGTAGGGTGCAAGGACAAGTATCATACCGGGTTTTTTATCATTAGATGCTGTCGGCAACGGTGCAGACATGGTTCCTGTGTCCGCTGAACGGGCAAAGCCAACAGCCACAGAAGTCCCCGATGAGTCTTTAGCTCGCACACCATCACCAGGTCCAGAGGCATCTTGCCTGTTGCGAGCCGCCACATCACCATTTGCTCCCTCACTCACACCGTTGAGCAGTACAGGATCACTGTGAGGAAATTCAAAATGCATGGTAATTCAACAAATTATGAAATAATGTTACTATTGATCAATGGTACTTTCTTTAGTGTATAACAATATATTTAATAAATAAAATATGAAGAAAGTAAAACTATTTGGTATATCACTCATTAAAAATAAGATCCACCCCGCCAAAGGTATTGAAATACAAGGAAGGTGTTATCCCTTTCTCTCTAGCACCCCAAAATTATTAAAAAAGAAAAAAAAGTAAAAACTCAGATTTTGACGAAAGAGTTGCAGCTGATCTTGAAAGCATTTATTACACCTATGTGCAAGGCTCCATTCTTGAGATTTTGGGGATGCTTGACTCACTGGCACTTTGGCGATCAAGTAGGAAGCCCAACACTAATATGTTTTTCTTTCTATTGACTTAATTCTCCTTTCATTCATACACAAATTATTTTTCTACAATAATTGAGGACATGAAGGGCCAATAGATTTACTGTTTTATTCAAGGATACGGCAATGCCTATTGTATTGGGAGAATAAAAAGGCAACAAATTTATATAAAAAGCATCACTTGTGAAGTTGATTAATTTTTTAATACTTGCTTTGTGATAACCAATAATTATGGTGTTGTCAATTCTGTAAAATTAAGCTCTAGCTACTGGTTTTACATGATTTTACTATATTAATCAGATATAACTCATCCTCATTTAAGCACGTAGTTCCAATTCTTACCACTAGGTTCTCTACCAAACTTTATGGTCTCAATTAGAACCCTGTTTAGAAAAATGACTACCTTTAAAAAATATATTGCAGAAACAGTAATAGTAGTAAATATTCAACTCTGAATTTTTTTCCCAGGTCTAAAAAGTCTAGACACCATATATATATATATATCGATGGTGTTCCGTCAAAAACGACTAACTCATTTTATCGCGTCCTCTCAAAAACGACTAACTCGTTTTATCGCGAGCCGAGATGGTCGGTTTTGCACTATGGGTTTCCAGGTATAAATAAAATGTGTACCTGGAAACCCATTGTGCAAAAGCGACCATCTCGGCTCGCGATAAAACGAGTTAGTCGTTTTTGAGAGGACGCGATAAAATGAGTTAGTCGTTTTTGACGGAACACCATCGATATAGATATAACAATTATTATAAGTCCTTTTTTACAACGTCACGAGGTGCTCCTCAATAAATGAAGAGAAGTTTGCTGTCAAAAAAGGAGACGTGGGCGTTACTTAAAAAAGAAAAAAAAAAAAAAATCAGTGGCACAACTTTGCACCTTCTATTCATTTCTGCAGTAATTTTTTAAGTTGATACTCTATTATTCATAAATTCATAAGTTTCCTCCTAAATTGAGTTTCAATTTTTGTAGAAAAATTAATAAAGAATTAAGTCAATGTTTTCTTTCAATGATAAAAAAAAATGTAGAAAAAAAATTTTTTTTTTTTAAGCAAGTTAATTTTTTTGTCTTATTTCATTGACTGGTTGGCAAAGTCTGCAGCCGGATGTTGCTAACGAGACCTCAAAGGAAGGTGATGGCGGCGGTGGAGAGAAAGAAAAAGAGTGGCCTAGCCTTCATACTTAATCATCTAAGTGTCACATCAAGAGGCAGCGACTAGGAGGGGCAATCGCTATGCTTTATCCCCAAAATCTCGAGAACAGGACCATGTGGGTGCAGCTCTTTCTTCAGTATCTGATAGTTTATTACAGTAAAAACTTTTATTACTGTACAGTACGTTAATTCAAGGAATCCAGGTAATTAGGTTTACCTTATATAGTTTTTCCTATACCACGCAATGCTAATTATTTTTTACAGGACCGCGACCTCCGTAAAATTGAGTTTTACCTAACAACAAGTTGTGTAATAACGAGTTTTTACTATATTTGTATTTTGACAATACAGGATAGAGCACTTCCCCCCCCCCCCCTCCTCCCCAGCAAAACACTGCATCCGCTCTTGTGGCCAAGCATTTAGGGCAAAAAGATTAAATGTTCAGATCTATAAAAAATTCTACATCTCATGCAATGTACTTCTGTAGAAATTTCAGTTGAAATTAGTGGGTCAGAAAGTACTTGATGCACCATTCGCTTTGTCGCAATTTTTATGGCCAACTCAGAACATACACTAGACATAACGGGCGCGATTCACAAAGCAGTTAGCCAGGTTTCTAACCACGTTTAGCTTAACCACGTTTAACTAAGGTGGTTCAACACGTAAAACAGATATAGTTAAACGTGATTAAGCTAACCATGGTTAGAAACCTGGCTAACTGCTTCGTGAATCGCACCCATCATCTATTTATCCAGCCATCCTAACAAGTCAGGTCAGACTTATAATTAAATTGTATAACATCTATATATATGAATTCAACTAAATGCTTCTCCACACACATGTTGGTTGGTAAGGGGGGGTGTGGTTAAAATTTAATACAAATTTCTTAATTTCCACATTCACAAACTTCAAATTACCGGTACTTCACAAATTTGTGCATTTTACCTATTTGTCTAGAACTTGGGGATGTATATATAATTAATATTGAGATTTCAAGTTAGCATGCAATAATATATAGAGATCTTTGTTTTTAATGTTAGAACTACACATCTTTAAATCAAGAGAAGGTGGCTGGGGACCAAGTCTTGTTTTATATACATAACACTGTATAATATTTCTTTCTCTCATGCTGTTAAGGCTTGATGGTACTCACCACTGTCCTGGCTCACGAGTTGTCACCACCAGGATGTTTTTCTCCACGGCACGCATGAATTTGTCGGTGCGGTTATATTCCTTCCTTGGGGATGTAAGCAGCTCGCAGAGCCGTTGGATTGTGAAAGGGGCACTGATACAGATGGAAAATGGCAGTAAAAGTTAATCTAACAAGTAAATAAACAGATAAATTAATACATTTTTATTATTCGTACCATTTCAATTAAGTAAGCATATTGAATGTACTGTAAACAGTACATTTCACCAATTCATGTCAATATTAAAATACATACAATGCACAAGCTTTTCAATCTAAATTCTGACTGACAAACCAAATACAGTATTTAATTTTAATAAATAAAAAAGTAACAGCAAAACTAAAAAAATGTACAATATACTATAGTATAAGGTACAGTAATATAATGTTTTTATTTTTTTATATAGCTTGCCTTTTTTTTTTAATTATAATAATTAACATTGTTATCTTTATTCCCATTTCTTCTTTTGAAAGAAAAGCTAAATATAACTGAATTGATAAAGTGTGAATACAAAGTATACAAACCTTCCAAATGATTCCAATTTTTCCAGAATTTTAGCCTTCATGAGATCAAAATTAAATTGATCTACATTTGGACATTGTAACAAATCATTATTTGGGCAAGCCTCATAGTAGTCGCAGAGAACTTGCTGCAGTTTCTGCTGAAAGAGATACTTCACTTTGGACCACATAAACAATGGATCGCCTGTTTTGGCCACAAAACTCAGATACTCATCGAGCTGACGTGGGATGTCCTTTGACTTTTGCTTTTCGAACTCTACAACAAAGAAAGAGACATTACACATTACAATACCTAGATGCAATTAAACATACACCTATCGGCACACAGAATTTCCCTCGTCAATAAATGTTTGCAGCACTAATATACGGTATTTAGCAAACAATGCATCAATGCTAATGTCATCTCTCAGAGAAGGAAATATTCTGTGGTGACGGGTTTACAATTTAACTTAAACACAATAGAAATTCATCAGTAGTAATTGTAGTAAAGTTTGTGAGTCATATAATCAGAGCTGGAAATTAAAGAGAGGGTGACGTATTGGTTTTGATCTAAAAATCCTGCACGCTCTGTGTCTTGTGGCAACCTCAAAGTCTACATACAGTACTGGTATTTATATCCTGTTTCTATATTGCAGTATGGATTATATATGTGCAATGGACTAAATGAGCACAAGGATTTTCTGGATTGAACCACTGCCCACTCCATCAAGGCCTGCACACTGCGAAGCGCGCAAAGAAAAATAGTAGTGCACCCCATTTGATATAGCATTGTAAAATTCAAATTAAATCCAAGAGAAATAAATTTTTCTTGATATTTTCACACCCCAAGCATAATTTCTAAGCCCCACATCTTGTTGTGTGTAAAGTTTCAAAATTTTAGAATCACGCCTTCCATGAAAATTTCGGGGTCAAAGTTGCATATAACTCAGTGCAAAATTGAAAATCTAAGACTACCATTTCAAAAAACAATCGAGATTGATATTATAGTGCGAGGCCTTGATGAAGTGGGCAGTGATTGAACCTGATGTATGCATATAGTGAATAAACGACCTGTCCTTACAATGATCCTTGTTACGTATCTGTGAGAGGCGCTGCAACTTTTTGCAACTTGCAGTTCGCGCCTCTTTTAAGTCGACCAATAACTTGACAGCATGACATCATGATCCATCATGGCCGCTCTGTGGCCAACCAATCGCTTGGCAGCATCTTGGCAGCATGTCGTCACACACGCGAGGTGGCCCGAGATAGTTGTCTTTATCTCTCTAGTCCTTAGAATTGAGCAGTGCTAAGGTAAAAACAATTTTACTGAAGCAAACTAGAAGAGATACACCACGTTTTGGCAGTGGAAAATGTTAACTTTTTATCTTCTTTCGTACCTAACTCGCGGTTCTCAAAATTTCCCCCCCATCTTCGCAACACATTGTTTCGCTTCTACATACTTTGACCGTACACGAAGTTGCAGCGCCACTCTCGGATAGCAGTGATCACTGTAAGGACAGGTCGTTTATTTATACAGTATGCATGTGTTTAGTGCATATACATACAATCTGCATTGTATTGCCAACTTGCCTACACACTGCATGTATGCATATGCACACTGTATGATATGGCATGGTTGGCATCACAATTAAGTCATATTCATGCTATGATATGCATACTGTTTATGTCATTCAATTGAAGCAAAGTATGTATAACATATGTAACATTCTAATCATATTTATGCTGCTTGCTGTATGCATATATGATACTGTATCATACTGTATGCATATGTATCATATACATATGCATAATATGCATTTGCGTATGCACAAATTATTATTTGGTGTCATCTGAAACTCAGAAATATAAAATATTGGGCAACATCAAGCCACAATAGCAGCATTACGCATCCGTCAAGTACCATAAAACTTTTAACTAGTTAGGAAACCTCCAGGTATCATAGCTATGATGTTAGACGAAACTCATGGCGGCTTGGCGCCTTCCTACTATGCATATGCATGCACCAGTTAGAACACTGTGGTTAGAATATGACAAACATACACAAATAAAACTTTTTATTACCTTCCAAGAGTTGAAGCAATTCTTCCTTTTTATCCATGGTCTGAACAGTCCAAAAGGAACTTTAGAAGTTTTGGAACAGTCTCAAGTCTCAACACACACCCTCAACTCTCAACCAAGTCGCTGCTCTCAACAATCTCAACCAGGGGACCAGGTCTCAACGTCTCAACTCTACACACGAGTGACGGGTCGGCGGTCGGCGGGCGATTTCAGATCCAATGTTCCTCGTTCCTCCTAGCGGTTCCGGCGGTTCTCTATTCCACTCTGATTCCACTATTCCCTTTTCCCCTAATTTCTCATTCTCATACAGCTCATAGGTGGCGTCCCAAATCACTTTCTCGTCCCCTTTAGGGGCCCATTGAGCTCTATACAAGGCTAGAGGGATAATGCCCTATACTTCTCAATGTTAAACTGTGCGCACGGTCCGGCGGGAGGAAGTGGGTGGGAGATTGCGCTTTCGTCACACATTCCAACGTATTCTCCTCAGAATTGCCAACTGCAGTGTAACTTTTAATACTTATTTTATAAGGAAACTTTCTTAGGTTGGTCAACCAGGCATTCGATAGCACCGACCACCACCCACTTTCCTCCCAGACGCCGTGCGCGCCTAAAACAGCTGATTAGCCCTCTAGCCTTGTATAGAGCTCAATGTAGGGGCCCTAAATGAACTTTCCCCTCCCCTCCAATATGGCCGCTATATAAGTAGGGCGCATATGATGCGCCCTAAATTTCGCCGCCATTGTAGGAAAGGGTAGGGTAGGGTAGTAGGCGAGAATGGACATTTGGGACGCCACCATACTATATTCTCATCTCATTGGTTCCTTCTAGTGTTGTAAAATAACCGATTATTTTAAAACGAAGTTAACAGAGGTTATTAACATTTGTTAGGTTATTTTGCCTTTTTGAGGGTCCTGGTAACAAATTTTAAATGTAGCTTCAAGTGTGCTTTCAACCCTCTTTTTTCAAACAACCAAAAATTGGTATAGAGACATGATCCGATACAACATGATACATAGAGATAACCTATCCAGAGGTTATACCAAGGATTTTGTATGTATGGATACCCACGAGAAAATAAGAGTGAAAGCTCACAACAAATTCACTCGCACATATTGACTCCAATTAACCTAAATTTCGCCCCTTTTTGGAGTCAATATGCGCGAGCGAATTAACGTGTATTGATGCACTTTGGCGATGTTTGGTACTTTATATTGACGCATTTTCACGTATATTGATGAATATTGACGAGTATTGACGTGAATGCCTGCCGAAATACTTCGCTCGACTTCACGCACTTTCAGGTATATTGGCTCGCGCATATTGACTCCAATTCACCTAAATTTCGCCCCTTTTTAGAGTCAATATGCGCAAGTGAATTAACGTGTATTGATGCACTTTGGCGATGTTTGGTACTTTATATTGACGCATTTTCACGTATTTTGATTAGTATTGACGTAAATGCCTGCCGAAATACTTCGCTCGACTTCATGCACTTTCAGGTATATTTTGGCTCGCGCATATTGACTCCAATTCACCTAAATTTCGCCCCTTTTCTGAGTCAATATGCGCGAGTGAATTTGATATCATATATTGGCACATTTTCATGTAATTTGATTAATATTAACAAATATTGACGTAAATGCCTGCCACCAAAATACTTCGCTCGAATTCACACACTTTCAGGTATACTGGCTCGCACATTTTGACGCCTTTTCATGAACTTTCACACTTTCATTGATTAATTTTTTTCCTTAAGTCCATTCATTCAAATTCACTCATTTTGACGCTTTTTCAGGAACTTTCACGCTTTTATCAACCATAATTTTTTTACAAAGTCCAGTCATTCAAATTCACTCATTTTGACGCTTTTTCACGAACTTTCACGCTTTTATCAACCATAATTTTTTACAATGTCCAGTCATTCAAATTCACTCATTTTGACGCTTTTTCATGAACTTTCACACTTTTATCAACCATTATTTTTTACAAAGTTCAGTCCTTCAAATTCACTCATTTTGACGCTTTTTCATGAACTTTCACGCTTTTATCAACCATATTATTTTACAAATTCCAGTCATTCAAATTTAATATTTTTCAAACCTTTTCACGAAATTTCATACATTTAACAAGTAATTTTTTCACAAAGTCTATACATGCAAAATTCATTCATTCCCACGAATTTTCACACCATCATTTACCAAATTTTTACACATGGTCTCATGCATTTTTCGTCGCAGGCTAGCTCACCAAACCATTGGAAGTGAATGCAGTCCCATGGCCTCAGTCCCCATGGATACCTGAAATGTACGAAAAATCCACAAAGAAACGCGCGCAAATTTTTACGTACAGTAATAAAGATTGTTCTCATTTGTCAAACATCGAAAGCAAAATAAAAACAATAATTTTTACAAACAGAAATATAGGCCGGTATACAGATATACAGCTAGTATAAAATGAGAGGCTTTTATAAAAAAAAAAACTTACTAGGCTGACTATAATATATAGCAGTATAAGGTTTTCACTACTTTTTATAATTAATGATTCCTTTGAATAATTTAACTATTAAAGGAATTATTTTTATACTTCGTCATAATTAAATAAATTAATAAGAACTGTTTTTACTTATCTGATAGAACTTCTCGTCGTGGCTTAATCTTCGATATTTTATGCGACTCCAATTAAATCTGACATTTTGAAAACTCGACCGGCAAAAATGCAACATTAAATTTTCTCTTTTTACATCATAAAAAGTGCGAAAAAATGGCAAATATTAACACTGGACAAACGAATGGTAACCTAACTTCATTGTAATTAACTATTTAATGTTCAGGAATAAGTAAAACTTCACTTAAACACCTCATAAATCACCATACACACACGAGGAGCTTTCTATAACCTCTCTGCGTCAGCCATCTTGTGTTACTACCAACCGCCAAGTCACATGACTTCCGGTCATGTGACCAGATTTGTAGAACATTTTTTTCATGAAGTCACCTCATGCATATTCACGCATTTTCACACTTTTCCACGCACTTTCACCCATTTGTCGACCAACATTTTTCATTAAGTCCCTTCATGCATATCCACGCATTTTCACACTTTTTCACGCACTTTCACTCATTTGTTGACCCTTTTTTTTTAATAAAGACCACTAATGTATTTTCACGCATTTTCACACATTTTTACGCACTTCGACCATTTGTCGACTAATTTTTTTCCTAAGTCCCCTCACATGAATAAAATTTTTTCACGCCTTGTTCCATGACGTCACTTGCTGGTCATGGGACGTCAAATTTCCTACTGAGAGATGCTGAAAATATGTTAAAATACATTAATATGCACTAAAGGATGTTGTTAAAAAAAATTGTCGAACAAATAGTTCAAAGTGCGTGAAAATGTGTGAAAATGTGTGAAAATGCGTGAAAAAACATTAGGGGTCTTTACTAAAAAAAAATGGTCAACAAATGGGTGAAAGTGCGTCAAAATATGTCAAAATGTGTCAATTTGCATGAGGGGACTTTATAAAAAAAAAGGTCAGCAAATTGGTGAAAATGCGTCAAAATATGTCAAAATGTGTCAATTTGCATGAGGGGACTTTATAAAAAAAAATGGTCAACAAATTGGTGAAAATGCGTCAAAATATGTCAAAATGTGCCAATTTGCATGAGGGGACTTTATGAAAAATAATGGTCAGCAAATTGGTGAAAATGCGTCAAAATATGTCAAAATGTGTCAATTTGCATGAGGGGACTTTGTGAAAAAAAATGGTCAACAAATTGGTGAAAATGCGTCAAAATATGTCAAAATGTGCCAATTTGCATGAGGGGACTTTCTGAAAAAAAATGGTCAGCAAATTGGTGGAAATGCGTCAAAATATGTCAATTTGCATGAGGGGACTTTATGAAAAAAATTGGTTGACAAATGGGTGAATGTTCATGAAAAAGTTTCAAAGTGAGTGAACGTACTTTGCATCAAACTGGCTGAAAGTGCGTCAGTATACATGAACTGACTTTATAAAAAATGTTGGATCATAATTGGATGAAACTGCGTGAAAATTCATGAAAATGGGCGAGTGGAATCAACTCAATTTGCATCAATAGAGGTGAAGTTGATACTAAATTAATAATACGTCAATTTATGTGAAAATGCGTGGAGTTGCTCTAGTCAACTATGTGAATATTAATCAGTATATGTCAATATGGATGGGCGAAATTGCTTGAAATACACTTATTTTGTTAAATTATTAAAAATTTGTTAAAATGCGTGAATGACGCATCAATCTGCATGAGAGAGTCGTCAATCGGCTTCATCATGTGGGAAAATGTGTGAATTTTTCACTCGTATTCACAATTTATTCGCATTTATTTTCTCGTGGGTAGGTTATCTCTATACCAATAGCATTAGAGCTACTGAGGCAAATCTCCAACGTAAGATGGCGACCGAGCGCAACCATCTGCATTGTAAACTGTATGGAAGTTCTCCAACGTAAGATGGCGGACATCCCATTTGTTACTGTTGTAATCGCCACCCACCACCCTTTTCCTCCTCACGACTGTGCCTCACCGACGGAGTACCATTATAACCTATCCATACATACAAAATCCTTGGGTTATACATACAAAATCCTTGCGTATCCCGCGTACCAGAGCGTACTTGAGTAGGAGGCCAAAACCCAGCCGGCGCGATCGTCATCTGTCGAGACATTAGCCGTCCGGAATTTAAAAAAATAACATGCAATGTAATCGGGAGGACATATTTTTTTTTAAATATTTACTTGATATTAATGAAGGTGTCTTGTAGTGCGATAATACTTCAATGTAGTCTCCCGTTTGCTAATTATTTTATTTAGTTCATATTATAAATATCATACTTCTTGAGAAATAAGACGGTAAAGTTAGGGCGGGAACTTAGTTCTATTATATCTTCCAAGCTTTAGTAATGTATCATGACGTCACGAAATATTGAAAATACAAAAGTACTTGAATCAACTTTCATACATTATTTTCGATGTAGTAAATAACTTAACTTGATATATACAAAGTATAGAAAATGCAATTAAGTATAAAGTCACATAAAGTGAAAGTCACTCGCTATGAAGAAAGGCTTTCAATGTTCATATGACGTCATCGCCAGTAAACTGACTTTTATTACTTCGCGCATGCCGCGCGGCGCATGCGCAGATGTAACAGAAGTAGCAGAAGTCGGGTTCATAAAAGCTTAATTTAAGTGTATTAATATATTAATATTGTTTTTGCGTGAAAAAAAAGGTTGTCCAGTAAGATTAAACTATATTAGAGTTAAACTTGTTTCATTTTGAAAACTCTAGCATACAGCGTAATTGTCGTAAACCGCGACCAAAGTTAAGCCCTCTCCCATTTGATTACACGCAAACCTGCTGCTCAGTAGGACGGCTATTGAAAAGTGGGCGCGGTCGTGTTGTGGCCTCCTACTCAAGTTCGCTCTGCGCGTACGTACGCGTATCAGCAGGGCCGTCCCATGCGCACGGTGCATACGTTTAATTTTTTCTGCTCTATTATAGAGTTTCCCGTAAATTAATAGCCACGGCTTAGAAAAGCTGCGCAGAAACGAGTTTTAAATGTTAGTAGTCTACTGCGCATGGCTCTGCAAAGTGTGCATGATAAAAAAGCTTGAATCCAAATGAAGCTGCGCAAACGCTAGGTGACTAATCTGCGCACAGCCAATAGCAACTTTGTATGCTTTATGAACAAAGATACGAACTTCTACCCCAAATTGCTTGCGAATTGCAGTGTTTAAAAATTCTTTTAATACGTTACTGCAACCGGTTTGGCTTGTATAGTATTGCAAATAAATATCAAATTTGAGATGAGATAAAAAACAACGTTCTCGCTAATGTTGAACAAAAACTCTGCTCCGGTAGGGGCCCCTCGTGCAGCAAAACAGCTGTTTTGAGCTCACTACGGGCGTATTCGAGAAGTCGCTCCGATATGTCGGAGAAGCTTATCCGTGTTTTTAAAGAAAATCTGCGAGTCCAGATCTGGCGGAAGTCGTCACGCCCGTCTTTCTACCACCAGAGCGCCGCGCCATCAGCAAGAGTCCTCCCGCTTCTCGCTGCGGCGGCAGCGATAAACGAGAAGAGTGGAAATAGCGCCACGGCGAGGAAATGTACAACTAATTGTGAGAGTCGAAAAGCGTAATCGCGGGAGTTTGGGAGCTGATTATTTTCTTCTTCACACAAATAATGAGCACAGAAACTGTCGTAAGCAATTAAAACCGCTGCAGCAACAATAATTTAATTAATCCATCCATTTTTATGGTACTTAAACAAAATAACTCGCCAAACATCTGTGGGGGCGGAGCCAACTATCATGGGCGTGTCTATCGGTTTAGAAACAGTGTTTTTTAAAATATCTGACGGACTGAGTGTGTGACGTCACTTCCTTTATCTGTGACTTATCTGTCGGAGAAGACAGATTTATTCTCGAATACGCCCTACGTGACGTCACCTTGGGTTTTTTTGGCCAAAATGCGCAGATCAGTCCAAATTCGTAGGGCTGATGGACCTATCTATTATAGTTGTATCATGGCGTATCAGCTGTTAACGCAAATGCGCTAAATTTGAAGGAAGACTTTATCCCATTACCTTCATCTAACATCCCGAGAAGGCGTCTCGGCAGGCCCAGGATAGTTTTATTGTTAACTCGTGTCCGAGACACACATTACATCAGGACCTGTAATTAACCTGTAACTAACTCAACATTCAACATCAATCAACCTAAATTTGAAGTTTAGAAATTTAGAGAAATCCATCTCTGACTGAAATCAGCTGTTTAGATTTAGAGCAAATTAGAGCCATTTGGACGAGTGACGTCTAAGAATGTGGAAAAATGCCTTATTTACAGTACCAAATTGTTCTCGAGTGTTGGAAGCATCAATTTACCTGAAAAATGCAACTTTGAACAGCAGTAAAATACTTTGCAGTGTTCAGAATTTCTATATGAATAAAAAGTATTCTCAGAAAGCATCGTCACAAATATTGAATCTGTTAAAAGAAGTTGAGAGAAAAGTTCCCTCTCGTTGTAATATTACGGTTAATAGTTTGTGTAATATTGCTTTAAGTCCGACAGATCCTCAGGAATATCCAAATAGTGACAAACTTAAAGTTTCCCTAGCTGGATCAAACACTTTTAATTATTCTCAGACTGATTTTGACTTTGATATATCTGAAGGGAACAGCAATAATTTTGATATTAATGTGTACTCAAAAGAAAGAAATCAAGATTTACTGTCATCAGTCCTTTGTACCCTTCAAGTTCCAGTACAGAGCAGTAAGTTTTAAAGCAAGTAATCATGCACTGCATGTGAGCATGCATGTATGCGCATACATGCAGTATCATATGCATATTATACCGTACTGGTGTGTATATAATACAGTATGCATAATATGTATACATTATACTATATAATCATGTACATTCAGCCTTAACATATATATTACAGACAGTGTATACACATGCCTTTTCTTTTATGGGTTGACATCATCAGGCGCGGATCTAGGAAAAAAATTTGGAGGGCCGGGCCAATGTTAAAAAAACAACAAAAAAATGGAGTGGGGGAAATGCCTATATTGCCCATGTTATTAAATCCAAAATTTCGGGGGGGGGGGGGGGGGCTGACCCCCTGGATGCACGCCTGGACATCATAAATGAAGTTTGGCATCAAGGTTATATATATTAAATAGTGATACGAAGAAACACATTGACTGACCTTCACATAGGCATACTCCACAATTAAGTTCAATACACATCATTGTCGATACAAGATATTATATATGCATATAAATAACAATTAAAATATAATGCACTTTTAAGTTCCCCCGTTAGTACGTGTCCAGACTCAAATCATATTCTGACCGGCTATATTACTCAAAACAAGAATGAAAAGTGAGAGAATATAAATCCCTTTGTTTTTATTATACACGTTTTCTATTATTTAAATGATAATTATAACAGTTATATATATAATGCTTTAATAAGCCCCAATAGATCAAGGAAGATTATTTTTTGGGACTCGTAACAACAATGAAAAATAGGGGACTAAACAATTTTTTAATTTTTAATGTTTCTTGCACTTTTTCTTTTACGGTATGTAAATGGTATGTTCAATACGAAGATTATATACATAACACATGCTTTAAATCAATCTAAAAATTTCAGGAAAATTTTGTTTCAGGACTGAATGATAACCCAAAACAACAAGCAAATGTGGGGGAATTAATTTAGTTACAGTATTTATTTGATGTTTACGTTTAATTATTGCACTTTTTCATTTATTTCAATGGGAAAGATGTACATATATTAACATATAGTTATGAATGCTTCAGATATGCCTCAAACATGTAGGAAAATTTATATTTAATCTTCACTGCATAAGTAAAATACTGTAAAGTTAATTTATGCATCACAAAATTCACAAATCCTCATTGTATAGCATATCAGCATAAGCATCACCAATACAGGAGTAAACTGCATCTTTGCTAGTGCTGCCCCTAACGGGAAATGCAAGAAGTTCGAGTTCCTGTCTCCAATTTTTTGCACTTGCCGTAAGGGTCAGCACTAATCTACGGACTTGTGACTGCCCTCACCAATCATGATGATGAACTTTTAATTTGAGAAGTTTGTGAAAATCTATGGTGACTCAAACAGTTACCGTGCTGACTACAATTGAAGATCAACAGTACTGAATTCAAGAAAGTCTGTAAAATTTTATATCATGTGACTCGTGCTAAAATTAATATATATATATAGGTTGGAAAATTTAAGTGTATTTTAAATTTTGATCCGCTCTCTGATTTCAAAGTAAAAATGTTGGTTGGTTACCAATCAATGGCGGAACTTGTTTTTCAACATTGTTCACAGTGCTCTCTGGGGCTCCTAATACCCAGTCTGCAAGCCAGACAATTAAGTACCTTTTCTAAGTGGGGCATGTATGTTGTTTGCACAACATTTCTCGGTTTTAATCACCCCAGCGGAATATAGACAGCCATAAGCTGCCTTCCTCCTACTAACTCCTTCATCTAGTAGCCAGTCACATCCATCCCAAGTCACGAAAAGTCTGCAGTGTTCGGGATTTGAACAGGGGACCTCTCGGACGAGAGCCAAGTGTACTAACCTCTACACCAAAGAGCTGGTTATGTAAAAATGTAAAAAAATCCATCTCAAATACGCACATTTTTTCTCCCTTACCGCCTTCTTCACTCTCTCAGTCCAAAACGCATTACCACCTTTACGACCAACTGCAACTGATCCACACACTTCTGTTGCACAACTAACACACACTTCTTTCAGTAGCTTCCATCCCCATTCATGTATGGGGATATATGTATGTTTGTGCCCATGAAAGAGATAATAAAATGAAAAAATGAGCAGTATCAAATAATGAGTTCCAGGTTCTGCCAGATAGCTTCATGAAATTAAAGGAACCCTTAATTGAAATTAAGGAACAACATATTGTTACATATTTGATGCAGAGTTGACTTGTACCTGCCCCAAGTTGAGTTGCTTGAATGTTTTTTACTATGTGGCAGTGCCATCCAGTGAGTCCTTTTGTTAACTTTAAAGTTTCACAAATCACAATAATCTCACAGAGACCACTTAAAATTTGGTGAACCCTTCTAGAATTGTTTTATCTGTTCTTAGAGAAGGCAAATGTTTCAATTTTAATAATGGGCAACTTATAAGATATTTTTTAATTGCTTTAATAGATAGAGCATACAAAGCTGTGTTTGTAATATGTGGTTCTCTTATTATTATTTATTATTATAAATCTAAATTTCTAGATAATTTTACTTAATGTTCCACCAATTTCTGGAGGTGTTTAGACCTTGGCATTAAGTGTCTTGTCATGGTTGGTACCTTCTATAAATATTTGTATCTAAAAATAGTTCCGAGTCGCTGAACAATCTGGAGGAGAAAAAAAAAATGGACTAGCACAATTTTTTATGAAAAAAATATTTTATTAAAGTTGTCCATTATCTTTGTAAATTTTTTACAGTCAGTGGAGTATCGTCCTCAAAAATTTTTATTGCAGAAATTCGAGGGTGCAAAGTTGTCCTACTCTGATTTTTTTTCAGATTTTTTAGAGTCCGGGAACTATTTTTAAAAAAATATTGAAAGTGCAGAGAGAGTGACGCCTCTCTTAATAAAAGGATATGACCTAAAAGGAGCGTGAGTTCAAACCCGACCTCGGCAAAACTTTTTCATTAATCATTGTGGTTCATTAAAGGTTGTATCATGAATGAAATTATACTTCCGTTATTGATAGTCTGTTTAACCCCATTTGAATTGCTAGCTTTTTTTTTTTTCTTTTAAGCTAGTCTGTTGGTTCTCAAGCATATATTTAGCATTTATCAGTTGATTGTTATTACTTTGTATGTTAATGTAATATGTTTGATAGCAACAAGTCAATGCTAAATAGTTTAAAATTAATGGGGGACATTCACAAAGCACTTTAACCCCCCACTTTAGCCTCTATTTTTATCCCTGGTGCTAAACATGATACTAAACCAGGGGCTAACCATGTTAAGCTCCTAGTTTAGCACCATATATGTTTAGCACCAGGGATATAAATCAAGGCTAAAGTGGGGGTTAAAGTGCTCTGTGAATGTCCCCCAATTGTAATTAAATCCTGGCTGAGTTTTAAGTTATTTAATATTGAAATTTATATTTCTCTAGAAGCTACTTGAAGTAAAGAAATGGTTTTCACTTGATGATATCTTCAGAGAGGTGGTATAATATAGTTTGTAGTGTGCACAGAGAAAATACCATCTCTGATGTCACATGCAGAACATGCAATTGAAGAATATGCCATGGCCAAGTAAACTATGACATCATGTGTGACAGGGATTTCGGTGGAGGGGATATGTTATGAGATAGGGACAACCAGTGCTACCTTTTGTGCTGATGTACTGGACACTAATAATACAAAGGAATACTTGCCATACTTTGAGGGGAAACGATCAAAAGAGCCACTCGGGGGGATCGTCTGTTTTTCATCCATCTCACTAGGATTTTCATAGTCAATCTGATTTGTATGAATAAATTTTTTCAATGATTCATAAATTATTTAACTAACCTAAAATTGTTGTGCATGAGAAATGCAGGTTTCAAAAATATTATTGTATAAATTAAATTGTATGCATATATAATTCAAAATGTCATGCATTTCAGTGCTTGGTTATAGTTGCAAAGAGTAGTTTTAATTAGCTTTAAAATAATGGAGGTTTCATTTGATAGCTTAATTTTGTGTTCTACAGTTAATTATGATAGGATATAAGGATGTGTTTTGTAGCTATATTAGGAGCTTGTATGTGACGTCAGATTGGGAGTTTCAACGGTCGTCCGCCAGTCGTTAGCATCCTTTTATGTATAAAAGCATAGGACAAAATATTAAAAAGATTATTTAAAAATATATAAAGAAAAAAAAAATCAAAATTTTGATCGAGGTGAGCAAAAGTTCGTAAATTTAATTTAAAACATTTTGTTCACCTCACATTTTTTTATTTTCATTTCAAATAATTTGTAACAAGTTCTTTTATTTAATCTTTTGCCTGCATGCAGAATTCTGTGCCACTCCCACCAGCATGGCAGCCTGTGCGCGCATGTTTTGTCTCATCTCCTGTATTATAGTAGACTCTGATTGTGTTGCTCATGCAACCACCTTATAAACATTGGGTAAATACAACGGATTTTAAATTATTCAAAACTTGAAAATCTCGTAAATATCAAAACTTAGTATATAATACCTCAGGTACACATTACAACACTTAAGTGGGTATTTACTATTAACTGGAGGGCATGGCAAAACGAGCCTCTTTTCCCGCCAGCAAGACAGTTGGCATATATATATATATTTTAAAAACAGAAAAGTCAGATAATTGAGAGTTGAGCTTGATGGTGGTCTGACTGGTCAAGGCACAAGCACAAAAATTGCTTGAGATGTGAATTTGAGTTCCACCTCAGTGAAAACTTTTAAATTCTCTGACATTGTCTTTTTGCCCGGAGGGTAAACTTGAAAGGTTTAAAATTATTTAAAGGATAATTATGTGACTTCGCTTTTTCAGTTCCCTTCTTTCTTTGAATTCTGGATCTGCTTATACATCATCATTACACTATAATACATGCCATTAATATGAATCATTTTCCGTTTCAGATGTTTCAGTAGTCTGCAGTGGCAATGGCAATGCTCAAGTAAAAAATATGCATGGTGAAAACATTTCTATCAATTCTGAAAAGGGATCTATAGAGACAAATAACATCAGATGTACACAAATCAACCTCAGTACGAAGGGAGGAGACATTATGAGCAAAGGAGTTCTTCATGGCAATATTGAGCTCTCTACCTCACACGATGGGGTAAGTTGCCATAATTGAAATTATATTTACTGTTGTGAATCATTTTTTTTTATTATTATTATTTTTAAATAATGTATCTAGCAAAAAATAAAAACAGTGATATGAGCCCTTAAACCCTACTTCTGTCACAAGCTTTACCAAGAGTGGGAGGGAAGGGGGGGGGGGGGGGAGTGGAAGCAACCCACTATTTCAAACACTCATTAAATAGAAATTTAAGTTTTTTTTCTCACTATTTTTTTTTATTTTACTTGTTTATTTATTTATTTATTTATTTATTTTTTTTTTCTTTGCGAGAATGGGTGGCTGGGTGGCTAACTAAGGATTGCAAATTTTTTTAGAATTTTTGGGGTACTATAAATGTAATTTTTTTTTTCCACTTTAAAAGATTTATGTGTCATATCGACCCCCCTCCCCCCTGGTAATACTAGGGTTAATTACTATACTTATAATTATACTGTAATACTGTAAGAATACAAAAAGTTCAAATTACTGTAATTCCTTTTAGTTGCACTGTCATTTTTTGCTTTTTGATATGTCAGAGATATTATACATTTCTTACATTACTTACATATTTAATTCCAATGTGCTTTTTCCGTCATCGATATGTATCATACAAGTACAAGTATAAGTGTTCGAAAGCAAAAGTGTGAACTCGGCCGGGAATTGAACCCGGGACCTTTCCGTTATCCAGACGGATGCTCTACCAACTGAGCTACTATAGAGGTCACGCCTACTTCTCTGCTTAAACTTGTATTTATATGATACTTGTCTTTTTGGCAGCCCCGTACACTGCTGCCCCCTTTGTCCCGCTAGTCAACTGCTAGCTTATCAAGACGCCACGAGATGACCTCGCATCTCCAATTAGCCCGCACTGAGGCACTGTATTTTTCAAATACTTTTTGGTAGAGCATCCGTCTATATTACGGAAAGGTCCCGGGTTCAATTCCTGGCCGAGTTCACACTTTTGCTTTCGAACGGTTATACTTGTACTTGTATGATACATAATACCGATGACGGAAAAAGCACATTGGAATTAATTAAACAAACGTCACCTGATAGAGATAACATCTTGTCTACGGACTTTAAAAAAAATTACTTACATATGTTCTACACCAAGCAGTAACAGCTGTATGGTAAGGTGTTTTAAAGTTTCATGCTGCAGCTCTACAGCAATGCTCTACAAGCTGCGAATACATCTCACAATTATTAATGTACGGTTTTGAGAGTATAAAATCGGAATACATTGGTTAGATACGAGAAACAATTTTTGGCCCATAACTCAGGTAAAAATTAATTCTAGGGTACAACCTTACCTTCAAGTGTTGGCCTAGTCAAGGGCTACTTACTTCAAGAGAAATTGTTCACATTCAGTCATTTCCATCCCCTGCAGGGGTGAAAATGTGTTAAAATCAAATCTTACCCAAAAATTCAAAAAACTGAGAATTTAAATTGAAAAAAAAAATGCAATTTATTGGTGAATTTTTAAAGAGTGAAACTACCCTGTTCCATCCCTATTTATTTACTTACTGGTTATATTTTTAGATATGAGAATTCAAAATTAAATTTAAGACATAGTATTATTATATAAGCTTTTTATTTTTTGAACTTAATATATTTAAATTGCTTTTAGATTGTTGAATGTCAAAGACTGCAAGGCCGTTCTGTGTGCATCAATACTGAGGCAGGTGATATCAAGATTGCTTCTACGTACTGTGATGATTCCATCTTCCAATCACAATTTGGGCACCTAAAACTTGACAACCTACATAGAAACTGCACAGCTGTCATAAGTCAGAAAGGAAATCTTGTTGTTTGTAAGTTTTGATGTGTCAGAACAATGAATAATTTGAGGTGTTTCAAGTAAATAATGTTATATAGCGCAATTGCAACATGAATACTGCAACACTTTATTTCCAACATATATATTCAGCTCTTTTCTAGTTTCTTTACAATAAATTAAAGCGATAAAAAGTAAACCATTTAAATAAATTTTCTTTTGGGATGCACTTCATGTTTAAGAGAAATCAAGATACATTTCTCAATTTCATGATTTTTTTTTTTAACTGCAACTACTTGAATTTGTAAGCAATATTTAAAGGATGGAATTGGTAATTTTGTTAGCAGGATATAAAAAGCAAGAAATGGGAAATCAAACAAGATAACAATCACATTAACGACTATGGTCTTGTGCCTGCTGCCCCCCCCCCCCCCAAATTTATTTATTTTGCTTGTGTTAAAACCAATTTTTAAACATAGTAGGAGCTATTTCACAAATAATTAACTTACAGATATTTTAGTTTATACTAACATACTATACATTTTCAGTGTGAGATTTAGTACTAAATATTTTGGGTTAATTAAAATATATAATGCTTAGTTGTCTGTGAATAAAATTTGCTCATTTTTTAAATTTTTTAATCACTTAGTGTCTGCCCCAACCAACTATAGACAAATCTAATTTTTGAGGCATATGACGACTCATCAAGCAGTTAACTGTTTCCATCATTTAATTTTTGAATCCCTTACTATCACAAAGCTGAATCAACTTGTAATTGTAATTTGTGTAATCAATTTTGCAGTTGAATTTTTGTAATAAGGGAGATAACTCCTAATTAAACTATAGTACATACTGCATCTTACATATCATAATATGTTTTGTATAGCAACAACTGCACATTTGTCTTGTGTTACTGTCTGTATTTAATCTACTTTAAGTTTAAGATTAGTTTTCTCTGTTATACATGTCTATTAATTTTAATACTTCATTTTTTTTTATGATTTATCCAATGTGTATTTAATGAATTATTTATAATCACTGCATGTAGTTAGTAATTATGATGCTTATTTATCACATTGTAAAGAAGTAATTGAAAATATTCTTGTTTTAGCTGGACTTGATGGTAGCCTGCAGGCAACACTTACTTGTGGAGATGCTGACGTTCAGCTGAGCAACTTGCAAGGTGATTCGTTGATAGAAACCAAGCAAGGTGATATCAAAATCAGACTGTCTGACTCCTCAAAGTGCCACTTAAAATTGCAAGCAAGAAAGCTTCAAGTGCCTCAGTCAATTCAAAAGTGCCACACAAATTTAAAAGTGAAGGATGGAGATATTAGGGTACAAAATATTGCATATGGTGGCATAAAATCTGATGCTTATGTTTTGCAAGCAATTAGTAAGACTGGAACTGTAGAGCTGTTAAAATCAGATTGGATTTCAACTCTTAATCTTGGAAGAAAAATAAAATAAAATTGTCTTCATAAATTTAATTTGTTTTTAAATTATTCCTGAACGTTATATATAGTAACTTCATGACATTAATGGTACAGTTAATCATTTACCTCAACACTTTAATTACAGTACCTCAATAAGCTATCCCTCATATAAAATGTACACACAATTTGCTTCTGAAATTGCACAAAATAGCAGTTATAATTTATATATAGTGACATTATATTTTGACAGCTCATTATTTTAGTATTTGATCATAGCTGCATGCTAGCTGGTACATAAAATTGATCAAACTACAGTATAACTTTCTATACTCATCTCCAAAAGCTAAAACTTAATTACATTATTTCTTTCTTGATTCATTTAAAGCCTTAATAATTAAATTAAACTGCAACTTTTTTTTACCATTAATGTGAAAGAAATAAATTATTTCAAAACAAACAAATACACCAATTAATATTTGAGTTTTGTGATGAACTGTGAGGAATAAAGAATCTGTATTATATAATTAAAAAAAAAAAATCCACCCAGATGAATATTATTTGAAAGGTAGAGTTTTGCCTTGAGGCGAGTAAACTTAATTAAAGTATACTGATAACGTTTACATTCATGAGCTACTGGAATCTTCACATATCTGTGTCAGTTATAACGATTAAAATGCATTAATTAACTCATTGTTATTTATTACTACTCAAATGTTAGTAGATTATAAAAATTAAATATCTGCAAAGAATTTTATTATGTTATTTTTTTAATGGCGCGGTCTATTATGTTGCTTAACGATTTATCTCATTGCAGTTACTTCGGAGTCAAAGAATATTTCCCTGCAAATGAATCGAATGAAATATATTTTAAAAAATCGAGAATGTTTTAAAATTTAATTAGCTTATAGTTTGAGCAAATTCAGTCTTGCAGATTTCTTACAACAGCTCCATTTCCGGTTTTCGTCCATAAGGCCAATGTTAAACTTCTGTAACCTCAGTTTTCACAAAACTTATAAGTAAGACAGATTCACTTCAAAATTTGTATGCCACCTATTAATGGTGACTTCTAAGTCCCCTGCAAGTCTTGTTGCATTCAGGCGCTACGATTGCGAGATATCAATCTACTGAGCGATTCATCCTTTATAACTTAATTGTTTTAAGCTATAAAAGAAATGTGCTACAAAAAGCTATCAAGCTGGGCTATTTAATTGTTAATTTAAACTGTGTAGAGAATTTATTATTGTTTCCTCACAATTAAGAGTTATGGGAACTGTGGTAATAATTTAGTTCTCTCAGGCATATATATCTCTAAAGCACATTGGAATTAACATAAATAATATTTATATACACGTACAAGTGTGCTGTATATATATGCCTGAGAGAACTAAATTATTACCACAGTTACCATAACTCTAATTGTGAGGAAACAATAATAAATTCTCTACACAGTTTAAATTAACAATTAAATAGCCCAGCTTGATAGCTTTTTGTAGCACATTTCTTTTATATAGCTTAAAACAATTAAGTTATAAAGGATGAATCGCTCAGTAGATTGATATCTCGCAATCGTAGCGCCTGAATGCAACAAGACTTCGCTGCAGATCATATAAGAGTAAAGCAATGTATCATCAATATATGATATTGTATAGGTTCAAATAATATATTCTATTTTTTGTAGTTCTTATTCAATCTTCAACTGCATGATTGTGAATGAGGCAACGATATGAAGTTAGTATAATTTTTATAGAAAGCTGGCTAGCTGTCTATATTATATCATGTCTTATATGTCTGATAAAATAATAAAAAAAGAATATGTACCCGGCATCATTTATTCTTCTTAATTATTGCTTTAATCCTCTGTTTTTATCATCTGCATGAGGGAGGGGGGGATTTCTTTTCTAGTTTATTGTTTATATAGCCATACATGTTCTCGCAAATAAATAACTCTTTATTAACCAGGTTTCTTTAAAATGGATATTTTTTCACTATATATATATATATATATATATATATATATATATATATATATTGGATGCTGTTCCGCCCAAACGGCGAACTTGCATCAGTTCATATCATTTTTTGAGAAGTACGTGGCAAAGTTGCCATGCTAACAGCATAGGAGAGTGGCGAACTTGCAATTTTGAACAGATGCAACTTCGCTTCGCCACTCTCAATAAATGAACAGATGCAAGTTCGCCGTTTGGGCGGAACAGCATCAATATATTATTTTGAAAATAATATTAATTAATAAGAGCGATTCACGAAGGATGAGTTATCCAGCTTTCTCATTAACCATGCGGCATATATATGCCTAGTGTCGGTCTAAATCAGTGGTGCTAATTACGGTTAGTGAAAAAGTAACTTACAGGATAACTTTACTCTTTCGTGAATCACTTCCATTATATTCCAAGCAACATCAACAACTAAAAATTAACTTCACTTTAACTAATAGGAAATATGCTCCGCATATATAATATATAGCATGTACAATATCAAATATGCAGTAAAAACTGGGTTCTCTAATGCATTTTAATGTGACTGTAATAAACTTAATTTACCGAACAAATTATGTGTACAATTAACGTGTACAAGCATATATTATATTATACTTTTTTCTTAATTGCCAGTGGACTTTGTAAATTAATTAATCGAGTTTATCATAAAAGACTCGATTACATTAAATTTAGTTTAAGCTTATCATAATCACAATAATTACTTATATTTTCCTTGCAGTCTATCAATAATATTTTACATGTGTAGTTAATAAAATCAATTTTATAATTTTATAAAACTGTATATTATATTGTACGTTTATAATAACATATATATATATATATATATATATATATATATATATATATATATATATATATATATATATGTTGGCACCAAAGCCCGAATTCGGGCAAAGCCCGAAAAAAATGCGCGCATCTAGGTGTGCCCCTATTTAGCGATTTGAGCAATTAAAGCCTGAAATTAACAAATATTTCGGGCTTTGCTCTTTAAAATTTGATCCTTTCTAGAAGTACTCAAATGAAAAAAAGCAAACCCCGACGAGAAGTTTTATTTCGGGCTTTGCTCATTTAAATTTGATCATTTCTAGAAGTGCTCAAATCGGAAAAAGCAAACCCCGACGAGAAGTTTTATTTCGGGGTTTGCTCATTTAAATTTGATCATTTCTAGAAGTGCTCAAAGCAAAATGAAAAATTATAATAATTAGAAATTGTGCCGTATTATAGTAATAATTTGTAATAAATAAGAAAACAATAAAATATTGTGAATTTAATAATATTTTAATTACACCACTTTGTTAATTAATTGACAAGATTCTTTCTGAATTATTCAAGCCATACTGAGAAATAAGATTTTGTCACACTTTTTATATTAATATTGTATGTTAGTTAATTTAAATAATTTTTTTTACAGCTGATATATTATAAAATCATCGTAACTTAATTTATAACACTTGCTAAGAAGCAAAGAACTCCTCAAGATAGTACCAAACCTACCAATTAAAAAAAATAAAAAATACTATCATGGCATTTTAAAATTCATCTGATTTTTTTCTTTGCACGTACAACATGTTTTAGAGTTTTAGATTGACAACCTTTCTTGCAGTTGCAAAACACAAGACCTTGCTTTGAATTTGCTAATGCTGCTGCCATGCTGATCTGAGAGACTCTTTTCTTTGTCATGTGTGGTACGTCGTCTGAACTTAGAAATTGTTCATCTGCAACCTGGAATTCATTGCTATTTAGAGTTATAATTGTAATCACACCCTTTAATTATAAAAAAATGGTAATAATAAAAAATAAAAGTGTCTCTCAGTGTGACAAAATTGTATTTTTTCAATATGACTTGAATAATACAGAAAAAAATGTTTTAATAAAAAAAAAAATACTATACTGCAGTACATGCTATATTAATGTTAAATGTGTATTTTTATCAATTAATTAAAAAAGTGATATAATATATATAATTAAAATATTATTAAATTTACATTATTTTATTATTTATTGCTACAATACGGCACAATTTCCAATTATTAGATTTCATTTTGCTTCGAGCACTTCTAGAAATGATCAAAACAGTGAGCGAAGCCCGATATAAAACTTCTCGTCGGGGTTTGCTTTTTTCGAGTTGGGCACTTCTAGAAATGATCAAATTTAAATGAGCAAACCCCGAAATAAAACTCCTCGTCGGGGTTTGCTTTTTCCAATTTGAGCACTTCTAGGAATGATCAAATTTAAATGAGCAAAGCCCGAAATAAATTAAACTTCTCGTCGGAGTTTGCTTTTTTCGATTTGAGCACTTCTAGAATTGATCAAATTTAAATGAGCAAAGCCCGAAATATTTGTTAATTTCGGGCTTTGCTCAAATCGCTAGGGGCACATCTAGGTGTGCGCATTTTTTTCGGACTTTGCCCGAATTTGGGCTTTGGTGCCAACATATATATTTGAAGGATTACATTTTTTCAGACATAATTTTCATTGCTTTTGAATTTTAGTCTTGAACCACAGCAACTTTGTAAGGCCGCGGAGATGTTGTAAATCCTTGTAGGTGATCCATGGATGGTGGTGGACTGTCTGTTGGGAGGCTGAATGAGAATCTCTGCAGGATGGAAGTGAGAAAGAGGAATGTGGAGTTTCGGGCCAGTGGTTCACCTAAGCAGAATCGAGGACCTGAAATACATTTTATTACATTATAATTCTATTTGAGAGAAACCAATTTTATATCCCTACCATCCCTAGCTTTATAAATACTAACTCTTAGAATATTTTTGATTTAAACAAAATCAAAAAATTTAATTTTGAAGAAATTTAAATCTAATTAATAAAGATATTTTTGCAGAGAAATAATATTTTTTTTTAAATATTTTTGGTATAATTGCTTATTAGATGATAATTAAAATACATGATACATGACAATATTATAATAATATTAGATATTAAATAAAGAAGACATCATTAAATAATTAGTAGGATGCTTTTGTTTTGCAAGAGAATTAATTAAGTGCAAAAAAGCACCATGCAGTTATAAAATTGCTCTCCTATTAATTTAATTAATAGAGTATTGACCTCAAATTTTTTTATTACAGAAATGGATAGAGCGTGCAAAGTTATGCTACCCTGATTTTTTTTAGAGCCCGGAAACTATTTTTAAAAAATTATTGAAAGTTCTTTTTGTGACGTCACGCGGCGGCAAGTCCTATCTTTTTCTTAAGGAGCGGCGTCTCGTGACGTCACAAAAAGAACTTTCAATAATTTTTTAAAAATAATTCCCGGGCTCTAAAAAATCTGAAAAAAAATCAGGGTAGCATAACTTTGCACGCTCTATCCATTTCTGCAATAAAATTTTTTGAAGTCAATACTCTATTAATAACTGTAAATACAAGACATTTGTTTAATTTGCTTTGTTGCTTGCAGAGACCAGAGATGCAGATTTTTTGGTCCGAATTGTTCTTTAGGATATAATAGAACTTCTGCACAAATATAGTTAATAATCACAGATGTGAAGACACATACCTCCTCCAACCCTTAATTAATGTTTTATTTATGTATGCATTTCTTCTTTATGTGCAAATATATGTTTTGTTTATTAAAAAAAAAAAAAAAAAACTTTTTAAATTACCATAGCCAAATAATAAAAGATGTTCATCTTTTACAAACACTCCATTTGCATCAAGAAATCGTTCAGGACGGAAAACTTCTGGGTCACCCCAGTAATCCTTCTCCATGAATACACTATACAAATTCACCATCAGAAAAGTTCCCTGTAACAAATATTAGAATAAATTGAATAATTAAACCACCAGGAGGTGTAACAATTCTTAAGACTATATAGTATTTTATATATATATATAAAGGTATAATATCGTCTATTATACCTTTGGTACATCATAGCCAAACAGTTTAGTGTCTGAGGCTGTTATGTGTGGCGGTGTGAAGGGAACCATGCACGCATGACGGAGAACTTCACTTGTGGTGGCCTGGACGTAGTGCAAACTACACAGCAAAACAAAGAATAATTTGAAAGCTTTTATATAATATATATTTTCAGGTGGTATATTATATACAAAGTTACAAACAAGTGTCCTGTTGTTGCAATCAGAGAGAGCTAGGGTATAAATACACAAGATCATATTGTACATATATATATATATATAAGTGACATCACTTTGTTTGATTTTTTTCATGTAAATTAATTAATATCCTAGCTATGTTTTTAATACATTTATGTGTGTGTGTATACGTATACACACACACACACACACACACACCTAAATGTATTAAAAACATAGGATATTAATTAATTTACATGAAAAAAATCAAACAAAGAGATGTCACTTATTTAAAAAGATAGGAACATGTATATACGATAGAAAATTATTTGAATTTGTTGGGAAGGGAGAGATTTTGAGCTTTTAGCTGTTTATTATTAAACCAGCTGCATAGTTTCCAACAAATCTTATTCTATTGCATCTGTTCCCATCTTTTTTTTTTTTTTTTTTTTAATAAATATGTTATTATTGGGTACAATATTTTTTGATGTCCAAATATTAACAACTACAAAAAAAAAACACAAATCAGTTACTAATATACAATATTTTTACCTCTTTTTCTTGTACATACAAATAGTGTAATTATTATGTAATACACACATTATTACTCTAAATATATATATGTACATATTAGATATTATATATATATATTATATATATTAATTAGATATTATACATAAATGATAATTAAAATATGTTTTAAATAAAATTTAATATTAAAAATTTACTGCAAATATAAATGGGCAAATTAATTAACCGTTGTATTGTCACTTAATAATTGATACCCGAAAGAAAGGTATTTAAATTTAAATTAATTCATTTATTTCTTTTATCTCTCGCTGATGTTGCTATATTATATGATCAATATGATCATATATTATGAACTCGCAAAATTTAAGTCAGTATGAATAATATGTAATATATTGCTATATAATAATTAAGATTGTAAAAATAATATGTAAAATATATTTAATTTTTATAATTATAAGTAACAAATTAAAATCTAATAATTATCTAATTATCTTACATAAAAAATTAGTGTAATTGTAATTACTGCATGTTCTTACTTTGCTGCATCTTCAATACTAGGTAATCTATCCTTGCCCACTACACTGTTAATTTCATCTTTGATTTTCTTTTGAACCTCTGGGTACAGTATGAGATACAGGAAAATATAAGACAGAGCACCCGAAGTAGTTTCTGTGCCAGCAAGGAAAAGGTCCATGCACAGAACTATTAATTGTTCCTCTGTAATAAAAGTAAAGATTATTAAAACACATAATTATATTAAAAACTATGTAGACAATTTAAATTACCTGTGAATGTAGAGTTTTTGTCCCCGGCTTGGGACTTCATTACCTGAATGAACATGTCAATAAAATCTCTCATGTTGTCTGCCTGGTATGTAGCCATGTGGTTGTTTAGTATATTCTGAACAAATCACAATTTACACACATATTAAATTTGAATATAAAATACTTAAATAAAATAAAATATAATTTTATATTTAATGGAGTATCGACCTCAATTTTTTTTATTGCAGAAATGAATAGAGGGTAAAAAGTTATGCTACCCTGATTTTTTTTTCAGATTTTTTAGAGCCCGGGAAGTATTTTTAAAAAAAATATTGAAAGTCCTTTTTGTGACGTCACGCGGCGGTAAGTCCTATCTTTTTCTTAAGGATTCGAGCGCCGTCTCGTGATGTCACAAAAAGAACTTACAATAATTTTTTAAAAATAGTTCCCGGGCTCTAAAAAATCTGAAAAAAAATCAGGGTAGCATAACTTTTCACCCTGTATCCATTTCTGCAATAAAAAAATGAGGTCAATACTCTATATTATAACATACATTTTATATTATAATTGTGCATGGCATTTAAACTAATGAAACAATCAAATTGTGACAAGTATAATAAAAAAAATGCATGACGTTTGATCTATAATATTATTTTTTTATGACGAACCCTGCTTTTATCATCATATAGTATTATAAACAAATGCGAGCTACTAAAATTTTATATTAATTAATTAAATAGATTGTCCTAATGTCCTTAATTGAGATCGACAAGGGAAAACTTAAAACCTCCAAAACTGCATCTTCCTTTTAGGATATATATTTTTGGTTCTTAAATATTTAAATGTTTCATTTTGAAAGAAATTGCGTTTTCACTCAACATTTACATTGTGAATTAAAAAATTAACTGAATCGGATAACGTAAAAAAAAAAAAAAAAAAAAAAAAAAGTGACCGCGCGAAACTATAATTTTGGTTCATGCAGTTTAATAAAGCACGAAATAAACAAATATTTTGGGTTTTGTAATTTGATCAAAACTTGTTTTAGTCTAATCGTAAAAATAATATTAAATAAAATCAAATCCACGTTTAACCAAAAATAACTCTCAAAATTAGTTTTAGTCAAATCAGGAAAAAAAAAAAAAAAAAAAAAATATATATGTTAAATTTTTGGACAGCTTTTGGACACTTTTCCATACGATTACCGAAACTAGATTTAATAAAAAAAATCGTCTTGTTAAATTGTTTTGAAATTTGTTGTATGGCTTTTAGGCACTAAAATCTGCTTCTCAAAAAAATTTCAGAATTTTTGTGAATTTGCTAAGTTTTACATGTTAATCAAATAAGGGGACTACGTCGAATAGCTGATTCGTATTATCTCTACCTTAAGTAGATTCTACTTGAGTATAACTCTATTAAACTCTACGAGTGTTATGTTATCACTTAAATATATCAGGAGAATTAATAGCTATCTATACTGGCTATACAAAATGCACGTGTAGCGATCGATCAAAATCGAGTCATACTGACTTGATCTCTATAATTATAGTGAATAATAAAGAGATTTTCGATGTCATCTGCTGTTACTTTATGAGTTCAATAGTCAATATAATATGCAACTACCGTATGAATAATCAAGATGGAATATATTACAATTAAATTTCCTACTCAATAATCGTAAGAAATAATCAAGAAGGAATAAATCAAGATTCACTTTCCTATACTCAATTCGCACTCACAGCAATTCATGGATATATACGACTTGCGACTTTTCCAGCATTTAATTGTTAACGGTAACTTCAAAAATAAAGTTTGAAAATTCTCAAAAAAATAAATAAAGAAAAACAATAAATAGAGTGAACTTTCAACTTCAATTATTATATTTTACAGCTAAGATTTTAATTGTCATCACATATTCTTTTTCTTTTTTTTTTTTTTTTTTTTTTTTTTTTTTTTATGAACTTGAATAGAGTAGACAATAATTTCTTTATACATAAACTTCAATTATATGTTATGTAGACGAAAAACGTATTTAGAGTATTTAGACACACTATAATTTCAAATGCGTATTATTGTAAAAATTGTGTGCAATGAAACAGCATAATATACCATTTTATATTGCGCATGTGTATACCTACGTTTTGTAAATTTTTGAGTGAAAAAGTGAATTAATATATTTTTAAGTTACCTTTACAAATCCTTGAAGAACATACACTGATTTCATTTGTTTCTTGAATGATGAGTTAATAATTGGCACGTATCTAAGAAATGGTATAATCATAATACCACCAGTTGGACTGCCGTTTCTAAAAAATTCATTAACATTATGCATCAAAATTTTGAATTCATTATTATTGTGGTCATAGCGAACTCCAGCCATTATTGCCCATAGAATATTAATAACAGATACGGGAAACAGGTCTTGAATGTCTATTCCTTGAGCACTGATCTCTGGTGAGTTCTTCATTCGTATTTCTAAATTCTTGAGAAGTGTTGCAATTTCTTCATGAATTAGTCCTTCCATACTTCTTTTTCCAAATCCAAAATCACGTAAATGTCGAAGAGTAAAGCGACGGTGCTCTTTCCATAAAGGTCCATCGCTAAATAATATGCCTTAAAGAACATGTATAATTTAATGTAAAAAAATAATTATATTTTCTTCTCATACATACCAAGACGTTTATTAAAAGATCTAGCTCGTAGCATTATTCCATCAGGCCGTAAAGCGCAATCTTCCCTTGACAGTACGTGCTTTACAGCGGTGTAACCATTTACAGCAATGCAGGCTCTCGGACCCAAAAATAATCCTACAAGAGGGCCGTATATCCCTGATAAATCATTGACCATTTCATGGATTGGCTTAGCTTCTCTACTGTATAGAGAAGCTATCGTCCCAATAAGAGGTAAGTATCGAGGACCTGATGAGAGTAAGATGGCATATAATTACTTTAATTAATTTTTGTTATTTTTAATTATTAATTATTTACTCTTAAATAAAAACATAGTTACAAACCTGGTGGAAAATTTTTTAGTCGCTTTATCCACAAGTAGATGCAAAGCGTCACTACTGCGAAGAAGACAAGCTGTACAAATACCATTCTGTTCTGTAAAAATAAATCATTATATATTATATAATTAGATAAAGTAGATAAAAGTTGATATTAGGCGGCAATTGTGGCTGTACCACAATTATCATCCATTAATACAGGAAAATATGAAACTATAAGAAACTTAATATTTAAACTAATTTTTAATTAAAATTCCTAGTATACACGCAAAAATATCATTGTTATTTAAAATAAAAATGATTGTTTCAGAATAAAAAAATATGTATAATATATTATATATTCAATGCATGTCATGTTTCTGTCTTTTTGCACTAATTTAAGTAACAGTAATAATTAAATGGTATTTAAATTTTATGACATTTAATTTTTATGTTGTTAAATGTTAACACTCTTGATTAATTTTCTTTTTTTTTTTATTATTCTATATGAAACTAATATAGTTCTTGTCCCTTTTCGAGCGCGCTAGCCCTTATTCACATATTAGTCTTCAATGGATTTGAAGAGGATTCGTCTGAAGTTCTGATTTTTTAAACTTATATTTACAGTATATTTAATACTGTATTACAACAGCTTCCAGCTAGGGGGTAAGTGCTTAATATATAGCGTTTATAATTTTAATTTGTAAAATAGAGAACATTACATCATTAGTCATCATGCTTTTATCATCGAAATGCAGAGAAGATTATTTAAAAATCATCAAAACACCAATAAGCGTCAAAATCGTATGTCATTTATATCAATGACTATATATATATATATATATATATATATATATATATATATATATATATATATATATATATATATATATATATATATATATATATATATATATATATATATTTTCTTTCTTTTGTGTAACCTTATTTGACCTTTGATTTCAATATGTATTGTAATGTAAATATAAATAATTATATAATATACTATACATTAGCTGCTGTGTACTAAAAGTGTTCGGGTTCATTTCTATTCATGCTAACATTTTTTACTTCCATTTGGTGCACAATGATAAATCATTGCTAGGAATAATAATTGATAAGAATTATTAATGACCACTTCGAACGGTCTTTTTCTTTCTTTATATATATATATATATATATATATATATATATATATATATATATATATATATATATATATATATATATATATATATATATATATATATATATATATATATATATATATATATATATAATATTATATAAATGTGTACACAAAAGAACTGACAAGCGTAAAAACAGAAAATTAAATAACCACACTGAATATTTAAGTGTTGTTTATCATTTTACTATTACATAAGAACTAAAAATTTTATAACGTTATATAACGGAACACAATTAGAGTCAATTTAGGATGTTAGCATTGTATTAATTTTGTATAAGCTCAATGTATTGTACTGTAAAATATTTTAATGTATATATAATTATTAAATAAATAAGTGAATAACAATGTGAAAGAGTTTACGGTACAGTTTAAACAAAAATAAAGTTCTCCCGCGGCAATGAATACAGCTTTTAAATTCGTGCGAGATATTCATAGAGCACAGGAGATATATATATATATATGTTCTAGAATCTCGACCCGGTAAATGTTTACATTAACGCCTCTATATATTGCGATGAAAATTTCATTTGTAGATAAAATAAACATCCTGATCACAGTGATCACAAATATGTACTCAATTATTTGAAGGTGGATGGCCTTTTTCCTAATAAAAATAAAATTTTCTTGGAGCAAAATTAGACATTTGCACTAAAAAGCAACATGACCCACCACACCCAGCCATGAGGAGCACTAACATATAACAGTAATTTTTCTCAATAAGAAAATGTTTTCACCGAATTCCAATACTATAAATGTGCAAAAAACAAGCAATTTTCTTTTGTCAAATACGTCTAAAAGTAAAAAAGAATATATATTTGTAAATAATTTTTAACATTAATAACAACAATGCCTTATAAAAATATAACAGTAAATATATCATATAAAAACATAATATACATTGTTTGACTTCGACCAAGAAATATATTTGGTGAAATACTTGCATAGGTTGGTAACACAGTAGAACATCTTAATTAATCCTTAATATTTATCTAATTTAAACCAATTTAGGGCTTCCACCAAAAAAATAAGCACACAGAATATCATTTAAAGACCTGTGGAACATTTTCTTATACAAGAAAGTTAATTTCGTGAAGGGCATTAATGTAAACATTTACCCTACTATAGTAGATCGATCCTAGATCAACATTGTGGATCTGTTTGTTGTGTCAAATATTTCAAAATCATTACAGAATCGATAGAGACAAAAGAATAAAAATCTACTAGCTACCGCGTTTACGAACACTGTATATAATATATTATAGCATATGCTTTACGTTGTATATATACACATTTATTTTTGTCACTATTGAATTTTTGATTTGTTTGATTTTAGCTTCACATTTAAAATTGCATTACAACTTTTATAATTATTTATAATTAAATAATTAATAGGATTCAAAGTACGAGTGCAGAATACAGATATACGATCCATCGACATTAAGAAAATTTAAATGCTGAAATAAAATAAAATTTATTATTGCATAACCTCTGTAGTATGCTTAGTATATTATTGTCATTATATTGAACTGAATTTCTCTGCAATCATGGCATATTATTAAATGATTCTCTGCACTTGTCTGATTTATATAATATAAATTTGTTTGAATATTTAATTAAATTTTACAATTTGTTTAAACGAAATTATAATTCTCTATAGCTGAGAAAAACTGCCTCTTTAATTATATATAATTATGGTAAATCTCTTCCTCTGTTTTAATAACATGCTCTGTAATTTTTTCTTTAGCTGTGATTGGTGAGGGTTTTGTATGCATGGTAATTTATGTATCATGGTCACAAAATAACATAATAATGTAGCTTACAAAATTCCTAATTTTATTCTTACTTACCTCTGGATGTAATCAAATGATTAAGTTTTGCAAGCCGCGGCTCTAACCAGCTAGCTTTTATGTGTCGCCGCTCGCTCTACCGGCTCCTACGCGACACTGAGCACACAATGTATAGCGCGCGAGCCGCCAAGAAGAATCACTGTGCCGCAGCTATATAGATGCGAGCTAGCTGATATGACTATAAACGCTCCTCGCCAGCCACTACCACTCATGTACGACTCGACTGCTGCGGCCTTGACTCTCCGTGCTCCGCCTTTCCAATTAAAAATCCAAAAACACGTACTACGCTCTGCAAACTGTGTCAGCTAGCAAAATAAATAATAACATAAAATCATACTACTATTAATTAACAACTTATCTAAGCTGTTTTAAGTATAAATACTGTATTTTCAATATGTTACTTCCATTGTAGTAATTGTGCAGAACTATATATTTAAAAAAAATACAAGTATGTATTGGGAAAAAATTTATGCTGTAGTAATTAAGGGCAAAATAATTATGAAACTCATTACATCTTAATTAATTTCATAACAGTTAATGTTCAAACTCATAATACCTTAAAAAATTCTGCTTTTTGGTGGTGCATATATATTTTTGTAATATATATTCTATACTTGCAATTAAACTAATTGATATAGATTCGAACTTTCAAACTTTCAAAGAAAATAGTGTTCCATGCATTACTTTTATGCTCCCCCCCCCCCTTTTTTTTTTTTTTTTTTTTTGTTCGTTGAGTTTGAGCGTGGCGCAGAGTGCATTGACCGGTTCTCGTTAGATCCCCAAAATCAGGCTACGTCAAGCGTGGTTCGTACTTGGAAGGGTGACCGTTTCAAGTAAAAATTACATTGCTCACTCCCTGGAAATTCGTCTCGCTTTCCACCCAGTGCAGTGATGCACTTGTGTGTGGTTCCCCAGGTTTTGGACATTGCTTTGGTCCATTGAGAAAAAGTATAGAGGTGTCCGTCCTGACTGAGGTTTTCCACGGTTCCCTCAGTCTTACCTCAGCGAATGCTGGGACACTTAACAGGCCGTGATCACCATCCTTTCCCTCCCTACCCATTACCCCGCCACGAGCTGTAAGCTCTTATATAATAATATTGTTATATGTATCAGTCACATGTATATATTATAACTAGTCAATTTTTTATATACAGTATTAATCTCTACATAGTTGCCATATAATTGTGATATTAATGTGTTAAAAGTCATCCATGTTTCTATATTTTAAATTTTTCTTGTATTGTGTAAAACCGTATAATATAACTAGTCAATATTTTATATACAGTATTAATCTCTACATAGTAAATATAAACCTTACATCTCAATATAAGCAAATACAATAAATAATAATTTAATTAAATGCCAACTTTTATTTAAAAAAAATTTACTTTGCTTATAATTACTTTTCTAGTCAAAATAAAGTTCAAATTTTATCTCGCATTATCTGTGATCATGCACGTCAACAAAAATTCTAAAGTCCCTCTGTTTCATATAACGTAAATCACGTGCCACTACATTTTGTGTGCCACCTGTTTTTGTTCTACAGCATTATATATATTGTATACCATATTGTATTAGAATCTTAGGGTAAACTATTTTTTTCTATGTATTTTTTTTTTCTATGTAATTATATATATCTCATGTTCTATTCTTCTAAAAATCTCAACACAAATTTATGTATATACTACGGCTAAAGAGGGATTGAATTCCCTGAATAGCCTCAGCCCTTGTGGCTGAATGTACAATGAATAAATAAAAAAAAAATATATTATATATACACCTAGAGAGTATATCCCTAAGTTTTTGCAGTTAAATCTTATTTAAAATATATATATATATATATATATATATATATATATATATATATATATATATCCATATATATATATAGATATATATATATATATATACTCTCTATAGGTGTGTATGAAGCTCTAAATATGCTCTTTCTCTAATTCTTTAATTACAAGTTTTTAACACTATGACAAAAAGGTACATAACTTAAATTTTAAAGTTGCGAAAAATAAAGAGTTTGAATATATATATATATTATATAGTATATTATAAACTTTATGAAAACTAATGAGAATAGATTTTATAATATTTCTATGACGAAAACCTATTATAAGTTAATTTAATTCTATTCGTAAAGACATTATTGAACGATAATGAAGAATTAGATTCTCCTTGTGGCCTTTGATTTCCCTAGCTGTACGTACAGTTAAATCATCCAATTCTTGACTCACGATTCAGTAGCCTTTTACAAATTAAAATTTTAAATTCTTTGTACCGATTCCATCGTTTTTTAAGGAGTAAGCAGCAGGAGTTGAGTAAAAGAATTTACAAATATATTTATTGTTTACGATTTATTATCTTGCAAATAAATTGCATAGGTGTTTTGTGACATAATTATCATAATTTGTAGCTTAGACAAAAGCAGACAGAATAAGCATCATTAATCAGTAGGGAGCTTTCATAATAAGCCAAAAAGTGCAGGGTAATTTGCAAAAGGGTTTCTTAGAAAATGTATATTTTCAATCAGAGATTTTCAGCCATTACATACACAGTTAACAAACTTTTCATATTACCCCTCCCACCACATGAAAAGAAATGCTTCACAAAATGGATTTCTAGGAATTGTGTGATTGATTAAAAAAAAAAAACATTTAAAAAAAATGACACTTACCATATAATGTAAAATGCAAAAATGCTTTGCAAGCCTGCTTACTCAGTGAAATCATGCTCTTTTTTTTTATTTTTGCATTTGATGACATTGGTCAAAATGTGAAAATTTCCATTTTAGATGGATGTTTACGTTTAAAAACATAAAGTTATATATTACGATTTTCTAAAATATTAAAAATATATTAACAGTGAAAACAAACAACACAGTAAAGTTCTTCAAGAAAGATATACTTCTATTATTGATTTTTTGTCTCAAGCATCTCTTGTTTACAGAGATGGTGTTCAATTAAATGTTTTAATTATAAATTTTGATATAGTGTATGTAAAATAATGTATTTAGTCTGCATACGCTTTAAAACAATAACATTGATAATAAACTTCCTCGTTAAATAATGAATCTCATGACATCCTTCACCAACTTATCAGCTATCTAATAATTACTAATATAATTACCAAAGGTTTACTAATTTTAAGGATGGACATGTGAATTGACTATATATTAATTATTTTCATTTTTTTCCTAAATTTTTGTATAAAAAAAATATTTCAGTGTATATAAAGCCAATCAATATGCAGTCTTTGCTGTAAGTCATATCCATTCTTCTAATTGGTGAACGACCTTGAGTTTAAGTTATTTCTCTAAACACAGAACATAAAACAATTATCTAAAGCCATTTAATATTTTAATTGTTAATTCTATTTAATTTTTTAATTTTAAGTAATTAGTAATTGTTATAGTAGTAAATATTAAATCGATATTCCTTCCAAATTTCCTTTTTACAATTATTTCAATAGCTTCATGAATTTACCATGAATATAGTCTATAAGCTGCCAAATATAATAATAATAATATTAAAAAATTAATAAGTTTATAATATACATTCATTGCATCGCACATTAAACACATTCACATCAGCTTTAAAAATTTGCATAGTAAATTTTTATAATCTTTCAGCAGCACACATAAATACAATACCCCATAATGGGAATGCATACAATTTGTGAAAAATAAAAGTTTAAAATAAAAGGAAGTTATGGGAAGCATTTACATCAGGGAAAAGGTTTGTTTTGTTTCATATAATATATTTTTTTCTTGTAATGCTCTCTCTTTGGCAGCGTATATATTTCATGAGGGCATCATCACAATAATCAATTAGCCTGTAAGGTTGACAGGTGAAAAAAGCTTTGCTGACTGCGAAGTAAATTTTTATAACGACGTTCATCGTCATTTACCAGAATCCACCAGAGGATCGACCGCCGGGAGGATTCTTGACGCGAATGCAAGACTTTCTGGAGCTATCTTCATCCCCAGAGTTGGAGCCGGCATCAGCTGTGGAGAGCAAATAACATTTTAGCATAGTCGTAGATCACGCTTTTTTTTTTTTTTTTTTTTTTTTTTTTTTTTTTTTTAACATACAGAATTTGTAACATTTTTGATTTTATAATATGGATAAATTTTAATAAATAAATAATAAATTAATAAATCTTATAACATAAATTAAAATTAGTGTAAGAAGAAAAATATATTTTGATAAAAAAAGTTGTGAATTGTATTCTAAAGTGATGAGAGAAATAATTTTAAATTGCTGTTTAAACACATTTGTAAGCAACAGTGCAGGAGTTATTACACACACACAAAGTAAAAATTTGCAAATAATTAATACATATAATATATGACCTTTGCAATACGTTACCAAAGAAAAATTGAATTCATGCAAACGTTAATTGTGGTATGAAAATATTATTTTCTAGCTTTCACATACATCTATGTAAGATAATTATAATGAACTAGCTGTACAATCTCGACTTAAGTGCGAAACTATAATTGTATAAACTACCGGCTTTTCTATCAATTTATCACCAAGACTGTACCTACATTTCTAGAAACATCATATTATACATTACATTAATTATAGATATAACGATATATTATTATTATTTAAATATTTAAATTAGGACATTCATTATCATAATATTGGGGTTTAAGGGTCCAGTGCTTTAAAATCCATTTCATTTAGTTCTCATTCTATTAATAGAAATTCGTGCTATATAATTATAATTAATTATTTCAATGCAAAACACACACTGCAATGGCAAAGATAACGTATAACACAGAGAAGATCAGAAAAAAATTAAGAGAGAAACACAATAAGATTGATTCATAAACGCACTTATCTGGTAATAAGAATTAAATAAAGGGCATATTATACATTACACGCCATGATTTTGCTAAAGATAACTCTGGAACATCACATACCAGAAGTATGTGTTATATCAAACAAGTTCTAGATAAAATTATTAAGCAAAGTCTTGAGTGTAATAATATGCGTTTAAGTTTTGAAATTACTATGCAGGGAGAGTAGAGGTGGAGCCGACCGAGTGGAGAAACATAAAAAAGCAGCATGCGACATACAGGCAGGGTACTCGCCACTGATGGAAAATGTGGTGTCCTGCATGTTGCGTCCCCCCGACTTGGTGGGTCCTCGGCTCATGGCGTCGCCGGGGGACGAGGTTGGCGTTAGCGTGGGCTCGTTCACGGCCTTGCGAGGCACCGCCACACCGTTCTGTTGTGGCTTGTAGTCCTCGTCACCCGGGCCGCGGGTCACTGCCTGTGGCTTCCGAGCCTGCAGGAACAAACACCACAGTCGGTCACTTCAATCATATATACATAAATATATTATACATAGAGCTCGCACCCATCATTTTAATTAATTAAGCGATAAGTTGGAAAATTTACACTTAATTTTTTTTTTTAATTTTTGCTAATACATTAATTGTAACAAGCGATTTCATATTTCTTCCATCTTAGCGTTAAAAGAGCATAGCAAGAATTAAAATTTTCTGCATCAAGAGGAGTGTCATATAATTGCAATAAAACTATATATGAAATTCATTCAATATAATTATATAACCAACAATAAATTTTGTTAATACGTTTCTTGAAAAACGATGTACAAAGTATTCCATTTTTTGTCGAGTACGTACAGATATGAAATTAAAAAAAAAAAAATGCCTATCAACAACAGCATTGCAAAATACGATTTAATTCGCGATAATGCAAAAGAAAGATGGTACACCTGTGATAACACATAATGTTTTTAAAATATAGTTTTAACACTAGTCAAAAAAGTAATTTTAAAACCTTATCTCAGTACAGATAACATACAATACAAAGTGACGTTAGTTACTTTACGTCAAACCCTGAAGTACATTTGATTGCATTTAATGAGAACGATAGTTCAAGAGAGCTTAGTGTACACGTTGATGTGTGCACGTCGTGTGCAGGTGTTTGGAGTCATGGTGACTGGTGCTCACCTCCTCACGCTCCTTGATCTTGTCGTACACGAAGGGCGGGTAGTTGGGCGTAGGCACGTACTTGCCGTAGCCATGCACTGCCTTCAGCACCTCCTCGTCCACGCACACGCGGCCGCTCACCATCACGTACTCGGCGACACCGTGGCACTCCATGCCCTGCAAACAGCACCACGTTAGCTTAATATCCGAGTAACTGAGAGATTTGGTACTGCAAATTCCATCAAATAGTTTGAGGGTGGATTATTTAACCTACATGTTTATTTCATATTTTAAATATCAGACAACTTTACATTTCCAAGTAAAAAATATATGCTACAAAGAATGAATTAATTTAAATAGTAAAACTATGAATTTTATTAAACTAATTGCAATATCGTTAGTACACATGTAAATTCATGTTAAGTATTATTTTGAAATATTCAAACCACTAATACAAGTTCTTTTTTACATTTACCTCAAAAATGTTGAAATCAACAGCTTGATGATGAGTTTGTGCGGAGATGACGCGAGACTTGGTTGGGTTCCACACAACGATGTCGGCGTCAGATCCAACAGCGATACAACCCTGAAGAGTCAACATAAAGGTTAATTAGTAAAAAAATAGTTTACAGAAGTAGTGCCGATCTCAAATGACGGTCACACCTATAGCTAGCAAATGCAAAATTGCATTTTCAAGAAATGCAAGAACAATACAAACTTCAACAAACTATTATATTTTAAAATGAGTTTTAGGAAAATGTAATATTTGACTGTAAAAATTTACTGAAAGAAAAAAACATTATTTTAAAGTAATATCATAATTAATTATGTGATACTTATTTTTGCAGTTGTTATACCTTGCGTGGGTAAATGTTGAATATCTTTGCTGCGTTTGTGCTGGTCACGGCCACGAAACGAGCAGGGTCCATCTTGCCGGAGTGCACTCCTTTCTCCCAAATGACGGACATACGGTCCTCGACGCCGTTCACGCCGTTCGGAATCTTTGAGAAGTCATCCCTTCCCAGCTTCTTCTGACTAAAGTTGAACGTGCAGTTGTCGCTTCCCGTCACTTGCAGACCATCACTGTAACCACAGCACGCATGTCGATATCACACTAACGTACAATACGTACATATTATACAGCATACGTGCACGTGGTAACACCAGCCGTATATCGTAGTTCAGTTTTACAAATCATATTCATATATTCATATTCATCTTTATTGCTTTTCGATTGTACATTACAATATAAGCACGTCAATATTGTATTGACTTAATCAATACAATATTGTATTGGCTTACTTAATCATTATCATTAAGTAAGCAATCATGAAAAACTTAAAACGTGAAGCAAAGTTTATTTATAAATAATATATAGAACCATTAATTACATATTTATATAATATTGAACATGATATATATTAAACACGTCATGTAATTATTATAGTTTACGACAGTATTCATCTATCACGTGTTTTACAATGTTTTATAAAAGCCACTCAAATCATCATGCTGTCATTTTTATTTATCACTGTGACTCAAAGAGTTAGAGAAGAAATTGTTTTGAAGCAAAGCAAGTTCAGATTAAAATCCAGATTAAGGACAAAAGTTACACTCTTATTATTAATAGTGCACCTCTACTCTCGAAAGTCACAGCTAAAAAAATAAATAACCATGCTATATAGTACTTAAATAAAATATAACTATATAAAATAAATAAAAACTGCAACTAATTATGAAAATGTGAAAAAATACACTTAAATTGCAAAAAAATACACTAATTATGAGTAAGAAAACCAGCCGTTTAGAAAAACCAGCCGTTTAGAAAAAAATAACAGCCCAACCATGACACACTTTTTGCTACAAAGAGGTAAGAATGTCAGTGCGATGCAGTGGGATATGGGGGAGTTGGAGGAAGAAATCAAACAAACAAAAAAAAAAGTGCCTACAAAACAAGGGCATTCGAAATACTTGAAATTTGATAGATACGAGAACTTACGAGGCTAGAAGTTCCATCAAATGTTCTGGGGTTGTAGGATCAGGGCGTAGAGGGGGGCTAGTGATATGACCAGCGGCGTGTCGCCAACACTTGTTCCAGTAATGTGAGCCATCAGTGCCGAGCGAGGCTGCCAGGGGTTCGCCGTACACCACTGCTCCTTCTCCCCGCTTCTTGGCTATCACGTCACCCGCGGACTTGCTCATGAGCCGCACCACATACAGGGGGCAGTTCACCTGGCGGGCCAGAGTACCACGTCACCTCTGCCCACACCTTGCGGACACCTCGTGACAACCTCACCTAGTAGCCCTAGCCTGACTAGCCTACCTAACACCTAACGTATATAGTAAACTAACAATATTTAAGAGCTGGTGTGCATTGCAGCAACGCGTATAGGTACTTTAAATTATAAATATTCCATAGCGTACTGAAAATGATGCATTGCATTATGCTCACCAAAGTTTTTATTGCAAGAAAAGTAAAAGAGAAGATTGATTAAAATAATATGCAGCGACATGAAAGTATTGTCTGGTTTTTGCATATTTAACTTGTTCTTTTGTAATGAAAAACATAACAAAAACAAACATATTAATTATAAAATTTATTAATTCCTTTTCAATATAAAGAAATTTGTTTGAAATGTTTGTTTCAATTTTTTTTTCAGTGTGAAATCTCCAGTAAATTTACATAGTAATATATAATACATAAATTTGAGTATATATTTTGTTACAAAAGAAAAGTACAAGTGATTCCATCAGTTGATTACATTACAAATTGACCTCTTTGACATTCCTTGCAATGTGTTGTATCGCGCAGGTCACTTACTTCGCCAGGGCGTCCAAGAGGTAGTCAGGGGTGGTGGGGTCGGGTCGGAGAGGAGGGCTGAGCACGTGCGCAGCGGCATGGTGCCAGCAACTGTGCGAGTAATGAGAGCCATCCGTGCCGAGTGAGGCAGCAATCGGCTCACCATATACCACGCAACCTTGCTGTCGCTTTAAGGCAATAACATCGGCGGCAGATTTGCTCATAATGTGCACTACGTACAGCGGGCATTGTACCTGCAAAAACATCAGCACCCATGCCATGCAGTCACGCAACAGAAAAAAAACTATAATGCAGTGATAAATAATAAACATGCAATAAATATTAAAATAACTAGATCAACAAGCTTTAGAGATTACTACTAGCAAAATGTACTTAAAAAAATGTATTTATATATTTTTAAAGAAACACTAATAAATAACAAAATAAGAATTGCACAATTTTCTTAATTCAAAGAAATATCGAAAGAAAGTAATCCATGCAAATTATAAAATTGAATTTTATTTAATCCAACGTCCCACAAATGCGAAATTCTTCCTGCAATGAGATTAGCCGAAAATGCAAGTTTTTCTTAACCTTCTAGTATCTTAACAATAATAAAAAATAAATACCAAGAGGCTTTGAATTATTTTAATTTAAATATTATGTATAATTTTAGTAACTTCAAAATGCCTCCAAATAAAATAAAAAATATTTGAAAATAAGTATCAAGTGTTATATTAACAACCTTAAACTCTTCCGATTATTCCAGGAGGAGTTTTACATTTAATGAGACTGGAGGTCGATCTATAAAACTACTCACTCGATAGGAACGACTTAAATATAAATCTCGCTAATCCATTCTAGTCTTCATTATGCATGAGACATTTTGATGAAGTTAATGAATTGAAAATAATTGGCAATTATGTAATATGTTTTATCGTCAAAAAAATATAACATCCTGTCAAATGAAATTCACATGCTAATATTTTACACATATTCCAATATACATGCAATCATTATATTTTCTACATTATCATTGATATATTTTGAATGGGATAGCGGGAATTATTTTTAGGTATTTTTTTTTAACTACTCAAAAGTATAAAAATTCAAATCAAGTGCATTTCTAGTGTACTAAAAATGGAAGAAGAAAAATGCTACAGTGAGGGAAAATTGGGAATGGAATCATTGGTGGTTTTATCCATGTTAACTTACACTGAAGTCAACTTTGGTGTAATTTTATTCAACTCTCATTAAATGCAAATGACACTGCCTTGTGTTTAACTTATGATGTCATTTACATTTTTTTTTTTTATTTGATACACAGCATGTTAGCATGAGAAAAAGCATCATCATAGAGATGTCTTAGCAACTCTTTATTCACACAAACTGAATCATCTGTTATCTCAATTAAAAAAGAGACAAAAAAAAATGAAATCTTTATCTTTGAATGTGTGTGAGCCATATGCGTTCACTCAAGCCGTAAAACTTCGACATGTATATATTGTTAGATTGTACAGCTATTATATAATTATATAGATCACATATATTATTAAGATTTCACTATAAAAACTTTTATTATACTAATTGTTCATGTATAAATATTAATTTCTTGCTATTTATTTCTAATTTAAAAATGTTATTTTAAGTAAAATTTTGCCTTCAATATTTTTAAAATTGATTCCAATCATAATTAAGCAAAAACGACACAATAAATTTGTGTTTACTTTAAAGTTTTTCTCCTCTTGCAACTAAATTTCATGCATAAAACGAAATTGATTACAAATTATTTATAGATTTTTTTTTAAATTGCTTGCACGCTATACTCTTGCAAGAGAGGAAAAAACAAAACAAAATAAATAAACATTTTTCTCAGAGCAAACGTCGAATCGTGTAAATAGCTTCTTATCAAAAGAACATTTCCTGTCACATAATGTCCTGATAATTGACCTGAAAAGAGTCTACAATGCAGTCATATTAAATCAACATTCCTCTTTAGAAGTTTTAGTCTTTCTGATCGTGAATAAATGTTCAAAGATATACTAAGGGGTTTGCAATATGAATGCAATATGAAACGTTCAATACTTAAATACCAATCAGAAAGACAAGAAACTTTGCATTTCCAGATTTAATGTTTAATTCATTGAATATCATTATTTATAATATTTAAATATTATTATTAATTAAAATACTTAATACTATAATAATATTAAATTTTGCTGTAGATTACTTTAAAACAGATCAGATACTACATGAAGGCAATAATTTTCCTTACTAGAAAAGTAGAACTCTATTATAACAGTATCTCAGACTTGAGGTTGGATAACTACAAAAATGTGAAAAGAACTTTTAACCTTTATCAGTTCAATATCAGATGACTAAAATCTCCATGAACGTTACTTTTTTTTTTTTTTTTTTTTTGCAATTGAATAACTTTGATTCCGAGACAACGATATATTTAGAAGAAGTAAAATTCTTAACGTTGGAATATTCGTTCAACTTATCCCCTTATCCCTGAGCTGCTGGCCACATGTACGCGGTTGTAGACGGCTCACCTGGTTGGCGATGACGCACGCTCGGTGCACAGCCTCCGCCTCCACCTCTTCAGGCCGCGACATCTCGTGGCCCTCGGGGCCAGTAATACCAGCCTCCAGCAGCTTCTTCGTGTTCTAAAGTAGCAATAAAACCATTTATAAAAGCGACCGCTGCGTGTCGAAATCGAAATAAAAAGAAACACTGTGAAGCCATAAAAACAATAATAATACAAAATGTATTTGTGGTATTAACAATAATATATTATACGTTATATATTATATATATGATTGAATATAAGTAATTTTTTACAACTTACACAATCTTTGGCGGTGATTTAAATATTATTATTTTAAGCCCTACCGTGTTTTACCCGCCAAGGCAAGAAAGAAATTTGTCAGAGAATTTAAAAGTTTTCACCGAGGTGGGACTCGAACCCACATCTCAAACATTTCGTGTGTGCTTGCGCCTATATATATATATATATATATATATATATATACCAATTTGAAATAAACATAATTTTTAATTATTTCCAAATTTAAAATTCATAACAGGTTGATATTAAAAAAAAATACAATACGTTTTTTTTTTCTTGTAGTATAAAATAATATTAATTTACAGCACAAGGAACATTTGATGGACATAATGAGGACAAAAAAAAATAACTTAACTTTTTCAAGTAAGTGTGTTATTTTTTTTGCATGCCCTATATCGTATACCTCTGCAATGATGTCTCCATTCTCAGCATGAACTTGAGCAATTGCGCCGAGCTCCTTGCATCGCTCGAAGGCCGCATACAGCTCGGGGTCACGCAGCATATAAAGGTCCTTGTAAGCCATGAACATCTTGAACGAGTTGATCCCGTGCTCCTTTACCAGCTCCTCCATCTCCTCCTTAACCTGCACAACAATCGTCACCGTGAGCCAACACGTCAGACTGATGACTTCATCGGCGAACAGTCTATAAAATCGGACTAAAGTTGTATTGTAATGAAAAATTGTTGCATCCTTGGGAATCTCATTACTTAATCTGAGATCATAATAAACACATTATCCAAGTATATTGTAGCGGGTAGCAAAAAGTTTACAGAAACTCCCACCATGATTAAACGAGTGTATATTATAATAGTGTGAATTTAATAAGAGTGGATTTACGAGCTCTCTCTCATTCTCACTAAAGTTCATAATATTAACACGGGAGACAACGTAATCCACGACTACGTTTAAACAAACCCTAAAACCTTCTGTGTTCACTGTTCACCCTTAGCTATATATTATATAAGTATAAATGAATATACGAAATAGCAATTTCTTTACATATTAGTTAAAAAAGTATTGATTTTACTTTATCTAACTAAGGCAGCTAGTAACTAGTAAAACAACGCGTGCCCGTAGCTGCGGTATATTAAGTTTCTATTTTGAGATACGAAATTTTGCTATTAAAATGTGTACAATCAGTGCGTTTATATGATGTTCTTGGATCCGTATTCAATGGATGCGTTTTCAATTTCATCAACTGTTTACATGAGAATTTTCGATCTGTATTAAACGTTGAATACGCTTGAATCAATCGTCGTGATAATTAAATTTAAGCTCATTAGATGAATGCGGATGAAATATCTCACAGATATGAAATATCTCACATGAGTCTTTAATACGGATCCGTTAAATACGTGTTCGTCTAATACGGATCAAACAACTCATGTAAACGTACTGACTGTCAGTCTTTGTAAGATTAGAACAGAGCACTTGACTAAAACCATATATATATATAATGTTCCACGTGTCTGACACGTTCATACCTTATCAGACCACCACGTGATGCCCACGTGGAGAGAGTAGTCACAGCATACTTTCTCGTCGGCCTTCTGCCTCCAGTTGTGGTACGCCTCGATCAGCGACTCGCCCTTGTGGGGTAGCACGAAGTCCACTGCAGGGAACAACAGATTGTTAGAACAAATCGTTGAAAGCAGATATTGTCAGTTATAACACAGCCTACAGGGTGTGAACACAACACAAGTCAAGCAACAACAACGTATTTAGAATGAAGAGTACAAGATCATACGATATTGCATACGATATTGTGATTTCTTTAGGGGTTTTTGGAACAGAGAGGAGGGGGAGTATTTAAATATATTAAAAGTTAAAACTGTCCTTTCCAGTGCCACTCCGTAATAAAAGGGAAGGGCTTTGACGCCGAAATTTGTTGTCTATTACATGTGTTACATATTTTAATAATTATATCAATAAATATGGTTCATATTTTTTAAATTAAACCACACATTTATTATCAAAACTGAGGTTTCTCACAGTAATCAGAGTTAACATTAAATTAATTGTTTAAAAATATTCAGAATATATATTCTGACATACATTCTAATAATCACATTAGAATATTTACTATTATACTATACATAACATGATATTTATGGCATTTAGGCCCTATAATTTTATTAGTGATTTGATTTAAGAAAAACATATTTCCCTTTCATTAAAAAATAATAGAATAGAATAATTTTGTACCCTCTAATTCACTTCTGCAATTTTTTTTTAATACTTAATGTGCATTGCTTACTGTCAAAGCGTAATGTATAAAATCACTGTAAATTATTTACAATTGTATTATTAAGTAAAATTTAATATTATTCTTTTTTACAAGACCCCCTTCTGTTTTCTCTTTTAAAAGTTAACTATGACATATAAACTTGATAAATGCCAATATAGTTGCGGTTGCATGGGGCACGAGGCAGCACGCTGTGGCCTTTGATTGGGGGCATTTCTTATGTTTTCTTGACTATGAAATTACTAAAACATCACGTTGGATTGCCAGATCGCGTGACACATGTCTATGTCATTACAACTTCGATCAAGTTTGAACGTTAGGAGTGGCAAGGCTACTACAGAGTGGCTAGATTATAGCACCATCACCGGTCCGGCCCGTTGATATCAACGTCATATATATACTGAATGCAACAGCTACGGCATGGCATGCATGCAGTGGTGAGGGCCGTTGAGTTATATTGGTCTCAGCTTGCGTGGGAGACCGCCACTGGCAGCAGCCGGTAGCTTCTGGCTAGCTAGCTGTTATAGGTGGTAGTGTATGCAGGCTGGCACTTCAAGGACTAATGATGGGGTACAATGGGGGAGAGAGAACAACTCACTGATCATGGTCGTTCCTCCAGCAATGGCAGCCTTGGTGCCCTGATAAAAATCATCTACAGCCACGGCATCCATCAACTCGAGCTCCATGTGCGTGTGTGTGTCAATCCCGCCTGCAAAGATATAAAAAAATTCAATACATCAAGTTGACTATAAAATAGTAAACATATTTATTTATTTTTTTCTTTCCAAAGCTGGTCTCATGTATATGGTGGATATTTGTTTATTTCTCAGCATCATTGTACTGGACAATTTCCACAAGGCTTTCACAGCTTAGATTTAAATTTCTAAAGAAAAAAATAACGTACGTATCTTATCTATAATAAGTAGTAATGACAAAAATTAAAAATAATTTATTTTGACACATGAAAAAAGTAATTTTTATCGATATTTTCCAATCAAAACAATTCTTAACAAATGTTAAAAAAATTAGACATACACGCGTAATATTTTTTGATTGACTAAAAAAATTCCTTACCAGGGATAACATATCTGCCACGGGCGTCAATCGTCCTTGTGCCACCTGGAATAATCAGGTTGCGCCCCAGTTGCCTAGAACATAAATGGGTCACGTGAGGAGACGGGTGGGCCCTTAAAAGTTTGCAACTAAAGTATATATAAAGCATTTTATATTCCCTCCGAAAGTGACAGGAAATGTCAGAATCAAGTAGATCTGTGATATGTTCGTCTAATTTTTCATTCATAATATATCGTATTCCATACAAATATCTCTGCAAAGTTTCCAAAATTCCAATAATACAGCCATGCAGTAAGATCGTAAAGCTAAATTCACCTCTAGAATTGACAGACGGAGGGAAGGCTCACCTGATGACACCATCCTCCACGTACACGTCGCTGTCCGTGATGCCATCCTCGTTCACCACCTTGCCATTCTTGATGAGCAGACGGTTCTGAGCGCTCTGTAATATAACACAAGAAAATTTAGTCAGTAATGATTGACTTTACGGTCACGGTAATAATTAATAATATACAATAAATTACTCTGATCATTGTAAAAGAAAGTAATACGATGTGCTGAAATGAAACGTTTCTCTGTCACTTGCGATAGCGTTTGAAACTGACTTTTTTACTTTTTTCTTTTTTTTTTTTTTTTTTTTTTTTTTACTAAATTCTTACAATTCTGTTTTATGTTGTCACTGTTAAGATAATGCTAAGCTGTATGTTTGTTATCGCTTTAACATCATATGAACCAACAAACCAACACTGAACGTTATACAAACTTTTTGCTAGCTTATTATCTTGAAGCATTAATATTGATCGTACTATTGATTGTACTATAATCGTTAGTTTTTCAACAAAAATATTTCTTCATTCTAAAATCTTTATTTCAAATCTAATTTATTATTATATGTTTAAATTTATGAAATAATTGAGAAATTATCACTTTTATTTTATATACTATAGTATTCACTCTAAAGCTGGTATTATATAAAATGAATTTATTGCTACTTAAGAGCCGAATCAGTAGAGCTAGGTTATAAAATAGATTTCTTTTATTATTATATAAAACTTAAAATATCATTGGTTTACTCATCTGGGTTATCAATGAAATGTTCATATTATGCACTATAATTTATTGGAGTCATAAATTTGTGTGCAGTTGACTTGAACAGCATATAAAGTTTATAAGGAAAATTGTGCACCTTTCTGCATCCGATAATCTAGTGAAGAATAGCCGGGAGCATCATGCGGAGACTGCTGACGTTTTGCAGCTAACTGCACTGCTGTAACTGCAGCCCCTCCCCCAGTGACTCAGCGGTGCTCCGCCACTCCTCGTGCCATGAGTGGCAGAACTATACAGTGGAGACCAGCAAACATAGTTGTCCCGGTACCAGAACATTGCCAGTAACGCTTTACTGTTTAGTATTGGTTGGGCTGAAGTGTGCCCAACAGAGCTCGCGGTGCCTGCACTTCCGACCCTATGGCCTTCGCAGAGCAGCATCCAACTGTGATCAATCAACTGAACTGCTAGATCTATATAATGCAACACCCATCAACACTCTTAATATGTTGCAGTGTGCACATCCACTGTACCTTTGTTTTGTTTACATTTAAAATAATATCATTTATTATAATATATTATATCGTTGAGCTACTTCCCATTAATCAATACATTTTAATGTGCTCAATATATTGCATCTCATGCACGTCTGTGCATAATTAATATTATTATAGCATTTAGATAATAATTCACAATACAAATTATGTGCGAGTCTGCTTCTGTGGTCTCATTCTCACGCTAAGCATTTGCAATATGCAGCCAGATGGATTTGCTTCATCACTGGGTGCGTGGGTGCTTGATTTGGTACTGATGTCGCAGATGGACTTTGAGATCAGCAAACAGTACACAAATGGGATGAGCATGCTATATAATTGCTATGTAATTAAGTTTTCAACGCTGAAATTCTGTGCAAAAAAAAAAAAATATGGGCATATGTTATGACACGAGTGAAGAAACGCTGTTTATTTATAGTATACCAGTATTTCGTAACCATAGTTTTGAAAACAACAACATGTTTTTTTTTCTTAATTTTAATACATGAAAATTAAAATTCTTAAACACTCCTTCTATAATAATATTACAACAAAATTTCAGTATTTTTATGTGGAATTCAAATATATTTAAGTGTATTACGACATTCGTTACATCAACTCTAGAGCGGCTTTGCATGATGTGTATACAAGAAATTACTTTGCTAAAAAGGAGGGGCATGACAGGCAAGTTATTTTGTTTGTTGAGAAGCTTATATGGCTGCATAGTGTGCTGCTTTGACTATTTTGAATATTATAAGCTCTTGTCATAATAAAGCAACACATTGGTAATTGGTACAGTAGCAACCTTTGCCATAAAATTGAGTCTGGGTGTCCCGCATAATGAATTTTGATCAAAATTACCATTGCTTAATCTATTAGATTGAATAATTTTATCTTATATTTTTCATAAGCTGTAAATAAATTTCAATGTAATTAATTTGCTAATTAGTCTTTGAAATGGTGCTATATTTAAGTTCATCAGATGATACTGTCTCTTTTGGAGGAGTGTTGCGTCTCTTTGAATGATTTGGTTACTTGAGACGCTGGATGAAGAATGGAGAGCGAAAAGGCCTCGCCCCTGCTCGAACCCGGCCGCACTGCGCCAGATCGATTCCCGGCACGTGTCCTGGTGCCCCCTGCCGCCAGCAGCCGCCAGACATCACGTGACCTCACGCCCCGCGTATAGACACTCTTATGTCACACACAGTTGAGTAAACCACCCACCACTTTATTTGATTCACTGAGCTGGCATCAAAATTAGGCTAGAACTGTTTGTCTTAAGCCGGTATTACACGATACAATTTTTTTAATTATTGTATACAATTTTTCCTTTCAAGAAAACTTCAACTCCATTTGTTTGTATGGAGATGAAATTTTCTTGCAAGGAAAAATTGTATACAATAATTAAAAAAATTGTATCGTGTAATACCGGCTTTAGGTCAGTAAAATTCTTATAAGATTTTTAGAGGCACTAAATAATTTCATTGTGTCTGTTGAACTTTTCTTATAAAAAGAGTGAATTTTAAATTAATTATCTTAATAATTATAAATCAATTTACTATATACTGTATATATATATACAGAGTGAATCACAATTTGTGTTTCATTTTCGGTCATGGATTTTGCAATGAAGGATTATTTGAAGAGCTGTAACTTTGTACCCTGATAGCTGAGATACCTTTGTTTATGACCTATGATAGTTAATTTTTGATGACATTTTTTTTTCAACCTTTCTGTGGGTCTCAAACCTAAAAATTGTATTTCTTTTAATTATGGGATTTCCATGTTAAATAAAAGTTATGCAAAAATTTTATTCGATGTGCACCAAATTTTTATTTTAAAGGTAAATTGCCCTTCTGAATCTAATGGTGCCAATTTAAAATTAATGAAAACAACTGTTCAGTAAAAAATGAGCTCCAACACATTAAATAATCAATATTTCTTATTTTTGACATTGCCATTCAATCAGGCTTTATTTTTTAACCCAGGAACAGCCTTTGAATTTTTTAAATCAGTTCACATCAAGGATTTGAATTTAAGGGATTGATTTTTCTACCCTTAATTTATATTCTGTATATTATAGGTTTTTATTACTCTTGTTTGTAAGTACTTTCTTGTCTTATTTTATTATGCTCCAATTGAAGAAGATAAACGTCTGAAAGAACTTAGAAATTTGATGGCTTTGAAACATTTTAATTGGTACCATCGCAGTGTTATGTAGCGCATAAAAATAAATACAGCATATTATAATCAACAGTGTTGACAGTTTTAATAACTTTACACTAACTTAGATGAAGGTAAATAATTGCTCAGCTTATACATTTGGCAAATACGTACACACATAAAATTAACGCGTATTTTTTTTTATTTCCTTGTGATAAATAAGTCTATATAAAAACATTAAGAATATATATAAATATATTATGTAATGAAAATATCTATTTCGATTTCGATGCCTTTATGTACTGAAAATTTATTTTATCTTATTTATTTATTTTTTTTTTACAATAATATTTTTACTATGTAGTAGATACGCTTTATTTACATAATGCAATCGATTAGAAAGAAACTAAACTCAAGAGTCCAGGACAGAAGCAATATAGAGTACTCATTTAACTTTTTCACACGTTATTTTTATACTGCCTTTGTAGTTATCTTAAACAGGAGACGGAAAAGGAAACCTCCAAGTAAGACTGCGGGTTGCAAATGATAATAAATTAAACACTGGAGTCGCCGTAGATTGTGCTTCTAAATTAATCAATATCATAAATATATAAAGCACGAACCGAATTAGCATATTATTTTTTTTTATTTATGCTAATTAATTATTGATTAATGGATTAAAAATTACATTGTAAAATATTTTTCTTAATAAAAATAATGGTATAAAATAAATTTGATATATTTTTTGAAATAGTGACAGAACAATCATAAATAGACTGCGGGATAAGGAACATACTAGCTAGCTACCCTGGGGTGGCTTTATATTCCTTCAAACATGGAATAAGAAATAGATTATGGTGTATTATATTATAATATTATATATAATATATTATGAATATTATTTGTTTTGTGGTTTGATATACAGGGTACTAGTTAACAATATCATTATTTAAATTTTACTGAAAATTGAAAAATTTAAGCTCATAAATAAATTTAATAAGCATTTAAATATATTTCTTTAAAATGAAGTACACGTGCCATTAAAGATAAAAAAAAAAAAAAACTAAGAACTTTTGTGCGATTAAGAAGTTTAGCAACCAACTGCGGTAATACGTAAATTTATGTAAACATGTACGTTGTTCGAAAAGTAATCAAGTTAGAGACCACCAAGGGCTAAAATATGATATTATCAACAAGGCCTATCTTTACGTCCTTTCTCAAACGTTTTACTCTTTTGCAAGCCCCCACCAATGCGTTAAATAGCGCGTACCCTGGCTGGACAGGCTAGTTGTCAACCACTGTTCGTCTCAGCCACGCTCCAGACCTGACCAGCAGCTAGGCTTCAAGGTAGGACTGATCATCTTGCAGGCTCCATCAAGTTCTTCAAGTCAAACCAATCGCTTACATCTTTTCAGTTAATTTAATTGCTCCGAGACTAGCAAATTCAATAGTTTATAGGTGAAAATTATATTTATGGTCACCTATGATTATTCTGCGGCGAGTAGATATAATATAATGACAGACCATAATATGCTGCAATGCGTGTTGTTTATTTTATGACAATATTATAATAACCGAGACAATTAATTCGTAGTTAATATAGTGACATCGTATATACAATGGAGTATCGACCTCAAAAATTTTTATTGCAGAAATGGATAGAGCGTGCAAAGTTATGCTACCCTGATTTTTTTCAGATTTTGTTGAGCCCGGGAACAATTTTTTAAAAATTATTGAAAGTCCTTTTTGTGACGTCACGCGGCGGCAAGTCCTATCTTTTTCTTAAGAAGCGGCGTCTCGTGACGTCACGAAAAGAACTTTCAATAATTTTTAAAAAATAGTTCCCGGGCTTTAAAAAATCTGAAAAAAATCAGGGTAGCATAACTTTGCACGCTCTATCCATTTCTGCAATAAAAACAAATTGAGGTCGATACTCCTCCATTGAATAATCATTAGATAATGTTATCTTCGATTGATATGACGTCTCTTGAGTGTGAAAGACAAAGAATTCAATCAGATTTAAAATTACATGGTAGGTGAGAGAAAATTGCATAAAAATTGCAAAATTGCCTGTTCGTAAACCCTGCCCTGTGTACACTTCCTGCTCCCGACAACCTTACACCCGAGTTCATAAGGATATTGTGGGCAGAAAAATTACACAGGGTTTACGAGCAGACCTCTAGTCAAAAAAACTTCTCCAAGGAGCATTGGTATCGTCCATGCTTGCACAATCGGATTCTCTTTACTCGAGACTTAAGGTCCAACGGATAATATTTTAATGCATTGAATTAATGAAAGAAATACCTTCAAAAAAATGCCTACTGAAATAATAATTAAAATCATTACAGTAACTTACAACTTATAAGAAAATGCCTTCTTTTAGGGCCCTTCCCAGTATTAGATGTACCTATGCTTTTTTTTTTTTTTTTAATTTTACTGTAGTTCGATGTTCGATTGCATTCGTTTTGTACAACAACTTAACTAAAGATATACAGTACAAGTATTTATAGAAAAACCAATAGCATTTCTTGGACTACATAACAATGAATTCTAAATTGAAGGCTGACACTGTACGCGTATACAATTTTTATTATTAAACACGTTAAGTTTCGACTTTCATCAATGTGCAAAAATCTTCAATCTGTAATGCAAACTAATTGAAAATTTTCTTACTTTTCAAAATTAATAATAAAATACTTTATTGGTACGATGTTAAAAAGAAAGCAAACAATAATAATAGTCGGCATTATGGCTGAGAGCAAGCTGATGTTTTTATTACATGTTCCTAAAAATAGTTTAAACGGTTTCAATATTACTGTAGCGTGAGAAAGAAGCAGCAAGTTTTAGTTGACGTGATATTATGTTGCTACTCACGAGCGAACACGAGTTGCACTGATTACAGAGAAACCTTAAAGGTTTTGGGGGTGGAGATTTTGACGATATGCAGTAGCGGCAGCTTACTACAGCTCAGACACCATTAGCCCCTCCGAGGAAGTACCAACACGAACTTGCTATTGTCCAACCCCCTTAGTGAAATGAGGTGTAATGAGAGAGAGTTGGAACTCCATTTACAGCTACTTATGGCACAGCTGATAGTCGGACAAGATTGGAGGAGATCAGTACAGCTGATTGCTAGATAATTGACGTTTTTAAATTAATGCGGCAGGTTCCAGGCGTAAAATGCAGCTGTTCGAGACATATAGCTCATTCCTCTTGACAAAAAATAAAAGTAATAAAAAATAATAATGAATAAATAAATAAATAAATAAATAAATAAATAAATAAATAAATAAATAAATAAATAAATAAATAAATAAATAAATAAATAAATAAATAAATAAATAAATAAATAAATAAATAAATAAATTAATAAATAAATTTAAAAGTTTAAACAGAACTGCTTTAAATATTTCTGCATATTATAAAGTAATCGCCTTTCTTCTCTCAAAATAAATTAATAATTTCTCAATGTTTCAGGGCAAAAGCAAATATTCGCGTTTTAATTCAGCAGTTAGCTATTTTCTATTTAAATAAATGATATTGTAAAGTATTATTCTCAATACGTCTTTCTATCTTGAAAATTTTATGTAACCAATTATTAAACATATAATAGCAGCGTTTTTTTTTTAGCATGCTTTGATTTATAATTAAATTCTGCATGAGAACTACCGAGTACCATCTTATATGTGCTAAAGGCTGCTAAAGCTCAATATATCTCATGCATGAATATATTGTATCTTATGTAACTACTTTATATAAGTCTCTTGTTGGACAAATTGCATCTTGCCCCTGCAATGGACAGGACGATTTTGCCTTTCAATTGTGTCAAGATGTTTGCATACCTTGCAGGCAATAATGGCGGTCGACGCCTTAGTATTAGTATTGTTATGAAAAATAATGCGACATTGCCTATACTTTGTAACTTTATTTTTTGTTCTTCTGAGTAACTTTAGTCGCTCGTTAGAAATATTGATATTTTGTGCAAAGTTTGGTGCATGCGTGCATGTCAAATTGCATGCGCCAATACATGTGTCTACACGTGGCGTGTCTGGCGGCTGGTGTTGCGCGCTGCGTGTGGTATTCCCCTGTAGTATCCAAGTGAATGCAAGCGACGATATAGCGAATGTACTATAAGTACACCACGCCGCTGGATCAATGTTTCTGTGGCGCGCGTGCTACCCCTCCCCCGCCCAGCCGCGCCCAAACCACCCCAGTCCGCCCGACACCACCTTTCTTTCGTGGCGTTAAAGCATATTTATCCTAACAGTACGTCAATGCCATAAGCTTGCACCAACCGTCTTAATCTTCAGGTGTTTAGAAAAAATACCAAAAATATGCTTATCGTAGAGGGGTGTATCAAGTATTACAAAATTTTTACCTACGTATTGTTTTTTTTTTTTTTTTTTTTTTTTTTTTTTAAGTTATGAAATATATAGTATGTGCGCAAATCAAGTTTCTAAAGAAAACTGTAGCAACAACATATTTCACTATCAGTTGTTGACATTGAATTTCTAATAACTGGTCTAAACTTGATTTTTTTCTGATATTACATTTAACTTACAAGACTTAAGTTTTAAGGTAAGACGCTTTGCAAACACCAGACCAGACTGAGGTGTTGAAGACAGCCGTGCAAGCGAAAGTAGCAACGCCCTTGTTATCAAAATTATCGGGGTTGGCGTGTACAATTTTCATCTTAACATCATCTATCATAGAGACTGTTGTTTCAGGTAGACAAGATTATTTTTTCTTCGTTAGTTTTATTTTTATTAAATCAATATTTCATCTAAAAGTAATATAAATTGAAAAGTAAAAAAAAGCATGACATAATAATAATACTCGTATATAAAGATAATATACAGCATGCAGCTTTATTAATATTGTTTTATTTTCTTTTTAAAGTGTACTTATTTTGGAATCATATTCAGCCATGAAATACTCTTATAATAAATATAATTTAATAGCTCTGTTGTTTTATATTCATAAAATTTCTAAACAATTTTAAATCAGTTTCTTGCCTGCAATGCAGTAAATGGTCTGAGGGTCAAACCGACCGTTGTTGAATCCTTCTTGGGGTATTTTCTGTTTATCATCCCACGTTTTTTCTCTCAAGTGGGATTTAAATGTAAATATTATACAACGAGCTGGCAGATGAGTCGAGGGTACTGACTTTATGACGTGGCATTCATGACGACGCCGACACGTGGCATAACGCACCCCCTTAGCTTCCCTTCGCATATATTGACATTTAGTAAGATTTGCCTTTTCTAAACTCAGAATGACGTCACAACATAATACACTACTTGTATATTAATTTTCATGGTCGGGGATTTAAAAAGGAGATATTTGTATTTATTAAAGCTTCTATTGCCACACAACTATTTCATACAGAAAGGAAAAAAATGCATATTATATAAAATATCTATGTAAGTTTACGCATTGAAGTTAAAGCTAAAATATTTTTTGTTTGTTATTTTTAGTGACAAAAAATATAATTTTTACTGCGCAAACATCACATTTCACAAAGTATTTTTTTCGTCAATTTTCTTATTGCTTTCATATTTTTTTAACACACTCACATTTTCACTTGATACTATTATATAGTTAATAAAATTATTGGCATTCTGTCAATTATACGCTTGTTGCCTTTTATGGACTTGTTATTTTTTTTTAGTCAAAATTAATTTAGGTTTATGCTATGAATAAAAAAATACGCTTGATAAAATATACTTTCTATATACAGTTAATACTTAATATGAAGGATGATTTGTTTTATCTTATAAGAGCATCATATATATTTTCTCCTGTAGCTATCAAACTTATATATATGTTCTGACACATATCTCAATTTTCTCTCGAAAGAAAGGCCACTCAACTTTTAATGCAATGCCGCCGAGCTTCATTTCCGTGCCTGATTTCTTACCGAAATTAACATAGTCAGGGCAGTCTGCTACTGGAGACTGCCCTGACATAGTGCATCTAACCTTTGTGTTAAGTTTTTGAAAATGGTTTTAAGAAGTTGAAACATATTTCACATTCATGCAAGGTTGCAACGAAAAATTGCAGCAGAAGTGAATTTACTAAACAAGGCTCTAAATACTTTTGACAATTTGGCTGGGGATAAGAAATTTATTGATAAGAAAACAGGATTATGCTGCCTAAACGCAGCTGCAGTTGAGCTGCAGCTGCCGATAACTATTTTTTAAATTTACTTTATTGTTATTTTTTTTCACGCAACTTATGAAAACACGGTACAGGTAATCGTTATAATAAAATTTAAAATTTATTTGCAAATACATTATACATATTTCTCATCGCAACAAAAAATGTTTAGTTTATTCTGGTTTCAAAGCTGACTATCTCAATATATTTTTCTTTGAGCCTGCAAACGTAGAGAAGGAATTTATAGTATTGTGACAAATTGTAACTGCGAAGATGTTGTCAATTCCGAGTTGGTTGTGAACACGACTGTACCAATGCGGGAAGTTGCTGCCGCATGTAGACTCAAGTGTTTAGGATATTGTTGAGGAGGCAAGGAGGTTGGTGCAGGTGGGCCAATGTTTGTTACAACGTCACGTGACCCCCTCCTCTCTCCCCCCCTCTAACCACCTGCCTGAAGCAACATTAGAACATAACATCTAAAAGTTTTACCTCCCATCTCCCATATATGGAAAGAAATCGTTTTGTCGTGATCTTCTGGAGTGAAATTTTTATAAAGAAATTTTTTGGAATGTTGTTGAGAAAACAAGCCCAAAATTAATTTTCTTCACTTTTTTATTATTATTATTATTATTTTTACATAATAAGGTCCCATGAAAAGGTCTTCTAATTTGATAAACCTTTAATGAGCGTGACTCTGACGCAGTTATATACATAAAAAATATATGTTCCCTTCAACACTATAATCTTTACAAGCTTTTGCTACATACATACCGATGGTATAGAATAGAACATAATAATGAAGGTTCGGTGTGTGAAAAACTACATTTACCTGCGCTCGCAAATCTGATAGAAGGGATCTCATGATATTTTTATTCATTATCATTTTTTTCTTTTTTTTTTTTATCATAGAAACCTAGAGGAAACGTTGCACCTTTGTTACATTCTAGACTGAGGCCCAAGAAGTATAATACCAATCTTCTAAGCCGGATCTATATTAACCACCGGCCAAGGGACTCAAACCAGTTTTTTTTTTTTAATAGCAAAAGGTATTGGAATGCAAATAAAGAAGTTGACAAATATAAGAGTAAAATTTTATGTAATTATTTATTCAATGCATAATATCTCATAACCAGAGAGGTTGAACGAATGAAATTCTCATCATATATAATTTGTTAAATTAATTTCTAATGCATGCATTTCACTATAAATTCAATGAATTTATTTTTACGCGCGTGATTGAAAAGTCACCCTTGCACCGTTGATCCGTTACAAATGGTTTCAACTCGAGAGTGCTATTTTTAGTTGCAGGGTTGATGTTAAACACGATGTATATCACACGAGGGAATCTGCATGCTAGTCCACGTCAATAAACAAGAGTTTTTTTTTATATACTCTATGGGTCACTCATTAATTTGCACTGAAATAAAGCTCCTATATTTCTTAAGAGAAGATTAGTTTCTCTTTATGAATACCAATTTTAATAATGTCATTATTACAATGACATTGTGTGATTTAATAAAAGAGCATTAACGTTTGTTTTGCACAAACCCAGCTGAATCGCAATACTACTCCTAGTCTCAGAATAACTGAAGCTGTGTTAGTTTTAGCTGGCCTTTACGTAACTGTGGGCTCGCTTCCAAATAATTATATACTTTAACTTTAATTTAAGAAAAAAAAAATAAAAATATATGTAATTTAAAATATGTTATTTAAAATAATGAATAAGATTAGTATAATAAAGCTATAAATATTCTTCTAAATAGAATTGTATTTATAATTTATATTGTTACGTTCAATTTTGGCCGTAACAGATTAAAAAAATTATAATTTAGACTTGTGAGTGCATTGTGCTAAAGTTGATGGTCACTCGACGGGGAATACAAATTTATCACGATTGTAAAGTAGCATGGGAAGTGAACGCAATTGTCGTGTCGACTGCTGCAGCAATGGAAGTATATATAACCTTGCAGCACGCTCCTTCCCTATCCAAGCGAATCTGCCCCAACAGCGGTCGAGTATTGATTTCTCAGCATTTCATACATTTGACAGCTATTACTTTTGTAATTCACTCATAACTATATATGTTGTTGTTAATATCTCTAACTTTCTAAAATTTGAAATATTTGTTCTATGAACACAACATTGAAGAATTAATTAAATACGTAAGAGTACATCATTTGTATTAAATAATGGCAATGACAAAATGTTGCATATTAAAAATCATTTTTGTATTTACCTGCAGATGAATCGGAACCTTCTTGACTGGTGTGCCCATGGTAAAGCGTGTGTCAGTGTTGCAGATTATTTCAAGGTTCTCAGGTAGAAAATGTGGTATATCAGGTACTCCGCAGAGAGATTAAAAAAAAGCGCGGTAAACACCTAAAGTTTTATTTGACTTAACTTACTCTAGTCACTAAAATCTTGTTATAAAAATCTAATAAGAAAATTCAGTTACACACACTTATTAAGTATAGACCGATAATGTGAAAAAGGTTTCTGTAAAGCAACTCAGAAAGCAGTGAGTGAACCACCGTTTGGCTGTAGAGTTGGACCGTAGGGCAAATGCGCGTGCGTCGCTTGCCGAATAACTGCCGGGAAGCAGGCGGCGAGCGAGGAGCCGAGCGGGAACGAGCGAGGGGCATGGGGGCACGGCTGCAGCGCCAGAGGAGAGAGAGAGAGAGAACACTGGCCATTCAATACACTTTCTTTTTCAAAATTATCTTCCCGTATTAATTTGATTGTTTTTAGTTAATTTGTTAATTTGATACTGCGTTCTTCAAAACCTAGACAGTTGCTCAGGTTAGTCAGGTTACTCTCAACAAGAGGAACGACCTTTTTATCGCAATACCTGACAGAACCCTGTATTGTAAATTGCAAATATCTCAGTTGTCTGGCTTTGATATATAAAAAATATCGGGTATTTTTTTTTTATCTAAATCAACAATTTTATTGAATAATTAATTTAATACAAAAAAAAAAAAAAGAAAATCTGAGGAAATTTCAACAGCAAAAATGCTGTTGAAAACTTCAATATAATAATACCTATATATCGTTCATTAAAGGCTATTGATAAGAAATACGACAAACGGAAGAACGTTAATCATGGAAAAATAACATGGAAAAAAATAGAGAGAGAAAGAAGCTAGGTGCATGGGCCATTAAATCGAGTTGGCAGCTCCTCCAGTTGGAGGTGTCGTTGATATCTAGTGCTAAACGTGCTCCACCCCATGAAACCACATCACAAGTCACACGGCGGTTTGGATAAGCCGACCTCAAGTTATGCCCCAGAGACGAATGATAAATTTTATAACACTGCATATATTATTTCCATTTAAAAGAGGAGCGGGGTAAAAATTATGTTATAACATTATTTGTTGAATTTAAATCATTAACTAATATATACGTAGAATCAAAAAAACTATATCTTATACGTATATACATATATATTGATTTCAAAAATTAAATCTTGAATTATTCATAAATAATTTACTTCCTAAAAAGTAAAAAATTTCCCATTATACAACAGACACGACTAGCGGACTAGCAATATATTTTTTATAAAATATCTTTAGGTTTATTTTATTTATATCAAACTTCCACTGCGGTCCAACACCTGATTAATTCCTGAGAGGATTTTTTTTTTTTTTTTTTTTACATTTTGCTGGCATACGTCATGCAGTACTAGACCAGACTGACAAGTACGCTATGGCAAGGTCAATAGTACCGTACACAGGACCGATCGTATTGGAGCTGGCGGGCGACCGAGTCTGCCAGACACTCCGTCTGCTCTCTCCGGCGCTGCAGAAAATGCGCAAGCGCCAGTCTGCATCAAAATGCACTCCTCGAAAGTTGCTAGACCGAGCCCAGACTTGGTGGGCAAACACAAAAGTTTACCTCTGACCCTCCACCTAAGGACGAGTTGTACTGTAGGTACGCTGGAGTTACCTGGAGTATATTATAATATAACAACTTATATTCAGGTGAAAGTCTGTAATATGCTCCCAGCACTGACAACTCAAGAGACAGTTAATAATAGTAAAGCTTTTAATATAAAAAAAAAATCAATGAAACGCTGTAAAAAAAAGCCTTGGCTGCATTTTGAATATATTTGCATGTCTTTAATAATTTGTATATAAATGATATTACATTTATATTTTACACTTTGCTGTGAAAACTAAGTTTTGACTTGTCAGAGAGCTGGGAGCATGTTACGCTAAGACTTCCAGGTAGTATAAGTCTTTGATGTTACGGACTTTCAGCATGATAAAACTAGTTCTAAACGTCACTCCCTTCTTTAATTTTCTTAAAAGATTATATAGTTAAGTATAAGTTAGTAAAAAAATATTCTTAAAAATGGAAGAAAATTTGTCTGGATTCGACAGAATTTCGACTAAATTATTTAGAGAGGCTTAGAGAGCGAATTGAATTTTTAATGCAATTGCATGACCATCTAATGTTGACCTTTGTAGAGTACCTTACTAGTCTTTCTCAAGTTACGGGAACAACAAAACTTTATAAATTATCATTCGCTGCTATTGGATCGATGAAAATATAAAAGTATCCTACATGAAATTAGTCACGAATAGTACAACTCACGAAGTCGTGTATTTTTTTATGTAAAGTGTTGGTCGTAACAAATCTGTCAAGTCGTATGAATTTTCCACCCTCTTTAAACTTTCAAATAAAACACTCAGTTTGACGTCATTTCATAAGCACAAAATTGGACTGAAATAAAGCTATACAACAAATACTCGTAGTTTTTATAACATTTTTAATTATATCGAATAACGATAACGTTGATGACCCAAAATTTATACTGCGGAAAAATGTAAATTGTAACAGTACGCACTAAATAATTTATTACACTTTTCAATTGTTGACCATTTTAAAAATATAGTATGATAATATGATGATGTCATACGCTCAGTTGCGGGTCCCCATATTAATTACGCACTGGGCGTTTCATTGACTGCTTAAACACGTCATAAAATAATATACTATAATAATACACATGCTTGCAAACGAGAGGAAGATCTTATCAGTTTATAACTTTAAACAAATATTTTAAAATATTTAGTTTAATCTCAAAGGTAATTATTATACAAAAATTAATTAATAAAAATAATTATATTATAAAATATTGTTTCATTATTTGTAAGAATCAAAATTTATTTTTTATTTACAAAAGTATTACAAATAAAAATTATAATTACATTTTATTTGTTCTATATGATAATAAAATAATTCATTGGTTCATTGGAGCGTTTACTGAAACTTGATATTTAGTTGCACATGATATCATAATATTATACGAACTGACGCCGCATCAAACGGAGCATATGAACGCGTTGGCCCGAGCTGAGCCCGAGTTAGCTCACCCTTGCTTAATAAAAAAGCTGTTTGTGGAGAATGAATGCTGGAAGTGCAAATTAAGTCAAAACCGAGCTCAGTGCTAACGAGCCGTAGAAATATTTAGAATCTTTTTTTGTGGTGACGTTTAGGAAAACGTTGATTAAATTTCATATGACAGCATGGTGTGTAATTATTTTATTAATGAAACTTAACTCCAGTTCACAGCTCATGGATCACAATATTGATTACATCCGCTACGTGGGAGACTTCTTCCTATTAATTAAAGAAATATATAAATAAAATATTTCTTCAATGTATATAGTTAAGAATAGGAGCTAAACAGCGTACGTAAACAAAAACTATTAATATTCTTTTCACCTTGTTAAAAAGGCGTCAATAGGTGTAAACTTTCTTTCTATAGGATATCCTGCCAAGGCGTACATCAACAAATTATACGCTCTTGAATTAACAATTCATTCATTCACTCGTCACTATATTATCTCATCGTTATTCTTAAATAATGTATGCGTATATATAATATAGTATAATATTATACATGACATATATTTTTAATGATGTTAGTAAATTTAGCTCTCATATTGAGATATAATATATTTTAAATAATTATTTTCATTTTTTTATCTTTTCAATTTTAAAGATAAGGTAAATTAATTACAATGGGGTCATTCGCAAAGCACTTTAACCCCAACTTTAGCCCCAAGTTTTATCCCTGGTACTAAACATGGTGCTAAACCATGCAGGGGCTAACCATGTCTAGCTCCTAGTTTAGCACCATGTTTAGTACCAGGGATAAAACTTGGGGCTAAAGTTGGGGTTAAAGTGTTTTGTGAATGTCCCCCAATGTCACCTAGAATGCATCATGATGCAGTTGGAACAAGTTTTGACTTGATGCAAGACACATGATACTAGGGGTCATATGTTTTTACATGCATGCCAGCTTGTTATTAAGTACATACAGATATAAGGGCGGAATGATCCCTTCTAAGGGCTCAATATTTACGTGAGTGACTGCACATGCATGGGCCACTAATGTGGCGGTATGCTTGACGTGGCTTGAAGATACCGCGGAGTTTTCTATTAATAGATCAGGCAGTCAACTTCTTGATTCCTTTATGTATTTACGAGTGAGAATAACATTTTAAACACTTGTCAAAAAAAAATTATGGTTTGTTCTATATTAGTGTATTTTTTAATCAAAATATATTGTATAACATGAAATAAACATTGTATATTATTTTTAACTTTTTTATATAAAAGTATAATATTATATAACATTATATTTTTATTGCATGATTTTAAACTTTTTTTTTATCTAAAATGTTAAGGTGGAGATATTTTTTATAACACTTCAAAAATAGAAAATGATTATACAAGTTTCATTCACATTTAGTATCAGTCAAACACAAAAACATTTTTATTCTATTTATAGTTTACCTGCCTGCCAATTGGAAATAAACTAAAAATCAAATTTGTTAGAAAATGTAACATTTCCTGAGCTGTGATTTGTGAGTAAATTTATATTTGATTGCTATTAATCGATCGATTTTGTTTAACAACACAGATTCCTTTGTTTTTATGACAGTGTTTAAGTTCAAATATTACTACTTGTTTTGTTGCATAATCGTCGTTCTAAGTTTTCTCGATACCAAGATAGTCCAAGGAAGAATACATTTGCAATTTGGGAGAATGCATTGAATATCATAAAGTTAATTCAAATGTAAACTTTCAACTAAAGAACCAATATAGTTCAGATTACTAAGTGTTACAATTTTTTTAACTCTTACAGTCACCGAAGCATGCAGGTAGTTTAGTTTAAATATAGTTAATTGAAATTAAATATAGACTAAAATCTTACGTCAAATCAATAGCCGTGATGTTGTTTTATTCTACTTTATACACACTGCAAAATACATGATTACAGTGACAATGAAATGAAGGTTTTGTTTAAACCATATTTTGTGGACCCTGTAAGTGCAAGTTGACTCTTCAATGGTTGAATGTTTCACAATGAATGTGAATGAATGTGGTTGAAAGTTTCTGAAACAGTTTAATATGTAACGTGTTTTACGACGATACCACGTTAAAAAATTGTATAAGAGTTATAATTATGAAATTATAAAAATTATAATTATATTACATTATAAAATGTTGAATAAAGTGAGAAGTTCCTGAGAAGTTATTTGTACCTCACTTTGAACTGTGAATAAATTGCAATTAATTTTTGACTTGATGAAATTATGCAAAATTTGGTGCTCAATTGATTGCAATAAATATTAAAAGCTACATTAGATGATCAAATCAATGACCTATGCTGATGAATGTAAGGGTTGTAAAAGATTCCTACGTGGAACCAGATGACTTGTGAGAAGAGTGAGAAAGAAAGTGAAAAGGGGGAGGAGGGTGAGAAGAGGGGCTTCCATCATTTAAATTTTTAAATATAGGATGGGTAGGACTTTATGGGAACAACCCTTCCGTGCATGCCACCGCCTAAGGAGAAATTTTAAAGGAAATTGACTTACAACAATGGGATCTGCGTCGAGGTCCGCCACCCTCTCCATGGTGATTTCCTCGGTGACGTGTTCTCCGTCCCCTTGTTCCGAGAGCGTCACCTGCAACACGCGGCATACGCTCAGACCAGTCGTCGCCAGTACCGCAGGACCTCAGGCATGCATACACACGTATACCCGTGCTCAGGCAGCAGCACGCACACGATTACATCAGGCAGTCAGTTCACACACGGCCTCACCCACGCGGGGGATCCCTTCCCACACACAATGTCTATAATGTACCGTCCAACTTTTAATACCTACCTTGATGAATATCAAACCATTTACTTCCCAAGTCAACGTACTTTAAAAGCAAGTTACACGATAGAAAAAATTATACAGAAGCTGCATGTAATTAACATGTAGTAGAATATTAATAATTCATTTAAAGGCCATTACCGCACTGTAAGACATACATGTTCATAATCAAATAACATATGTCTTATTGTAGTTATGATTTCAGTTGATGAATTACAACTTGTGTAGACTTAATTAGCATTACAGTACTCATAACACAAAGTCAAATCAATTTTAATATCAAATTTGTAATTCGAAATAGAAATATAAATGCCTAATAAATATGTTATAAAAAATAGCAATATAATATTTTACTATAATTAATTATATATCATACAGTACTTTTTGCGTTTTAAAATTATAAAAATAATTATTTTACAAGCAACTGAAATGTAATCAAAATAATAATTTTATCAGTGAAGTCATAATAAGCTTTGCTAACATATCAAATTATTTAATTCATTCTTTGCTGTTGTTTTTTTAAACCTGGATTTCTACCTTTACGAATTATTTTTTGGTATTAATATTAAGATAATACGATTTCAAACTTTCCATTAAACGCGTAATCCACAAATGGTTATAAATAAAAACAATTGTATGAAAGTTTAGTTAGCCTCTCAACAAAACTTGAAGCAAATACTTTCATGAAATTGTTACCTTTTTTAAGAATTAACTTGCATAGATTTAACAATCCAAATCCGTTTTATGTATACCAGTTTACCTCCACCAGCATTGCCACCATACGCTTAATAATTCAAGCAATAAATTAAACACAAAGCCAAATATTTGCATGAATTTAATTATTGTGTTCGAGATAATTGTCTGCAAATTACGAACACTACAGTTCTCATTCAAATCTGTAGTTATTTATATATATATAAGAAATACGACCATATACCCAAAGCAGAAGACCGAGTCTTACTTTGAGCATTTCTTCTCTGAGGCTGTCCACACTGCCTGGATGCTGCGTCGAATTAGGACTGGACACCACAGAGGAGGCCTCCTGTAATCAGGACCCGCGTCGCTCATGAGCCACGTCTTATCATCAGCTGTTTATGCTGATGGTCGAATATACGTATTTGACGGGCTCATGCTAATCGATGCCGCCTGACTATACTGTGCCCTGAAGTCAAGGCCTCATCGTAGCAAACCGAACAAACAAATAAAAATATAGCATGGCTTCGGCGAATATATTTATTATAAATTTATTCCTCTGTTCCTCATAATTGGCGTGGGTCCAAATTTAAAATTTACAGAGGTTTATGAGATCAAAAGTTCATTATTAATATTATAAATTCAAATGTTTCAAATTAATAAAAAAAAAAATATAATATATTTTTTAAATTTATAAAATAACTGTATTTTCTATAATACTTGAAACATAATAAACATAATTTGTTATTTATTTTACCATTGCTATAACCATAAATAAATGTACCTGCATGGAAATGGAGATCAACAAAATTAAAATTAAGCTTGATGTAAGTAAAAAAAAATGAACGCGTATGGCATGCAAGTATACAGTATAGCATAAAAAAAAAGTTTAAAGATAAATTTGATAATTATTAAAACCATGTAAATAGAATGAGCGAGAAAATAATTAAAGAAAGATTTAAAATACTGTTGCTTAATTGTCGGTGCGTGAAGGCGATATTAATTATGCGGTCGCAGAGTGTGGTAGCGAAAAAGTGGTGTAACGAGCGACGTTTTGCAGTGCTTGGTTTCTTTGTATAATATGGTGAGGTGAGGGTGGGGGAGGGTCACGGGGGTCAGTAGGCACGCTAGAGAGGTAGAGCATGGCGCGATGCAAATTGGAGTGACGGGTGGAAATATTATCATATATTATATAAGTGTACAAAAAAGGAGGGAGACAGGTGAAATATTTATGTGGTGAACTTGTAAGGTGGCACCAAACAGAAGCCTTAAAAAACAATAGCCTACAAACAGGTTGCTTCGTCGCCCAACATTCAAGCTTCACTGCGTTCCTAATCAAAATAATTATGCTCGTAAGACTATTAACACTTTCTTTCATTGGTATTTTCTGGAGGGAAAAAAATGTTGTGTGAGTATATTGACAATAAAAGTTGAAATTAAGCAATTTTTTATAAATTTGCTATACATTTAATGGTACATAAAATAATTTGTGTTTATACTTCATGCACTGTATGTATATGCCATACACTTTCTGTTTAATATTAACGTTCAGCATGTAACCAACCAACTTTGTCTCTTTAAATCTTTATCTCTTGTGTATAGTATAGACGCAGTGCGGACCTTCGATCAGTTAGGCTACATGAAGGCGAAACAAGTACGTCAACACATTTTTTTTTTTGTTTTTTAGTCTGGATGTATAATAAAAGAATGAAAAAAAAAACAAAAAAACAAAAAAAAGCAGAGGAATGGATTAAAAACTAAAATTATACAAAATAAAAAGTAATTTTGTCATGGAATTTATCAATTTACACACAGCTAGCTAATAATAATAATAATAAATTTAATCATGTCTCCTTAGTAAGGAAAAAAAAAAAATAAAAAAAAATTATCACGCTTTGCAAATACGAACATGACTTATTTTAAGATTGAAGTTAAATCAACTATCCTTTTTTTCCTTCATCTATCTTGTATATAATAATATCAATGGGAGCGATTCATAAAGCAGTTAGCCAGGTTTCTAACCATGTTTAGCTTAACCACGTTTAACTATACCTGTTTTACGTGTTAAACCACCTAATTAAACGTGTTTAAGTTAAACGTGGTTAGAAACCTGGATAGCTGCTTCGTGAATCGCACCCATTATAGCTTTCATATAATTAATTTATTCAAATTAATTACTTATTTGGATAAATTAGGTTACCATGTTGAAACAGTGGCGTTAGGGGTGAGATCACCCTTCAAATTGGCAACAGGCTGGCCCCATCACTGCAGAATAATTGAAGTGTAATTTCATACGCAAGCTGCTTATAGACATGCAGATAAGTTAATTAAAGTTATTGTCGTTTGAATGTTATGTTTATTTTTAAACTACATAATGATTTGTCGTTTATATTCACATAGCGAGCTTGTTACGAGCTGGGGGTGGGAGTGGGTGGGGGGATTTGACGATGGATTGTCTCAGGAGGGGTGAACCAAGCATCCTCCTCCTATCTGTCATTCACGAGCGCACAGGACAGACGTACCCATGCAACTATATTTGACGCATGCAAGATCGCTTCCTAAAAATATCTCGTCTAGAATTAGAATACTTAAGCATTTTTTTATTTTTTACATATTCTCGATCCAGTCTAATAAAAAATAGCATTTTAATTTAATTAAAAGAGCAACACATTCTATATTTATGATATAGTTGTTATAGTCTACGATTATAAAATAAAAAAAAAATTTATTTCTAAAACAATACGTCCTGTAATTAAATTTATTAATATGCTGTTCAAGTATTGTACAAGCGGCAGCAAAAAGACTTGCTTGTTAGTCATTGGTGACTCCCCTTTGTCCATTTCCTGTTGCTCCCTACGTTGCTGTAGCCAATATTCTACAGAAGGCTGGCTAATTTAATGGCATATTGATAATCGATTGCAATTTTATCTATGACTCATAGTCAGTAAGACGTACAGTATATACAAAAAGTTATTATGCGTTTCAATATTTTTCAATTGATTTTTCATGTAAATTCGTATACTATTATAATGTATATATTATTGAATGTGAACATACTCGAGACATGCTCGTTGAGGATCGTTCTGATGGCATCTCAGGAGTCTTCATGCCGTATGCGTCAGGCACGTAACCAAAGAAGGCCTTTCCAAGTCTCCTGGGCTGGGGTTTGTTGTCGCCCAGTCCTGGGATCCAGCCGTCCTGCTCTCCACCTTGCTGCTGCTGAGATGCCATGCTGAGGTCTCTCTGCACATAAAACACGCAGTTCGATTGCAATTTGCTCTACTAAACTTGCATATTTACAAACATTGTATGTTGTAGTCTCTGAAGGTATTTTAGAGATTACAGTTTTATTTATTTTTTTTAAATAAACAGCAACTTGAAATATTGATAGTGCAGATTTAATAATAAATATTTATTAAAAAAGTCAAATATCCATCTTGATATTTTCTAAGATGATTGCTTGTAAATTTATTATTAATTTTAAAAACATACTTGAGACAAAAAAATGAAAAAATTAAGTATTCAATTAGTTTCAATTAATTATAAAGTTTTATTTTCAATCAAACTGTTAATAATTTTTTAGCTAAATTTTAAGAACAGGTGTTTTTTTTTTCATAATCATTAAAAATAATATATAGATAATATAATATTAAGACTGTTAAGTCATCATATTTTGTAGAAACTTGGGCCGATCAATTTATAATTCACCTTATATTAAGAGAAGGAGAGGGGAAAAACGTTGACTCATTGGACCATACACAAAAAAAAAAAAAAAAAAAAAAATACAATTATAAATTGATCTCCATTCTTTTTCTTTCCTTTTTTGCTACCGTAAGAAATTGACGTATGATGACTTTGAAATGCCGCCTTCTATTTAACTAAATTTATTACATTGTTCTGTAGAGTCAATAGGGCGTAACATTGTATGATTGGAATTTGTAGCTTGAAATATTTTTGTCGGGGGTGGTTTTTTGCTGTGACCTGACTAAGCAGCTAAGAATACAGGAGACAGTTAATGGTAAAAATAGACCCAGACATATATTTTTTTCTACTTAAACAAAATATTCTGATGTATTTATGCACTTTTTATATAGTTCTAAAAATATTGCAATGAAAAGTTTATAATATTCTTAATACATTAAAATTAAATTGAAAATAAAGATAATTTAATAATATAAATTTAACATGTTAAGACTTATGATTATTATAAATAAAATTTGAAACTGGTTGAGCATGACAACTAATTATATTTAGGTAGTAATGTTGTTACAAACTGCTGGTGGTTCACATTACACGCTACTTTGCGATGAAGTAGCCCATAACACGTGGGTGCAATGGACCTCACTGGTCACTGCTAACGTCCAACGAGAACATTGCGTGTCAGCATTTGTTTCTTTAAATCATAATCAATGGATTAAGGAAAATATTTACATAGTTGACACATAATAATAAAATTTTAAATATTAATAAATACTTGAAATATATCGAGTATCCAGGTAGTAAAGGTAAAAAGAAGTTAAAATTGTATTAAAAATATACGTATGTTTTTTTAGTCATGGTTATGGTTTTTTAGTCTTTGCTGGACTAGCATGTAAAGTATAAGATTGGAGCCGTAATTTTCTAGGTGATGGTGCGATTGGGGGGTGCGCACGTGCTATAGAATAGGGGTGGGGCGGGGGTGGGAAGCGTCTCACCTGGATACTGTCACGCTGTCACGCTGTCGGCACGCTGCTGCTTGATTGCTCAGGGCTGTCACACGAAGTGGCAGTGCTTGGAGCTGCGAATGCGCGAGGTGCGAGAACAGAGCGAAGAAATGCAATGCGGAGTGGAGGAAGGACGAAGTAGAGAAGTGCTTGCTGTTCAGGGGCGGCAGCAGCACGACACGACAGAGCTAGAGGGAGCCTTCCACAGCTGATCCAGCGAGCTAGCTATAGCGCCCCTCCCCGTTCTGCGTGGCCCACAGACCAAAGTAGCAGGCGGGTGGGGAAAGTGCTATGGGGTTGGCGGGCGGGGGTCGCTACTCGAGTTGCCTTCCCGAGTACTACAACCCGATCGATATTGTGGACGAAGGAGACTCGCCCCCAACATGGCGCTCACACCATGTTGGAGTAGCTGCTCCTCGCTGGTCTATCACTTTAAGGGAAAATATTTTTTTTTTCTCTAATTCAAATGATTGAATAAAGATATAATATAGTTGAATCATTTTAACTTTAAATTACTGCTCATCAATTTAAATTTGACTATTTTTATGGTAACTGCTTTACACGTTTTATTTCAACTAATAATTCAAATTTAGATCGTACAATCATCCATCAATGATGGAAATTCTGCCCTCAAAAAGTTAAATTATTTCCAGCAATCGATTTGCTATTCAAATCTAACACTCGTCAGAAGCAAATATTTCATCCATGAAAAATCACCTTTAATACAATGAACTTGTGCAATTGTTGAAATAGTCATCATTTTTTTCCCCTGCAGATTGATTATAAACAACTATATTTAATTAAAATGCTTCAATAAGCATAAATATTGCACAATGGAACAAATTCATTGAAATTTTTGAACTAGACAACAATGCAGTTTAATTTTCAGTGAGCGTAATAATTTTATATTACATTTCACTTTTTTATTACATAATTTTCTATTAAGCACAAATTTGTCAGTTAAAACTGGTAAACATTAGGAAATATATGACACGTTTTAGATTGTTTTAGCTGTTGGTGAATCTTGATTATCTATGACGTCACTTATTTATAAGTTTACCTGAAGAAACCGGTGCTAAATGGGAGGTATTTTATGTTCTCATTTATATATAGTTATCATACATATCGGTTATATGACATAATTTTAGTGCAGTGCTCATGCATTAGTGGTATATAAGTTAGTGCATGCACATATATGTTACTACGATAATGAGAACCTTGCACATGTAACTTTTGTTCTAAAAAATTGCAGTCTTGAATGCAAAATTGCATTATATTGGTTGTAAAGGGAGAAAGGAGAAAACTTAGAAATTAGAAATTAGAAATATTTATTTGATCATTTGGCAGTATACAGTAAGTAGTAAGTAGTAAGTAGTATGTTTACTTGTATTGTAAACATGTGAAAACATGCAATGCAATTGCTTAGATGGTTACTATAAACTTTGAGCCAATCAAGTGTATATTTTGACGATTGCTATTATCAAAATCAATAATTTTAAAGTTTTTAAGCCTGTTTTAAATTAATAAAAATGGACTTCATCTATAGGATAACTGTACAAAACATATTGATGTTACATATTAACTGATATTAATAACGTGAGAAACTCGGAGGAGGGCGGTTGATGACCATGACTGTTTTGTGTTGCAGGAGCAACATGCGCCTCCCGGAGGATTTACACCTCCACAACATCTTGGAGTCAAATTTGAAAATCGAGAGACCTGCATTTTCACAAGAAAATTTACATGATATTTCTCAATATGCAAAACCAAGAGAAAACAGTGAGTATTGTTATCAATTTAAATTTTAAAATCACAAATATCGATTGATTAAAAACAACCATGAATATGATTTTTTTTAATGCAAATAGCGATAAGGATTTCGAGTTATTTTCATATTAAAATTTTTCATTTTCATATTTATATATATTAACTTTTAAATTCGTGGTTCAAAATGTTGTGATGTCATAGTCGTGTAAATATTCCACACGCAAGTTTAGAGCAACATGTATATGACTTAACAGCATGTTTCGATCACCTCAATTTTAAGGATATTTAAGAGTTAAAAATATATATGGAAATAAATTGACGATCATATTTCGGGGTCTATTTAGACACTAAAGAAATAAAGAACACGCACCCCTGTTGTCCATTGTTTAAAATAATTAAAATTAATAAATTTACAACCAAGTTATTTATTTTGAAATTTACCGTGTAAGTATATAATAGCATGCCTTTATATAAAACATCGAAATGCAGTGACAGTAGTTAGTTGACACAACTATAAAGGAGTTATTATTTTTTTTTCATATTTTTCAGAAATAAAAAAGTTCTTCCGTGAAACTTCATGCAGACCATCACGATGGATTCGTCAGATCTTTCCTATTTTCGATTGGTTATCCCAATACAACTGGAGGACCGACTTGCCGTGCGACATCATCGCAGGCGTCACAGTGGCTATCATGCACATTCCCCAAGGTATGTAACCTCTTCAAAACTCTTTTGTTAGGTCAATAATCTAAATCTCGAAGTCAATATTTTCAGGTCTTGGCTACGCTCTGCTAGCTAATGTTCCGGCTGTGGTGGGTATCTACATGGCCTTCTTCCCCATCATTCCCTACGTTCTTCTTGGCACTTCGCGACATAATTCAATGGGTATGTTCACTAAAAAAAATATAAATTATTATATTTACGAGCTATTGAAAAAAAATCAAATCAAAATTTGCTCAAATTGTAAATGAAAGCATTTTTGTTTTGCATGTTTGAAATTGCTTATTTAAGAGATCATCTAAATTAAGCATTAACATTATTGATGATGAAAATAAATTTTTGTTTTAAAATCTTATGTAGTATGAAGTTTAAGTTTAATAGCAGAGTAAACTTAATGCTGTGTAAAAAAGTAGAACATAATTATCAATGCTGCTATTAATAATAATAATATATTTATTAGACCAACTGGTTGTACAAAAAAACAAAAAACAACATGGATCACATCAGTGACTAAAACTAAAACAAATACATAAAAAAAACATACAATAAAAAAATTAATCAGTAGAGTAATTAACAATTTACAGGTTAATTAAACCTGTAAATTGAGTAATAACATTCTCACTAATCTTATTGCTTAAGTATGAATTTACTGAATAAAACTCTTTATCATTGTTTATCAATTAATATCTTTTTCAAAAAATTTTTAAATATGTTATCTTTATCAATATTTCTAACACTATAAATGGCAAAAAATCGTATATTTTTGCAGTTTGATAAAAACTACTCTTTTCAAACCTTACTTTATGAATATTATTTCACATCAATATATCATGTAATATATACTGTATATTTTTTACTATATAATTTTATTACAGTAATAATATTTAAGTAATTTCTCCATGAATGATATAATATAATATAATATAATATAATATAATATAATATAATATAATATAATATAATATAATATAATATAATATAATATAATATAATATAATATAATATAATATAATATAATATAATATAATATAATATAATATAATATAATATAATATAATATAATATAATAATATGTCGTTGATATTATAATTAAATAATTGTTACGTAAAATCTTTAGGTAATTTACAATAATAATTTTACAGGTACATTTGCTGTGATAACACTACTTGTTGGAAGATCCGTCATTGTTTATGCACAAAATCCACTTTACACACACGCAGTTTATATAGACGTGAACGGAACCTCAACGCTAACGCGCGTCACGTACACTTCGCTAGAAGTGGGTACATCTCTCACTTTGCTGGTATCATTCTGGCATGTAAGTAATTACAGTTACTTTAGTGATAAAAATGTCATTTTATTCTCTTTCTGCACAGATAATATGTTTTTCTAATCCCTGTTCACAAGGTCCAGTTATATTGTTAAAACATCATGGATTATAGAATCTACTTCCATATATTTTAGAATAAATAACATTCTTTATTGAAAAGTATTATTTATTAATTTATATTAATTAATTTCTTTGCTCGCCTTATAATTTTACTGCAATGTTTCACAGGGATACGGATACTATACAATTTTGATGTGGGGACATACATGACCAAAATGTCAATTGCCCCAAAATACCAACCATTCAAACATTTTTTGTGTCAATTTTGTCATGGATTGTTTGGTGTCTCCTGCTCGTGTTGTTTATGTATTCATGAGATGAATATATATAATAAGTATATAAAAGCATAAACTGTATTAATATCTGATCTTCTGCATCGGTTCCTTTCATAATTAAGACTGGTGTTCATTCTCACTTGCCCACTGAATTGACAGTAAAATTTTTACTAAAATTTTCCCCGAAAATCCCCTCCGACCGAAGAGCAGGTTAATATTAGAACTTAGAAGATTAGAATTTGATTTTACGATAGCAAATTGAATATAATTTAATACTGTATGGAAGCGATAAATTAATAATTATGCTGTTAGTGTAATATTAATAGAAGATTAAATTTTTAGTAGTATTCATTCCACTCGTTATTTGCACCTAAACGCAAGTTGAAAATGTCTTCCCCAAATTGATGGCCCACTTTTCCATTTGTATGTGCACATAATAAGATTCTCTTTTATCACCCTGGTACCATGTTGGTGGAATTACACTGGTCCAGCATTTTGAAGTTAAGGATAAGTGGGCCCATCATCTGTATGTACTTACACTACGTTAATTACACCTTTAGCATATAGCAATGCTAACGACGAATTCTGTACGTATTACGTGATGTTTTAGTTTATCATGTACGCGTGTCGTATGGGAATCGTGTGTACACTTCTCTCAGACGCACTCGTCAACAGCTTCATCTGCGCTGCAGGCTTCCACATCTTCACCTCGCAAATCAAAGAGGTGTTCGGAGTCAAACCAAAACCATACACAGGCCCTTTGCAGCTGATTTACGTAAGTCATGGTTAAGATATGAAAATACAATTATATACTTGAAATTAACAAAAGAAAAATGCATGTAAATATATAAACAATGAAATTCATATTTATAAAGAATATATATATATATATATATATATATATATATTGTACACAAAAATATATTAAAAGATTAGAAAATGTGCAAGAAAACTAGAAGTTAGTTGGATATAATAGCACTTTTTATTATTATAACAATCTGTTATTATGTTTTTTTTCTTAAATGCAAATAGCATATTTCAGTTTAAACTGTTTTGTTTAAATTCGATTCAATAGTTTAATGTATTGTAACATTGATTATATTTTAATTAATTTGTTTTGCTTAATTTTCTTTGTGTATAAATTACTTTTTGATCATACTTAAAAGTTCAGTATCTCATGTTATATCTTATGTATAATTTTGAATTTATAACTTGAAGAAAAATTAATTATTGTAAAATTTTGCACCAGCTAATGAGATTATTCATATTAATCTCTGCTGGACATATTTGTAAAAATTATGAAAAATAAAAAATAAAAACAAAATTGTATTTTTAGTTATAACTATTGATTCTCCAGGATTATGTAATTCAGTGGCAGGATATTATTCACGTTTGGGTTATTATATAATGTAACACTAATCAAAGTGTAAAGTCTCGTATAAAGATAGTAATTTTATATGAAATAGTTTCACAATCATTGTTTTTGTTGTTTTTTTGTAGACGTACATCGATATTTTTACCAAAGTAATTTACGCATCGCCGACAGCCAGAACTACGATTTACGCTGCTTTGATAATCTCTGCAGTCTGTATCGCCATTCTTATAATTAACCTCTACTTCATTAAGGTATGTGATGTTTTATACATTCCAATCACAATGCTTATAAATAATATATTTTTTCAATGCAAACATTTCAATAACTCGATGCAAAATGTTCAGAATCAAACTTTTTTCCAACACAAAATGAATTTCACTTTAATAATTAATAATAAAAAATTAATACGCATATGAAATAGAAGTAATCTTAAAAATATAATTCATTAATTGACTTTCACTTAAAATACTTTATAGGTCTGTTCGTAAATACACAATCAGAAATAATAGATTATTATTGATGAACCTTCTGTACATATAGAATATTTTTATTTTATTTTGGAATGTGTGTGTTTTGCTAGAAAACAATATGATGAATATTTTAATGTACCAAAAAATTACAATTACCAGACCAGAAATAAAAATTCAATAATAACTCCATCAATTTGCAGGCTAGAACTTTGTAATAAAGGACCCCTCTCAATGTGTATTAGATTGTATAATAAGTTACCACTTTGTGTAAAAGAAATTACAAATTACAGAGATTTTAAAAATTCTGTGAAACTGTTACTTAATGATTGTGTTTTTTACAGTGTTAGTTCTTATTTACAGTTTAAGTTCTAATAAACAAGTTTTTTGACGTGTCTAACCTTCATATTCAAAGTGCTGCATTATCAATGTTTGTATTTGTATATGTGGAATTTGACGAATAAACCATTTGAATTTGAATATAAGGATCATCAATAATAATCGATTATTTCTGCTTGTGTATTTACGATTTACGAACAGACCTTATAGTAATAACTATCTCGTACTTAAATTAATTAGTATATTGTAATTATGGAGACAAATCGTGTGATGTGAACTTAAGAACTACTTTAATAGTATAAGGAAGAAGGTTTGTGAATGCTCTACAATAATTGAGATTACCAGATGCAAAACAAGACACGTGCACTTTTATGATGACCATGATGAGATAATTATGTTTTTCTTATTTTTAAACGTTGAATGTAACCCTAATAGTAAATATCAGTTTTCTTATCTGATGGTCTCGAATTGTCAATATTTCAATTTAATTTATACTAAATATAATTTCAAATCAATTGGTGAAAAACTAAAGTGATTATAGTGAAATATGGTAACATTACAAATATAATATATCTCGATCTATAAATTAAATAGACGGCATGTATAGAATATGTATATATCTGTGATTAGAACTATAATATATAATGTAGTTATAGTTAACATTTTCCAAAATAATTTAGACCCTGCATAAAATAACATTGTTTTTAATTTTCAGCCGTGGATTGCTAAGTACACGATGGTTCCTTTCCCGTGCGAGCTGATTCTGATTGTTGCTGGAGTGTACGCTGCTTCTGGCCTTCAGCTTCACGAAACTTATGGAGTATCTACAATCGGAAAAATTCCTAAAGGGTATGAGCAAAATAAATAAATTGTCAAATTTGATCATTACTACATTTCTAATTTATTTTTCTTCAGTATTCCTGGTCCAGAATTTCCATATTTGAACCTTACTCAGGAACTGCTATTGAACAGTTTTGTCACCGCTGTGGTTGCCTACGCTGTGTCTATGTCAATGGCCTTGATTCTTGCTGAAGGTGAAAATTATGAAGTAGATCCAAATCAGGAATTCTTAGCTCACGTAAGTTTCATTTTACTATTTATATTTCCATTGGACTGGTTTTGATGTGTATTAAAATTTGCAATTATTGTAGCATATATAATATAATTCAACCTGTGAATTTAAGTACTATTTAAGCATGAAAAAATAACGAAAATTAATAAATGTAAATATGTAGAATTAAATAATAAAAAATTAAATATTTATTTATTAGCAAATAATGCTAACAATATTAATATTGTTATGATATACGTATAATTTAATGTAGTATCACTATGTAGTATGTGATACTATGATATATATATATATATATATATATATATACTGTTGATATTGAAAATAACTAGAATTATACAGGTTGCTATAAGTTCATTTTGTCACGCAATTATTCGCATATACCCCGTTACAATTATTAAATAGTTTAAGTACATTGTTTTTAAGTTTGTATCATGATACAATTTAACATAAAACTTTTAATGTTACAGGCTGTGGGTAATTTTGTTGGGTCAATTTTTTCCTGCATCGTGTATGGTGCCTCACTGTCCCGAAGTATGGTGTTGCGCGGAGTGGGTGGCAAAACACAACTGACAGCCCTCACTGCAAGTGGCATCATTGTCATCGTATTACTCTGGATAGCAGATTTTTTCCAACCTTTACCTAGGGTGAGCGTGCAAGCAACACAAAATAAGCAAATCAGAAATAAATATTAATACATTCTTTGTTTATAGGCTGTACTTGCTGCAATTATTATTGTTGCTCTGAAAAAGATTTTAATACAAGTTCTTGATTTTCCTAAATTCTGGAAGCTTTCAAGACTTGACGGCCTAGTTTGGCTGATAGTTTTTGTCTGCGTTATTGTAATTGATATTGATTATGGTCTCTTTATTGGGCTACTTCTATCGATCGGAGCAATTTTCCTCCAAGGACTAAAGGCTTACACATGTCTTCTCGGCAACATTCCTAACACAGATTTGTACTTGGATGTGAACAGATACAAAGCAGTAAGTGAAATGGTAAATAAAAAAATGAAATAATTTGTTAATTTTTTATTGACAAAATTTCAGGCTCGCCAAATTACAGGCGTGAAAATAATCCATTATCGAGGTGCACTCAACTTTGCGACTAGACAACACCTAAAAGAGGAAATCATACGGCTAACAGACGTCAACCCACAGAAAGAATACAGGAAAAAAGTGAAACTGGAGAAAAAGAATAAAAAAGCAGAAAAAAAACAAGCGGTAAAATAATCCACCCCACCTAATATATATTATGCTTAATATTATTCAACATCATAACGTTATTACAGTTTAAATTATCTTTATAGCGTGTTCGAATATTTATTTAAAATAATTTTCATTAATGGTTTTAATAATAATGATTATAATATATACACATGTATTGTATTCTATATACTCTTACAATTATAATAAAACTATAACTAATAACTAACGTAAGTGTAAGATTTGTTGCTGACAATAATAATTATGAATTGTAATTGTATTATAAATGTGTATGTTTAGAAGAACGCCCAATTAGAGAGTGGAATTGAAGGCGTTACAAACATCGCATTTGTTGGAGAGCACACTGAAGTCGCAATACCCAAGAAGGTATATATATTTATTATGACATTTTCTGATTTATTATATTAAACATTGTTTCGACATATAGGTATGATTGTATGATGGGTATATATGATTAGAGTAAACTTCATCGCGTCAAACGATGGAGTATAATAAACATTAGGTATGATTGTTCACATCTTTGTATTATTATAGATAGATACTCTGCTACTCTGCTTTCGAGAATTTTGAGAATATTTTGATTTAAAGGTGTGTATTTTATGCACAACTGCTGTGTATTGTAACCTTTTATTTGCATGCAATTTCCATAAAAATTAGATAAAATACACAAAATTCCAAAAATGATGCAATGAAGTGTGAATGGTTGGAAGTTTACAAATATATATATATTTCGAGGCGAACCTCCCGCCTTATTTTGAATCCCCTAAATCTTGAGCGATTGCGCGGTTAACAAGCTACTCTATTAATTATAACGTCACCATGCATACACTACATCACAAAATAAGGGCGACAGCTTACGGTAATTATCTCAACACTTACTATACCTATATTCAGCACGTGATTCTGTAAACCACATATATATATGATATATCACGCTTGATCGGATCCTTTTAAAATAATTCTGATTTTATTATAAATTCAGAACTCTCCTATCGATCATAATATATACATGCATATATCCAGAAAATATGGATATAGTAAATAACATATATTTTTTATTCTTTATAAATTATCAAGATATGAACTACAGCTCATGCATGCACTAGCAACTCTATAATAATAATGATATATTAATTTTATAATAATACACGTAAACATTATTTCTTACATATATATATATATATTTATATAGTGTATATGCCATGTGTTTTAAGTTCACAAATATTATAAAATAAGTATTAAAAATCAAACATATCATAATTTGAGCTTTCATTTGATTACTATACATTAAAAATATAAAACATTAATGATATAATGATGAGACATCATGCATACGTAAAATATAATTTATTACAAACAAATTAATAGTTTACGTATGCATATAAATTTAAGTGGAATTAATGATCAGTGATGTAAGAAAAATTAATAACTTAATTTTATTCGTTTTCTATCGTGTCATCATATATTCAGAGAATATAATATATTTATTACATTCATTCATTTTGATCAATTACGCTTTCCTTAACACCACATTCAAATAAAATATATTTACTAAATAATTAAGTACGTTAATATTAAATAATAAAAGTTCGATCTTTAAATTAAGGTTTATTACGCAAAGTGGTACCATGACTATAGCTATAGGGCTACTAATTATCTTGATACTTCTGTAATCAGCTTACCTCTAGCATAAAAAATAAAAATTACTCTGACGAGCTGTGTTGAAAGATTAACATAATTGAATATTGTTATTTTTAATTGTGGCCGTACATATAATATGTATATATATTATATGTATTTTGTATGTTTGTCTATTACTAATATATATATTTTTTTTTTGTTTGTTTTACAGGTATATCAAATTTAATTAATGTTTAGTTTGTAGTCACAATGTATCAACTGATATTTAATGTGAAATAAATAAATAAATAAATAAAATTAAATAAAAAATAAAGGCAACAATGACGCTATAACACCCAATCGCCTTATTAATTATTATCATGTGCATTTTGCTGTATATATATTAAAAAATATTTATAATATTGTGACACTACATGATTAATGATTGTGTAATGACTGAAAGTCAAATTGATGAGAGTTTTGAGAGTTAATTTAATTCTCTTCACCTTTCAGGTCAGCTGTATTATCTTGGATTTCTCTGCACTGAGCAGTATTGACCCAGCAGGTGCAGGCAGAGTAAAAAAACTCCAAGTAGAATACAATGATATCGATATACCAATTCTGGTTGCTGGCTGTTCAGGTAATATTTACTTGCAGTAAAAAAAAAAAAAAAAAATTGCCACCCTTTTGTGGTTATTTGTAATAATTAAAATAAAAATAATAATTAAAATATATTTAAAACATTTTTGTTATAGAATATAATTATAATATATGGATTATTGTTTTGATGAATGTGTGTTTCTGCAGGTCCTGTCTATGAGAAAATAAAGAAATGTAACTATTTGGAAGGAGAAGATCCTTTATGTCTCTTCCCAACAATTCATGATGCAGTTCACCATGCTCAAAATGCTCTTCACAATGTAAGGCTTGAATTGAATAACTTTTAAGTATATTATACAATAAGAATCTCAGGGGATAAAACACAATGGAGTTTCGACCTCAAAAATTTTTGTTGCAGAAATGGATAGAGGGTGCAAAGTTATGCTACTCTAGATTTTTTTCAGATTTTTTAGAGTCCGGGAACTATTTTAAAAAATTTATTGAAGTACAGAGAAAGTGACGCCTCTAGACGCCTCTCTTAATAAAAAAGATAGGACCAAAACGGGGTGTAGGTTCAAACCTGACATCGGCAAAACTTTTTATCAATACTTCTCGGTCTTTAAAAAATCTGAAAAAAAATCAGAGTGACATAAACTTTGTACCCTCTATCCATTTTCGCAATAAAAAATTTGAGGTTGATACTCTATTAAAGATAATGGAGTATTGTCCTCAATTTTTTTTATTGCAGAAATGGATAGAGCGTGCAAAGTTATGCTACCCTGATTTTTTTCAGATTTTTTAGAGCCCGCGAAGTATTTTTAAAAAATTATTGAAAGTCCTTTTTGTGACGTCACGCGGCGGCAAGTCCTATCTTTTTCTTAAGGAGCGGCGTTACAAATAATAATTTTTTAAAAATAGTTCCCGAGCTCTAATAAATCTGAAAAAAATCAGGGTAGCATAACTTTGCACCCTCTATCCATTTCTGCAATAAAAAAAATTGAGGTCAATACTCCATTAAAGGTTATTACAATTAAAGGTTGTCACAACAATAAGTACCAGAAAAATTAACATTTTCAGCAACATGTGTAATAGAGGTCCGGTTGTTTTATTTGTGTAATATATATATATATATATATATGTTATAATACCATAAAACATATTATTATAATGAAATTCTTTTGAAATCTTTGCTTTACAGACTGAAATAAAAACGGTGACACCATCCCAACTTGGAGCTCCTGCACTTTAGGAACAAAAGGACATACTCTATACCTTCAGAACCAACGCTGCTAGCATTGCTGCTACGATTAAATTAAATGCTAGAATCAGGGTGACAGATCTCAATTGCTGCCTTTTATAACTCTGAATAGAGAAGAAAGGTTTTAGCATGGGCCTCAAAATTTTCTATTATATATTTATCGTATGATTATAAAACTTTTTCAAAGCATTTTTATATCAATTTATGTATTGGTAACAGTGATATATGTAAATTCTCCTTTGTTGGTCAAACAAGCCCACCAACAGTCAGCATGCAGTACATAATTTATTAGTTTCTTAATTATATGTACTTGAAATTTCTTGAAAAGTAATATCAGTTTTGTTATCATTTTTTTAGCCCACATAAAGATTATGAAAATTTTAATTAAACTGACCAAAGTCTCTTCAAGACTATTTGAAACCACCATATGGGCTTGTATTGTAAGTTGTACTGTGGGTGTCTTCTTCGGAAATAATTAAGGAAAATTTACACAACTGATTTTGGTTATGTCTCACATGGTTGGGTTTTGATTTTTCATGCTTATGGAAAATAATGATGTTTTATGTCTAGGATAAGAGAGCACATTAATTATTTCAATTATATTTGCACTGTAATTGTTAAAAATGTAATTAACGTAAGTAGATCAGGTAGATCCTTATAATTGTTGATAAAAGAAATTCATTAAAGTACATAATTTAACTGAAATTAAGTGCATGACCAAAAGTGAATGCTACTACCATTTTTAATAAAATTAAATGAAATATTTTTTTTCTTACATTTTCATTAAAATTTATGATTGCAATAATGTATGAGACTCCTCTAGGGTGGATTTTAATAGTTTGTTATTATTGCATTTATTAATAAGATGAATAATAATGAAGGCTGTTAAAATATGATGTCTTGTGTTATTATTATATTGTATGTAGTATTTGCTTTAATTTGGTATAAAATTGTACAATAATTAAATTATATTAATCTTACATAAACTTTTCATTTTAGGAATTAAGGGAGAAAAAAACAATCGGATTGCATTGTTGTGATTTTTTCATTTATAAAATTCTTAAAGAACGTTAGAAATTTTGATTTATTTCCTTCTATTAATTATTGTAGTTATATAATTAGTCTTAAAAAATTTAGCGTATTTTTCAATGAAATAATTTGTCAAGTTGAAAATTATAAAATGAAGTCATAATTTTTAATAACTTAATATCATTATAACTTTCATAAAAATAAATAATTTGGCAATAGATATATCTTGCAGTACATCAGGCGCGGATCTAGGGGGGATCGCCCCCCCCCCCCCCTCCCCAAAAGGACCCAAAATACATTGAAAGTATTACCACCCACAACCCGTCGCCCCCCTCCCACCCCAAAATTTAACATTGTGGGATAGGGCATAGGGCGCTGCCCCCCCCCCCCCCCCCCTTCCCACCCACCCAGAGCCGCGGGCTGGATCCGCCCCTGCAGTACATATATTATGTGTATTTATGTATTACTATATTATAAACTTATCCGCTCTGTGGTGTAGTGGTTAGTACCTCTGACTCTGGTCCGAGAGGTTGCCGGTTCAATACCCGAATCCGGCAGACTTTTCGTGACTTGGGATGGGTGTGACTGACTACTAGATTATGGAGTGGTAGGAGGAAGGCAGTTTACGACTGTCTATACTCCGCTGCGTCTATACTCCGCTGCCCTGCAGTCTTGCACTGCCACTGCAGGCTGCACAGATCTGGTAGTAGGAGCCCAGAAGAGTGCAGAAAAGGGTTCTGGGAGCCTGGTAAGCCCCAGCTCGGTCGCAAGATAACTCCTACTGGAAAGGCTTAAATATCGGCCTGGCCACACTCGAAAGGGTAATAACGGCGTCAAGGATATTTACTTATTTTTTTTTTATAAACTTAATTTAACAGATAATATAAGGTACAAAAATAAATAATGCAAATGCCAGGTTTGCAATATTACACTGTCACTTTTATTGTGTATTATGAAAGGCAGATTAGCCAATATAATTTATTTATCTTTTGTAAAAAAGAATATCATTCTGAGTTCCATTATTATAATTATGTAGATGTGTTCACACAAATAAATTGATATGATAACACAGTTAAATACCACAAGTAGTACCTTATTATTTTTTTTTTTTTTTCAGCACACCAAACAAGAGTTTTGATTTGGTTTTTAATTTTAGTACAATACAGCACACATATTATTTTTATTTCATTTAAATTGTCATTTACATTTTAACACAAAGCACTTTCACAGAAAATGTTAAATAAGTTTGATGAAAATTCGAGTATTATATGTAAAATGCATGATTTCATTATTCACACTTGCTAGAGTTCTGACAATTTAGAGTTTGACTATAATAATTTTACAATACTTCTGCCACACTTATAAAAATGAGATTCGCAACTCTATTCTATCTATACAATACATACTGTTGAATTGATCCCCAACATGATTTTTTTACTCCAATTTTTTTAAAATATAATTAGTATATACATTACAATTTCAGGATAGTCATAGTCTAATCTAATTGTTCCACTATTCCAAGTGTTTATAAAATAAAAATGATCCTAATTTTAAAATGGTAACAGATATTTCACAAACTTTAATAAACATTTTAATTATAATTTGGCTTGAAATTTTGTATTGAAGTTTAATACACACACAACAGAATACAAACATATTCTTGGTCAATTAAAGATTAAAACATTTTTTTTTTTTTTGCACATTTAACAATAAAAATCATCAGCCAATGATTCAAGTGTTATATTTCTGTAATTACAATTTTTTTTATTACATATATTTTTTTTGCTGATATATTCATATATATAAACAATTAAACCATGAGATGAAATATCTAAACTGTGCAGCAATAAAATGGCAGTTTATGTTTGACAGACAGTTTATACATGAACTCTTGGAGGATATGGACCAGCCCTATAATTCTGTGCTCTTTCTACTTCACCTTGAATACCCTCAAGAGTTCGATAAATTGTTCTGAAACCTGGTCTGCTTGCAGGTTTACGGTTCCAACAAAGTTTCATTATTTCATAGACTGACTTAGGGGTATTATCAGGAATTTGCAGCACATTGCCTTCTTTGATATATTTCACTACTTCTTCATGAGTCATACCATAATATGGTTGAAGTGCAAATGAGAATATTTCCCATAAACAAACTCCATAAGCCCACACATCAGATTCAACAGTATATTTATTATACAGAATACTTTCTAGAGGCATCCATCTTATTGGTATTGCATCATGCTCATCTCCTTTATAATAATCTTGAAGATATATTTTTTGTGATAAGCCAAAGTCAGCTATCTTGACTACCATATCATCGTCAATAAGACAATTACGTGTTGCCAGATCTCGATGAACAAACTTGCGGTCTGAAAGGTAAACCATGCCGTCCGCTACTTGTCGGGCAATGTTCACTAAGTCAACGTGCGTCAGTTGGACATCCTTGAACACTTCTCCATCTCCATCCGAGCTGCGTACAATATAATTACTGGGAGAGCAGGATCTGAGAAATTCATTCAGATCTCCGCGTCCCATGTACTCAAAGAGAAGACACATGGGACGTCCAATAGCACAGACTCCTAGTAGTTTTACAATGTTGGGATGTTCAAATTCAGCTAATAAACAAGCTTCTCTTTCAAAATCAACTTGAAGATCTTCTGATGCCTCCTCTTTTAGCATTTTTACTGCAACTAATGTGAACTCTTCTCCTTTTACCATTCCAGGAGCTTTTGCCTGTAAGCAAGACATATATTATGTTATTATTATATGTGTATGGGGAAAAATATGTTACTTATTTATGAAATCAAAATGTTGCAAAAACTTTAAGGGTAAGATAACTTGAAACATCGATGTTGTAGTCCCATTTGATTAACATGTAAACCTTAGCAACCTCATAATAATTCTGAATTTTTTTTTGAGAGACAGTCCTCAGCACCAAAAAAACGTGGAAAATTTTTCAAAACAATCGGCCGATCCAATTTTTTTAAATTAATTTTTTAAATTTTCAGTATAGGGCTTTACCATGGAGACCTAAACTAAGAACTTATTTTAAAAAAATTGGATCGTCCGATTGTTTTGAAAATTTGTCTACATATTTTTGGTGCTAAAGCAGTGGTGAAAGTAGTTTTAATTTCTTACCAGTGCGCTTCAGATAGAGGCCTGAAGGGCCCTAACCCCCGCCGGAGGCGCGTTTTTCTTTTTTGGGAAAAATGGGCGTGGCTTATTTTTTTTTAATTGAACAGTTCCACTAAAATTTATTTATAATATTTAAAGTCGAGTGAGCGATTACATTTTTTTAAAGAATTTATTTTCTAAAAATATTTTAACCTGCCCTCTATTAATTAAGAAATAATAAAAAAAAAATCCCACAAAGTTGGTGTTTCGTAGGCGTTTAACATGCAAAATTATATGGCACAGTAAACAGCTTTTTACCTCAATTTCATTTGAACTATGGTACCAATTCAAAAATACCTACGTAATCTATGGTAAATTCATTAATGGATTTTTTTCAATTTACAAATAAAATCTTTTTTTACGGAGCTGTTTTTCCGGAAAAAATATTGAAAATCTTTGTGGGAATTAACCCACAAAATATGCTAAATTATAAATACTTTTATTATTCAAACTTTTAACCAAGTAAAAAGAAAAAAATGTAGTGTCAACATATTAAATTGATAAAAAAAATATAGCTGCAGTGTTACAAATATTTAAATATTTTAATGAACTGTTTTACAATTTAGAGTTTTCTATGTATAAAATTAATTTAATAAATGCTACATTGTTTTAAATAATTAAATTATCGTTTTAAATGTCTCAAAAATTAATTTATAGAAATAATTCCACAAAGATGTAAAAATTACAATTTTAAAAAAGTGTTAATGATTACCAATTTTTATATGAAAGTTGAAGAGAAAATAGTATATAAACCCAGGAAAAACAGTAAACCTACAGATATTAAAAAAAATTCTTTGACTTAAAAAATCTAAAAAAAAATAAATAAATTAATCTGTTCTCAGGCTCCCTATCACAAATTGTTAATTTATTTTTATTTTTTACCTAATGAAAAAAATGAATAAAAGTAAATACATTCAATATAGATTTCAATTATTATCATTTTTTTTAGTACAAAATTTTGACTTTAAAAGAAAGTGCAAGTTAAAACTTCGTGAGGTAAATAAAATCAAAGTACAAGAACATGCATTCAACATGATTATAATGGTTTATAATGTGATCTATTCACACTTGAAAATATTGTTTTTTTCATTATAAATTATTGATTTTTTTTAGTAAATTTCGATCAGTGTCTTACCAGTGCTGCGCACTGGTGCGCACCGGCTTACTTTCACCACTGTGCTAAAGACTGTCTCAAAAAAAAAAAAAAAAAAAAAAAAAAAAAAAAAATCAGAATTATTATGAGGTTGCTAAGGTTTACATGTTAATCAGATGGGACTACAACAATCGATGTTTCGTGTTATCTTGCCCTTAAGAAACAAGAAAAACAATATATATATATATATATATATATATATATATATATATATATATATATATATATATATATATATATATAATTGTCAGTATGTAAGTGTGGAGGTATTTACATGCAGCTATAACTGTTAGGCAAAAATTAATAACAAACTGCACAAACATAACATTTAAAATCAAAATGAATCTAAAATATTGATAAATACACTTATTAGGGATTCAAGCTTCAAGCAGATACTTAAGTTCTATAAGTTATGAAAATATAATTACTATTCTCTGGAAGTGATGGAAAACAAAATTTGCTCTACAGTTTTTAATTTTACTATGACTTTCAACCTTGGACTACAGTCAAATTAATTTGTTATTCCTTCCGGAAGTACCCGGAAAAAAGTGTGAAGTTTTGCAGCTTTTCTGTTTGTAATTCAGTTTTGAAAATTTACAGAGTAATTTAAATTGGTTGTACTGACTTATGTGTGAAATTTTAATGCTGAAATACAAATAGAAAGACCAGAAATCTTACACTTCTGGCTACTTCTGTAAGGAATATCAAATTAATTTGACAGTAGCATTCTGTACTAACCTGGAAGACTCTCCCAAATGCTCCTTGACCCAGGTCTCGGATGTAGATGATGTCGTTTCTGGGAAACTCGAGCTTCTCTAACTTGGGGTTGAGCTGAGCTCCTGTCCTGTGGTACGCCATGTTGCTCGGCAACTTGTCCAGGTCAATGTCCACCTCCTGCACACACACTTCAATCACCAACATGCCAGCTCTATATATATTTTACTAATAAGTAAGTCAACAAGAAACCAACCAACCCAATATTTATTATCTTAATAAAAGAAAATAACCTTCACCTGCAATCATTAATACACTATATATAATAATATAATATAGTGTAATATATTGAAAATGTCAAGTTTTAACAGTGATTTCAAATGGATTAATTACGAAAGCTTCAATCAAGCAATTGAAATTTTAAGTTCAATATAACATAATATATTCTAATTAAATGGTATGTGACTGCATACAATGAAGTTTAAAAAGCATTACTTACCAAATAATTATTACCGTCCTGCATGTGGCAAAATAAAATTTACATGTTAAATTACCAATTGATTATCACACAATTAAATTAATGAGAGAGTACATATGAGAATTATAAGAATTAAGTATTAAGGTATAACCTGAGAATTTGTCTGTCAAGGTCAAGAGGCGTGGCTATAGTGGCAACACTGTTTGCATTGGAATACGCATAAATTTTTAGGAGGGGGTGGTGACAACAGTCCTTGAGAACGTTGCCACATTTCTCATAACATATAGGAAATGATCATCGCCACGGTTCAAAATATATGAAAACAATTCAGAAAAATAGTCTAAAAAATTAAGTTTTAGTAAAAAAAAAAGTAAAGGAATCTGTTGTATAGTTTTTTTGCAATGCTAATTAACAAATTTAACATTGGAAGGATACAAAATTCTCATTTAAATAAATTAATTATAATTAAACCAACGGTTAAAAAATTCCGAAAAAATTCCGAGCTAATTTGACGATTGTTGTGGGTCCACCAAATTAATTTGAAGAAAATCTGTTGTAGCGAATTTTTCGTCCAAATTTCTCAGGTTAAGCCTTAAGAATAATAATACTCTACAACAACATATGATCATAACAAATTAAGTATTTCAGATCTGTTTCTAACATGATAAAAATAACACATTTTGTTAAATGTTTTATTATAATTTAAATTAAATTACTTGTAATTAAGGGAGCAGAAGCAGACCTCCATACAAAATTTATTCCTTGAATTATATATGCTATTTTTCTTGTCTGCGTGGGTTTATAAGGAAACTCCCATACATTTATGACAGGACTTTTGGAGGGTAACCAATATCCCCATAACTTTCCTCTTTTCATACAACACATTTGAATCCCCCACCCACCATAGATATGTTTATTAATGAACACCAATCAAATTAGAATCAAGAATAAGATTTTCCTTATGTTCCATGTATGGATGGTTAATTTGATTTTTAACTCATAACTTGATTGTATATTTTATACAGTATACGAAGAGATTTTATTCACTCTCTTGAATCTCTTTTGTATGATGAGTATGACTTATATATATTATGCCATATCGTCGCCTCAGAATGCAAATCACGTAACTACAAAAAAATTTGATGCAATTTTAAACCTAATTTTACTAGAACATAAGGGTCAAAGTCCCATCAATTTTTTTTGTAGTTACGTGATTTGCATTCTGAGGCGACGATATATTATATTCATGAGCCTACCTGAGTGGCTGTTGGGTTGTAACCAGTTCGGTGCTTATAAATGCGATGACACAGGACAGCCAGTAGAAGTAGGACTAGGAAACCACTGCAGCCAACAGCAGCCAATATTGTGATGAATTTTGGTGTGAAGAAAGTCTCCATAGAGAGGTCCTTTGGTTCAGCTTCTGCCTCAAGTTCTGTGGCATTATCTGGAAATTAATTTGAATTTATTGAAGGGAAAGAGGAGTCAAGAAAGCAATACAATGACATTTCTTAACTCTCATTATGTATATATGCTTTTGTGTGTTCAATTAACACGTAGCAAAAAAATATATAGTAAAAAGTTCAATAATTGCAATGCTAATAGTTAACTTCAGTTTATACATAAATATGATCTTAACTTTAAAAATTGTTGCTAATTAATATTTGAATTTTACTTATATTTTAAAGCAAATTTTTTTAATAATTTTAACATGCTACTAAAAATGAAATGGGCTGCAATGACTTTTGCAGCTTTTGCTATATAACATGCATATTATATAATTAATTAATTACAATAACATTGACAAGTTTAGTATCTTTGGCCCAACTTTCAACTTTCATTTTTATAACTCATGATGCTGCTCAATGGATCTTCTGATCCAATTTGAGATACCGATTAAAAACTAGTTATATAGTATAATTTTAATTAGAATTTAGGGGTAATATAAAAATAGAGATCATTTGATCATTTGCATGTATTTGATCTCTCTCTGAATTATATCCTGAATATTCCAGATGAAATTAAAATAATTGTAAGCACATTTAAAAGAATTGCATTGACTTCTATTATAATAAATATATCTTATCAGGTGCGGATCCAGGAAGGGGGAGGGGGGGACCCCCCCCCCTCCGAAATTTTGGATTTTTGGATTTAACATGGGCAATATAGTCAGAGGCACTACCCGGCCCCACTCCAATTTTTTTAACATAGGCCTTATGGAGGCAGCCCCGCCCCCCAAAAGTTTTCAGCCCCCCTCCCCCCCAATTTTTCCCCTGGATCCGTCATATTTCACCAACGTCATTTAGTAAAAGAGTATTTTTGTTAAAACATGGCAACTAAATTGGTATCAAAAAACTTCTGAGAATTCGAAGTAAAATTATTGAGATATTGTATTATGATCCCTTTAGCTTGTATGTATATTTATAGTAAACCGAGTGCCCTATGTGGGTGGGTGCCTACTGCCTAATATCATACCACAGATGGGGATGTCACAGTGCTGCCATCTCATGGTGGGGTCCATGGTGTAACACCAGGGTGAGGGCTCCTCCCCACCGGCATTCCGGCAGTAGTTCTCTGCATTATGCACCTCGGGGAACACCTCAGGGGGGCGGTTATGGGAGTGCGGCTCCTGAGCATCCCAGCGTTGACATGGAAGGCCCTCCTTGGTTGTGTTCATTGTCCCTTGGTAGAAGCGGCCTCGACCTCTCACACAGTCCACTAAAACGCAAAGTCACTTACCAAAATACAAAGAAAACATACAGTTTTTTGAAATAGAGTTTGAGTGTAATAAGACTAATAAGCTCTTTTTTAACACACCGCTTATAGGTTCAAGTTAATACAATATGTTATAGATTTTCAAGACATATATCTAAAAGTGGGGAAAAAAAAAAAAAAAACTACCAAGCTTATAAGAATCTAGGTATAATCCTCTGTAAGAAGGAAGTAAGAACAATTTTGTCTGTATAAATTAATTATCTTTTTCAAGTCCCAATAAGTGTTTTTTAGGAGTTAATTAAGATGCTTCCTAATTTTGTTATTAAATATCTTATTTCTATCTGTTAAATTTATAAAACATTATATATAATTTATATAAAAAAAAATCAAAAATTAATAGTGTGCCCCACGAGAAAATAAATGCGAATAAATTGTGAATACGAGTGAAAAATTCACACATTTTCCCACATGTTGAAGCCGATTGACGACTCTCTCATGCAGATTGATGCGTCATTCACGCATTTTAACAAATTTTTAATAATTTAACAAAATAAGTGTATTTCAAGCAATTTCGCCCATCCATATTGACATATACTGATTAATATTCACATAGTTGACTAGAGCAACTCCACGCATTTTCACATAAATTGACGTATTTTTAATTTAGTATCAACTTCACCTCTATTGATGCAAATTGAGTTGATTCCACTCGCCCATTTTCATGAATTTTCACGCAGTTTCATCCAATTATGATCCAACATTTTTTATAAAGTCAGTTCATGTATACTGACGCACTTTCAGCCAGTTTGATGCAAAGTACGTTCACTCACTTTGAAACTTTTTCATGCACATTCACCAATTTGCTGACCATTTTTTTTCAGAAAGTCCCCTCATGCAAATTGGCACATTTTGACATATTTTGACGCATTTTCACCAATTTGTTGACCATTTTTTTTCATAAAGTCCCCTCATGCAAATTGACACATTTTGACATATTTTGACGCATTTTCACCAATTTGCTGACCATTATTTTTCATAAAGTCCCCTCATGCAAATTGGCACATTTTGACATATTTTGACGCATTTTCACCAATTTGTTGACCATTTTTTTTTATAAAGTCCCCTCATGCAAATTGACACATTTTGACATATTTTGACGCATTTTCACCAATTTGCTGACCTTTTTTTTATAAAGTCCCCTCATGCAAATTGACACATTTTGACATATTTTGACGCACTTTCACCCATTTGTTGACCATTTTTTTTTTTAGTAAAGACCCCTAATGTTTTTTCACGCATTTTCACACATTTTCACGCACTTTGAACTATTTGTTCGACAATTTTTTTTAACAACATCCTTTAGTGCATATTAATGTATTTTAACATATTTTCAGCATCTCTCAGTAGGAAATTTGACGTCCCATGACCAGCAAGTGACGTCATGGAACAAGGCGTGAAAAAATTTTATTCATGTGAGGGGACTTAGGAAAAAAATTAGTCGACAAATGGTCGAAGTGCGTAAAAATGTGTGAAAATGCGTGAAAATACATTAGTGGTCTTTATTAAAAAAAAAAGGGTCAACAAATGGGTGAAAGTGCGTGAAAAAGTGTGAAAATGCGTGGATATGCATGAAGGGACTTAATGAAAAATGTTGGTCGACAAATGGGTGAAAGTGCGTGGAAAAGTGTGAAAATGCGTGAATATGCATGAGGGGACTTCATGAAAAAAATGTTCTACAAATCTGGTCACATGACCGGAAGTCATGTGACTTGGCGGTTGGTAGTAACACAAGATGGCTGACGCAGAGAGGTTATAGAAAGCTCCTCGTGTGTGTATGGTGATTTATGAGGTGTTTAAGTGAAGTTTTACTTATTCCTGAACATTAAATAGTTAATTACAATGAAGTTAGGTTACCATTCGTTTGTCCAGTGTTAATATTTGCCATTTTTTCGCACTTTTTATGATGTAAAAAGAGAAAATTTAATGTTGCATTTTTGCCGGTCGAGTTTTCAAAATGTCAGATTTAATTGGAGTCGCATAAAATATCGAAGATTAAGCCACGACGAGAAGTTCTATCAGATAAGTAAAAACAGTTCTTATTAATTTATTTAATTATGACGAAGTATAAAAATAATTCCTTTAATAGTTAAATTATTCAAAGGAATCATTAATTATAAAAAGTAGTGAAAACCTTATATATATTATAGTCAGCCTATATAGTAAGTTTTTTTTTTATAAAAGCCTCTCATTTTATACTAGCTGTATATCTGCATGTATACCGGCCTATATTTCTGTTTGTAAAAATTATTGTTTTTATTTTGCTTTCGATGTTTGACAAATGAGAACAATCTTTATTACTGTACGTAAAAATTTGCGCGCGTTTCTTTGTGGATTTTTCGTACATTTCAGGTATCCATGGGGTCTGAGGCCATGGGACTGCATTCACTTCCAATGGTTTGGTGAGCTAGCCTGCGACGAAAAATGCATGAGACCATGTGTAAAAATTTGGTAAATGATGGTGTGAAAATTCGTGGGAATGAATGAATTTTGCATGTATAGACTTTGTGAAAAAATTACTTGTTAAATGTATGAAATTTCGTGAAAAGGTTTGAAAAATATTAAATTTGAATGACTGGAATTTGTAAAATAATTTGGTTGATAAAAGCGTGAAAGTTCATGAAAAAGCGTCAAAATGAGTGAATTTGAAGGACTGAACTTTGTAAAAAATAATGGTTGATAAAAGTGTGAAAGTTCATGAAAAAGCGTCAAAATGAGTGAATTTGAATGACTGGACATTGTAAAAAATTATGGTTGATAAAAGCGTGAAAGTTCGTGAAAAAGCGTCAAAATGAGTGAATTTGAATGACTGGACTTTGTAAAAAAATTATGGTTGATAAAAGCGTGAAAGTTCCTGAAAAAGCGTCAAAATGAGTGAATTTGAATGAATGGACTTTAGGAAAAACATTAATCAATGAAAGTGTGAAAGTTCATGAAAAGGCGTCAAAATGTGCGAGCCAGTATACCTGAAAGTGTGTGAATTCGAGCGAAGTATTTTGGTGGCAGGCATTTACGTCAATATTTGTTAATATTAATCAAATTACATGAAAATGTGCCAATATATGATATCAAATTCACTCGCGCATATTGACTCAGAAAAGGGGCGAAATTTAGGTGAATTGGAGTCAATATGCGCGAGCCAATATACCTGAAAGTGCATGAAGTCGAGTGAAGTATTTCGGCAGGCATTTACGTCAATACTAATCAAAATACGTGAAAATGCGTCAATATAAAGTACCAAACATCGCCAAAGTGCATCAATACACGTTAATTCACTTGCGCATATTGACTCTAAAAAGGGGCGAAATTTAGGTGAATTGGAGTCAATATGCGCGAGCCAATATACCTGAAAGTGCGTGAAGTCGAGCGAAGTATTTCGGCAGGCATTCACGTCAATACTCGTCAATATTCATCAATATACGTGAAAATGCGTCAATATAAAGTACCAAACATCGCCAAAGTGCATCAATACACGTTAATTCGCTCGCGCATATTGACTCCAAAAAGGGGCGAAATTTAGGTTAATTGGAGTCAATATGTGCGAGTGAATTTGTTGTGAGCTTTCACTCTTATTTTCTCGTGGGCATGCAGTTAGATACTACAGTGTGTTACTAATGGTGAATATGAATATAATAATATATAATATGATGTAACATTGTTAATCATAATTAATAAATATCACAATCATAATAAAGTACTAGGGTGTTATAATAGCTAGTAGATTGAAGCAAAAATATTTATTGCATTTATGCTTCATTTTACACCGCACTTTTGCAGTACGTGAGTTAGTCAATTAGATATGTACAAATCATTATTAACATTAATACATTATTATTATACATATTATAATAATACATTATTACATTTATTACAAACAATATTTTATATGCTAAGAATTAAATAAAATTAAAATTTCTATAGTATATATCTATGGCCAATATGATTTAAAACTAAATTATTAAATATATTTATAACAAATGTTGCTGGTTGTTTTTCATTTTACTTAAGGTAGAGATAATGTCGATCAGCTGTTCTACGTAGGTCCCTTTGATTAACATGTAAACCTTAGCAAATTCACAACAATTATGAAATTTTTTTGAGAGGCAGATATTAGTGCCTAAAAGCCATAGAAAAAGTTTCATAACAATTTAAAGAGCCGATTTTTTTTAATTAAGTTTTTAGTTTGTCTCTCCATGGGAGAGCCCTATGCTGAAAATTAAAAAAAAAAAAAAATAAATAAATAAATAAATAAATAAAATCGGCTCTTTAAATTGTTTCGAAACTTTTTCTATGGCTTTTAGGCACTAATATCTGCCTCTCAAAAAAATTTCAGAATTTTAGTGAATTTGCTAAGGTTTACACTTAATCAAAGGGACCTACGTCGAACAGCTGATTGACGTTATCTCTACCTTAAGTACACAATTCAACATAAACTGGATGGCAAATGAGGACATGTGGCTGCCTAGCTTACTTGTGACTTCTTCAGTGCGCAAAACAGTGAGACGAGCGTGGGAGCAAGCAGCGGGTGAGGAGCCCTTGATATTCGGCAGGGTCTCGCAGTCAGGCAGGTGGAAGTGCCCACGAGACTTGAAGTAAATGCCTCGTTGCTTGTTATCTTCTATCAGAGCCCAATCATTATAGCAGAAGAGTTGTCGTACTGCTATGCAGTCTTCATGACAAAGCGGTAAGCCTACAGGATATCCATCTCGAAGTTGGCATTGAGGGAATGCGTAGGTGCAAAGCAGTTTCTGTACAATTGAAAATTTATTAGCTTAATAATGAGTCATAACTTATTATTACAGTAGCATAGAGATAAGATACATATTTTTAGTTATATCAGCAATATAAATTAATTGAATAGAATTAAAGTTTGATAATTGCAAAAAAATATTGATAGAAGTCCAACTCTTCAATGACTGTACTGTTCTATGATCTGATAAGGTTAAATATTTAAATCTTAAATAAATTCCTCCTACTACTATGGTTGTTGAACTTCAGTTCTGAGATAGCTTTTGTATAAAGAATGTCTTAATTACAAGGATGATGCATGAGGGATACATGGGTGATGAAAAAGTTGTTTTTTTGTGACTTTTGAGAAGCATGAAATTTTTAGTTCTCAGTTTAAAAAAAACAACAACAAAAGCTTACACAAAGTTAATGATTAATTGGAAATAAGTAAACTTTTTAATTAATAATTAAATTAACACTTCTAACAATCAGCAGCTAATATAACTTTGATAAATTGGACATAATATATGTCTATAAGAGCAAGTAAATAAGGCACTTGCAATTTTGTGATGTAAGAATTAAAGGTGCATAAATAAATAATAAAGTCTTACTCCTCAACTCATGATAGATAGATTATTGTAGATAGAGACTGCAGAGACTCAGTAACTCATTAAATTATATTTATGTATCATAATAATTAAAAATGCAAAATTAAATATTTCATTAGAATTATTATGTAAGTATTAAATTTATAAGTTTACCATTGAATGGTTGGAAATGTAATTGACTCTTTCGGATATATTATATGATATATTTTATTATATGATTACATAATAGGGTGAAATTGCTTATTTTTCATATTTTTTCCCAATAAACTACTACAAAAAAGGGGGGAGAGGAGTTTTTTTAATATAATATGTGTAAAAAATGTAAAAATATATATATCCCCCCCCCCTCCCCAAGAAATAAAAAGGTACATAAATGGAAGGAAAATACAGAGGCAGACAGTTTAGCCAAGATGATTACAAATTGAACCAGCCTACTCTCTAAACCTATTTACCCATTAATATCTAGCACACATTGATATTGAAATAAAACTAATAAAATGTAATTAAATGAAACTACATCAGAGGCAAGGTCAAGTACTATATTAAAGTTCTCACACTGAAATAAAGCAGTATTTACATGCTATTATAACAGACTCACATAACTTGCTGATTAAAATGATAAATTGCCATATATATATTATATATTTTTTGATGTTTTAATAAAATGTTCAAAATAGTAATCCATAGTAAAATATAAACTTTAAGACAGAAGCTCTCAGGTGCTAGAGCTAAGACGTGACTTATTATCTGGCAATATGAAGCAAGAAAAAAAGGAGCCTGACTAACTATATTAGCTTAATTAGTAGAATTACATTGCTTAAAAACTGACGTTAGTTCACTAAATAAAAATGTTGAAAGAGTTTTGACTTGAAAATAATACAACAGTGTGCAGCTTCACTGCACCAGTCTCTTTGTTTCTCTCCTATTGAGACTGATCAAGACTGCAAATTGTGATATTCTCTTACCTCAGCAGCACTTCGACATGGTTCTTTTAGGTTTTCAACCATTTCGTCCCACAGTCCAGCTGTTATCTGCTCGTTTAGCCAACCACCTGCATTGTCATGGGAGATGTTGAACCACACCAAGCCGGTGCCATTGAGGTAGTGCTTGCAGACCTTGCCATTGTACGGAGCACAGTAGCCAGGTGGAGGAAGCAGTGGCCGCACAGCTGCAAGCAATCAAACACACAACCTCAGAATCACTGTATTGACAAACGAGGTAATTGTTTGCTGAATCATGAGGATGTATAAAGGGATGCAGGCTTCAAATTACAAATTAGACTGTCACCAAGTGTTGCTAGAGTGGGTTATCTGCTCGTTTAGCCAACCATCTGCATTGTCATGGGAGATGTTGAACCACACCAAGCCGGTGCTGTTGAGGTAGTGCTTGCAGACCTTGCCATTGTACGGAGCACAGTAGCCAGGTGAAGGATATATTATATATATATACATACAGTATATTGTATAATCAACATTTGCATAATATTTCTCCACGCGGTGCAGGCGTGCGAAATAGTGGTGCATAGTAAAAAATTTAGTCGTTGCTGGCGTCACAACTCAATGCTAATTGGGGCTAGCTGTGAGTTGTGACGTCAGCAAGGACCTTCTATGCAGCGCAACTTCGAACGGTCACACCGGGATAAAAATAATGTGAATGTTGATTATAAACTCGAGCAACACATGGTGTTTGTCTAATTTGTAATTTGAGGCCTGTAACCCTTTTTAAGTCTCCTAACAGGTAAAATAATAGCAAAAATTTTGAAGCCTGTAACCTTTTTTTAATTCTCCTAACAAGTAAAATAATAGCAAAAATAGGATGCCTCTAGTTACTGCTAAATGTACCAAAATAGTACAAAATAGCGGTGAAATACTGTTAAATTAAATTTAAAATAATTACTATATAAATCGCAATATTATTAAATTTCATGTTTGCACAAACACTGCTATAACTTGTGTCAATTATATAGAATATTTATTTTGTATGAAAGCAAGGGACACATGAATTTTAGTTTAGGCATTAAAATTATATCTCTCTTGTTTATTTTTATTGATTGATTGATTTCACATTAAATATCAGTTGATACATTGTGACTACATACTAAACATAATTATATTTAACAAAATTTGGATTTAGCTGTAAAAACAAACAATAAAAATTAGTAATACAAACATAGACATACATCAGGCGTGGATCCAGGGGGGGGGGGCTGTACAGCCCCCCCCGAGATTTTGGATTTAACATGGGAAATATAGGCGTTTCCCCCACTCAATTTTTTTTTAACATTAGGCAGCCCCCCCCCCCCCCCGATTTTTTTTTCTGGATCCGCGCCTGACATACATACAATTTATTAATAATAACTCTAAAATAATGACATTCTAATTATTACAACTATATATATTATAAATATAAAAATTATTAATGGCATTTTTTTCTGTTGCATGAGCCCAATATTACAGAATAATAATTTTTAATATTTTGTATTTTTTTAAATAAATAAGAAATAATGCAGAATAGATTTATTTAAACATTTACATGATATTATATTACCCTTTCTCTGCCACTGTGTAATTGTTATGTAATTCAATATATATAAAAAATAAATGATTTTATTGTTGTTGTAATAAAAAATCATTGGGCGAATGAACTCTTTTGTGAATGGACTGGATGCTCAGCAATCTTTTTCAATTCCCCCATGGGCATGTATGCTTTTATTTTAACTTTTGACTACATGTTTAGATTTGATGTTTGTGCGTTGTATACTGTATTACCCATGAAAGAGATGGAAAATAAATAAAAAAATTCCTTTTCCTGTAGTACATAAATATATCTCTTAAACTTCAATAATTCTAAATTTAAATTTTCGATTTTGTCTAACAAAACAGATTTAGTATTATACGTAACTTAATTGAATTGTAGCTGTTCTCTGAAATAGAGATCAAAGCATTGCTTTACAATATTACAGCAGAAGCCAACCTAATTTTGTTGTTATGCTTTTAACACAAAGATTCAACCAAAATAATTTAACAAACCAGCACACTAAAGGAAACTGAATTAAAAATTTAACCAAAATTACGATATACGATGTATGGGAAAGTTTGAATAAACATATTTCTTTTGGTTTTCCTGTATAGATACATTGTATTCTCACTTCAGCATCAATTTTCTTGCACCGTAAAAATATTTAGTGCCGTGACAAATTTTAAATAGCAAAAATACTCCCACACCCTCTCCTTTTCTTGTAGTTTCATTATTGCATATTATGAATTATGAGTTTTTGTCACAAATGCACAATCGATTCAGTACAATTAAGGAACATAAACAAAATCTGACTTTAAATCCGACTCTTGAGTCTTATTTATTTGTGTATTTATGAACAGAGCTTATAATATGTTAGAAAAGTTCAATAATCTATATCAATTATGTTAGAAATTAAACAACCTTGGACAGCACTAATGTGATTACCTCTAATTATAAACTGTTCAATTAATGCATTTTCAAATAAAATGGTCTTTATTATCATATTTTTTTAAATATATAGAATATAGAACTGTCAAATAATAATTATTATAATACAATACTAGGCCTGTTCGTAAATGTACAGTCGATTCATGAATCAAAAATAAAATAAACCATATTATATGAACAGGCATGCGCGGATACAGAAAAAAAAAAAAAAAAATCGGAGGGGGCTGCCTCCATAAGGCCAATGTTTAAAAAAAATTGGAGTTGTGAAAATGCTTAAATTGCCCATGTTATATCCAAAATTTGGGGGGGGGGAGCTGGCAGCCCCCCCAGCTCCTCCACTGGATCCGCGCCTGTGAACAGGTAGCACAAGGCAAATCTGATTGTGTATTTAGGAAGGGCCTCTTCGTAGTACGAAGAGACCTAGTAATGATTGTCAGTTCTTGCGTTACATTGGAACTGACTTCTTACATTATCATTTATTTATCAATCATCTTCGAATACATAAAAAGTTGTTCAATAATTAAAGCCAAGATAAAACAAAAGAAACCTATTATAAAATAGACAAACCGCTTCATGTGTGCGCCTGTCGAGAGTTTGTTTATGCAACTCTTTGCGCAGAGCTGCTCTACTGGTTGCAGACCTTCACGGGGCGCTTAGTTTAGTATAGAAAAAGTTTAGAATCAAGAAAAAGACTGAACAGTGGACATTTGAATATTTTATCTGACTAACTGATTAAAAAAAACTATCAATTTAAAGAACACGTTCGTCATAATGCTCTAATTAATATAATTGTGTTTAATTTTAATTCTTTTTTTAACCTTCTTTGGTAAATAACGGTAAAAGCCTGTTGACTAACCTCAAATTGTGTTATGTTCATGTACTTTATGTATGATGTAATGAGATGAAATAAAACCTATCTTAAATCTTAACTCTATGTTCTACTCGACGTTCTAAAACGAGTTTTATTTTTATGGCAAAAGACGTGAATCAAAGAAACTGGAATTAACTTTAAATTTTAAATTAATCCATTACCTTAATTCTGATGAAATGTGACACTTTAAAATCTTGAAATGGGAGGAAAAAAAATAAAGTAATGAGACAAAGCTTCAAAAAATAATGAGAGAAAAGAATCACGCGAGTTTTAATAAGATAAACATTTATTAAACGTTTTTTTTTTTTTTTTTTTTTACAGCTTTCCAATTGAATTTTAGTGAAACAAAGAAAACTCATGGGTAGCGCAAAAGGCAAGCTATATAGAGTGTTCTCCCAGCAGCTGCATGGCGTAGTCGCGCGCAACACCCAATGCCAAGTCAAGACGAAACAATAGCAAGCAGCCGCCTCTATACCAAGGGAAATAGAGCTGTCTTGTGCAGGCGGACAAGCGCGTGCCCCGTGAGTGGAAAATAGCGGAGGCAGCAGTGTATCTCCCCGCTCCCTCGTACGCCTCTATATATACTAGGCCCAACAATCACTTTCCAATTAAGACCTTCCGCGCTGTAACTTGAATTAACTACTGCCACAAGCTCTAAGGAGCAGTTGTCTTTCTCTAGACTCAGCTGTATGCTACAAGATAAAATGATTTGTTTAATATATAATTATATAAAATTTGACTCGTGTAAATCGTATAAAATGCCACTTCAACACGAGGTTCAGGTGTTAGTAAAAATTACTAAAAACAAAATATTTATAAAGAAATTGATATAGTAAAAAGAATGCAACTTTATATTAGTACTTGTATGATAACTTTCTTTCTTGGCTATAAAAGTAAAAATTAAGTTCTTTTGTTATTTTCATCTTTATCATAAAGATAAAAAATTAAAGTTTTGTAAGTTTTTGAAACTTTTTGCTTTACGTACGTACTAGGGAACAAAAAAAAAAAAGACAAAAAAACTTTATTTTTTGTTTGTTTGCAACACCTGGCACCGCAAAGAACAATGTGCACAATGGCATGTGTTCAAAACAAACAGTATTATATATATATATATATATATATAATATGTATATATTATTATATGGCTTTAGAAAATAAAATGAAGAGACGTATATTTTTTTCTTGTCTCATGGTATATAGTTGTCTCTAGAATATAAATTTTTGAGGTAAAGTTAGAGCAAAATGAGAAAGCGAAGGAGGAGGAAGCTACTCACGCTTCTGAGGTCGAGTTACGTTGACAAAGAAGGTTTGAGAGTCCACGGATATCTTCTCGCCGTGCTGGTTGGTCGCCTGGCACGTGTAGTTGGTGCTCTCGGTTGCATTGACGCGCAGCACGGAGCGTGCGTACGACGAAAACGAGCGGTAGTCATGGGCCTCGTCCACCTGCAACACAAGACTCGAAACAATGAAGACGACACTTTGGTAAACTATAAGCAAGTAGGTTCATACACATTGGAATGTAATAAAATGAAATAAAACTAGTATGGAATTTTTATTACATTGTTTTGGGGGGTTAAACTTTTCATTAATTTAATAATTTCTTTTGTAATTTGGATGAAATAAATAAATAAATTTTATTCTTCCCAATATTTCTTTTTATAAAATTAATGTTGTAACGTATTAAGATTCAGTGAAGTGCTTTATTATTAAAACATTCAATATGTTCATGAAAATAAAGTATTAATTGTTTTGTTTTTGTTGGCTTTTTATATCGATTAATACACATGCGGCTTTGAGTACCATTTAATTTCTGGTCAAATTTACTGCATTATAGTAGGCCTGTTCGTAAACCCTGCTCGGTGTACACTTTCTGCACCCAATCGACCTTATGTACATGCGATATAAGGTCAATTGGGTGTAGAAAGTGTACACGGAGCAGGGTTTACGAACAGGCCTAGTATTACACTGCAAAATGCAGTTAAAAGTTGTTTAAAATTATGTGCATAATTTTTGTTACTTATTTTATGATTGTATTCTTACGACTAGTGAAAACATAAAAATATGCTTCACTTCCATCTACAAATAAAAGAAAACTTACATAATATAATTAGAAGTAAATCAACTTCATAGTTTAATTAATAAAATTTATCTTTAATAAATTTAGAACAGTCATAGGATGAAAATTAGATTGCTTCCCATCTATTTATCTTTTAAGGCTTTTATAAAAAAATGTGTTATACAAGGAATTTTTCTGCTTAAAATTTAAGTTTTGAACTTAATTGGAAAATACAAAATAGGCAAAATTCTAATGTTGAAAAATATTTTTTGGGCACATTCCAAATAATAATGTTATGTCATGTTTTTTTTTTATTTTACTTTTGCCGTCACCTGTGAGTATTGGTAAAAGTATTAAGTTTGGCGTCTCTATAAACTAAGTTTTGATACTATACAGTATAAAGTTCAATATGCTGAAAGAACGTAAAAAGTTTTTACTCAGTTTTTATTTCAAATAATACCATCTGATCTTAATGCTGTTATATTTTATAAGTTTACTGATATAAGAGACAGTAAAATAAAATTTTTACAACTTTTAATTTAATATAATATAAATGGGTATCCTACCTAATTTAAATATTTTAATGTGAGCAAATGCCTATCCTCATAAATTTTGTGAAATTACATAAAGAAAAAAAAAAAAAAAAAAAAAAAAAAAACAGTTTTAGACAGTGAAGTGATCGAATCTTTTATTATTTAAAATTGTATACATAAATTATTCAGTTCATAAATTATTGCTTTGATGTATTCATATTATATATATTACTAGAATAATAATTATACGGAGTATTTATTATTACTATTATTACTAGTACTTAATGAAGAACAGATTATTACAATTTTCACATTAAATTAGCAATGCAGAGATACATTTCTACATGTTAGAATATTAGAATTATTGCTAATTTGTATTTATATATTATTATGCTATCAGTTATATAGGTATATAATTTATATATATATATATATATATATATATATATATATATATATATATATATATATATTATATTATAATATAATATAACAATATTATATCTGATCCGCTGGAAATAAGTAATGCATTTAATGTTTTTTTTGTAAAAAATGTAGAAAGAATGGTACAGGTAAAGTTTCCGACCCCGCCGGTACCTATTGATATTAGCCAGCTCTCTCAAAATAATGTTAATTTCAGTTTTAAACAAATATCACACTATACAATTCTTAATGAATTAAAATCACTTCCAAATAAAAACGCTGCTGGGCCGGATGATATTCCGTATATTGTTTTGAAATACTGTGCACCTTTATTAGCAGTGCCTTTAACAGCTCTTATAAACCAATCAATATCTGTGTGTAGATTTCCACAAATTTTAAAAAAGTCTTAAGTTAAGCCAGTTTTTAAAAAAGGACCAAGATCTGAGTTAAATAATTACAGACCAATTACACTAAACTCGGCTGTCGCTAAGCCTTTTGAAAGTGTATTGGACTCCCAGTTAATGAATTTCAGACGTGAAAATAATTTAATTTCGAACTGTGAGCATGGTTTTTTAAAAAATAAATCAACAACAACAGCCTCATTTGACTTGTTGAACGACATTTATAAAAATATTGACGAGAAAAAACCTTGTGTTGTATTGTTTTTCGATTTTTCAAAGGCGTTTGATAGTTTAGATAAAAATATTATTTTAAAAAAAATGCATGATATTGGTTGTGATAATAAGAGCCTTAATTTAATTAAATCATATTTGTCAGATAGGTCTCAGTATGTCGACGCCAATGTAAAATCAGACTCTCTTCCTATTACTCTTGGTATCCCACAAGGAGGGAAGATATCTTGTAATTTGTTTGGTTTAAGTACTAATGACTTGCCTGAATTTGTAAAATCAGCTAAAATAATAAAATATGCTGATGATATCACTGCTATAGTTACTGCCGACTCGGAGCAAGAGCTCATAAAAAAGGCTAATACTACCGTTAGGGAAGTTGAAAGTTGGGGTGAAAATAACAGACTAATGTTAAACGTTGAAAAGACTGTTTTTATGCAATTTCACAACAAAAGAGCAGTATCTGATAAAAGTTATTTAATTAAGCTATCAAACACTCCTATAAAGAGAGTCTCAAATGTAAAATTCTTAGGTTTGAATATAAGTGAAACATTGGACTGGAGTTTTTCATATCAATGAAATTTGTAAAAAAATAAACTGGGCAAACTTTGTTCTTTATTCAATAAGGAATCATGTGTCGCAGCAGTCTTTATTATCAATATATTATGCATTCATTTATCCTCATTTATCCTATGGCATTATTTTTTGGGGCCGATGTTCAGAGCAATTTAACAGAGTTTTTGTTTTACAAAAACGAGCCTTGAGAACAATTCTATATTTTAAGAAAAAAGATACTTGTGTTTCTCATTTTAAACGACTTAACATTTTGACATTGCCAGGTATATATGTATTAAATTGCTGTATGTATAAACGTAAGCACCCTGAGCTATATTCTCATAACAGTGATAATCATACATATGGCACGCGAAACAAAAATAAAGTTTTAGTTGAAAAACATTGCTCAGCCCTGCTAGAAAAAAGTTCACTTTACCAAACTGCCAAGTTATATGACTTTTTGCCAAAATCATTAAGGGATATAGAAAATGATGTTCTTTTTAAAAACAAACTGAAATCAGTACTTATTGACAAAGAATATTATTCAATAAAAGAGTTCGACTTTAGTAGGTTACCAGAAAATATAATTAGTTACTAAATTTTAATTAAAATGTTTGTTAAAATTGGAAATGTTATAATGTTGTGCAAGTCTTTTTCTTTTTTTTCTTTAATTTTATGTAGTAGTTAGTAAATAGTAATATTGGTTTAATATTGTATATTTTTTTTTTTTTTGTTATTATTTTGTTGACGTGAATCATGTTGTAATGTACAACCAGCTATTTGAAAATAAATTATTATTATTATTATTATTATTATTATTATTATTATTATTATTATTATTATTATTATTATTATTATTATTATTATTATTATTATATATATATATATAAAACAATTCAATTATAATGCCTAATCTATAAGAATGAGCATTTTTTAATTAAAATTAATTGTTATTATTATTTAATCGATTGATTATATTTTAGGGCAATCAATACATCGTTGATCATGTATGTATACCCTACGAGGTCTTACAAACTCTCGCGCATACGTTAGCACTCATTTGAAGGAAGCAGTTGTGACAAATTCCGTTTTATTTGGTGCAAATGGCTGTCATGCATGCTGAACGGGGAAAAAAAAAAGAAACTTGCCTTGAAGCTGTGATTATACAGTATATTAAAAATAAGTTAAATAAGTAATCATAATGTGAAATTGTGGCCAAAAATAAAAAAATAAAATTGCTATACTGCCTTTTCAATCTCTATCGATTACAGCTGAGCTTCTGGAATCGCTTCCAAGCTTCCAAAGCAAATAATGATGTTAGTGCTGTGGATTGAGCTATTATATAACGAATCAACTGTTGCAAGATAGAAGAATAGAATAGAATAGAAGAGAGAGAGAGAGAGAGAGAGAGAGAGAGAGAGAGAGAGAGAGAGAGAGAGAGAGAGAGAGAGAGAGAGAGAGAGAGAGAGAGAGAGAGAGAGAGAGAGAGAGAGAGAGAGAGAGGGGGGGGGGGGAAGGGATGAAGAACTTCATCTACCGTGTCAAAAAAGTCAAATTAAATAATTACATTATTTACTTCATCCTGTAGTTTATTTAATTCACTTTCAATTAATTTCACCCGTGCAATGTTAAACCGACATTTAGAGTTTAAATGGACGTAACGTGAAATGTAAATTTGTAAATGTTACGCTGATACTCAAATTATAGCAATCAAATTTTGTTGCATGACCTTGCTTGATGTGATTGATGGCATTTTTTTTTAAATATTAATTACTTGAACAGGAATGGATTCATTTTAGTGAAAAAGTAATAACAGTAGAAATTATTAGCATTGATATAATATAAATAAATATATATATATATATATACTGTATATTATATTATACAAATTAGCCACAAATAATATTAATTTCTATACTAACAATGCCAATTAAACTAATAATTTTCACCAGAATACATTAATTTGTTATGTCTCAGAACTGTGGTTATTTCAACAATTCTCTCTTTGTCTCTCTCTGAGTAATACATAATATGTATATAATTGGTATAATATATAATCAAGTTCACCACACTATAATTACACGAGCAGAACATGAGGAAAATGACCCATATTGTAGATGGAATCAATAATATATAATAATTGGATATAATTGAATATTACAAACAATTTTATTTTCAATAAGTGCATTTAAATGAGAATAAAAGTATTTCTTCGCCCCCTCTTTCGATTAAGCCAATCAGATTCACGTATGCAAATTACTCATTACGACTAATGTTTATGCTTCTGTAGTTGAGAAACAGAAAATATATTATTCTTAAAATAGGGTAATATATATTTGTTGAATAGAAGTCTAATGAGCTCCTCCATTTGAAATAACCTTAACTAGCACCTGTTGTAATCTGTGAAGGACAGACAGACGCTCGACCTCACGCAAGTGCTTTTGTTTGGAGACTTGTCTCGCCACCTGAGTGGCTCCTCGCTGGCGTCTATTGGCGCCACCCATCACAATACTTTTACCGCGTAGCAAGCAATCAACACAGATGGTATCGAGCTACATGTTGACAGAATGTCGTCTATATAGACCCACCAATGTCATGCAAGTCAATCTTAACATCATCTTCCATGAGTGTATGTGTGTGTGTAATGACACCACGCAACATGCTGCTGATAATGAGACCAAAACCACCCCATCTCGTCTTACAAGTTTGTTAGTGATGATGTAAAACGGCAAGGAATTACATAATACACCGTTCTAAATATAATCATAGTAGATGAAATCATACATACATAATTTTATGCAAAAAACATTTTTTTTTTTACCAATTATCCATTACAGAAAATTTGCTCTGTGATTTTTTTTTTCCCTCACGGCTTTGAATAATATGATATTTCTGATGTACTACAGTTAGTTAAAAATTACAAGAAATTACCCATTACAAAAAATTTACTCTGTGATTTTTTTCCCTCATAGCTTCTATAATGATATTTTTTTATTTCTGATGTACCACTGTTAGTTATATTTTATAAATTACTAACAAATTTTATATTAAATAATATATTGATTTTTATCCGTGGTAACGTTATTTTATTTCTGATATAATAAAACTAATCAACGACATCCAGTTCAGCATTAAATAACATAGCAAGAAATATATTAATAAATAATTTATTATTATTATTTCATAATATTTAAATGAAAATTTAAATATTCACGGCTTAAAGAGTTTCAACGAGTTGTTTACAAAATTTTATAAACCGATTATATTTTGTTTAACTCGTTTTATGAGAACAAAATACATACAAAAGCTTCCTTGTTGCTGTCTCTCTTTCTAACGTTTTTATAGTCTTCATTTTTTATTCTATTACGTCTTATATTCTTCTTCTAAGATGATACTTTCTTGGACAACGTGACTAGAATAATAATAAGTTAAACTCAAGTAAAGTTATAACTTAAAGATATGACTTTTTTTTACGACTTTGCTGATTTTGCTTTCATTGTTTTATGTTGATTATCATTTTTCCCCTTTCTGAAAGCTGGTTGTAAAAAGGTTTCAACCAATACGTATATATTATGAAAATTTAGTATGTATACCTACATGCAAAATACATACATCAGTATCAATGCATACTTTCATAAGTTTTGTTTCATATATATAATATACCGGTATAGAAAGTATTACTTGCAATCAAATAAATATTTGTGAAAATTTATAATTGATTTTGTGAAGTCGTGTGTACACGAGAAAAGAGAGAGAGAGAGAGAGAGAGAGAGAGAGAGAGAGAGAGAGAGAGAGAGAGAGAGAGAGAGAGAGAGAGAGAGACAACAGAAAAGCATTCTTCCTGTTTAGCAATAGCAGAAGGTTTGAAGCCAAATCAAATTATCATATCTCATGCCTACACTGTCATTCTGCTTTCACTGGTGCTATTATATGTATGTAGAAGTTACCAATATACTGGTAGTTGTGCAGGGGACGCAGGTAGAGGAGAGTGATACCATTGTTGTACCATTCTCCTTCCAATAAAACACAATCATTACCATACACATGCAGATATTGTATTTTGTTTGACTTCTATGTAAACTAACTACTATATGATATATAATAATATACATATTCAAATATATTTATACTATCGTAAAAAAAAACTGCGTATACATTTTAAACTTGATGAATTAAACAAAATATATTGTAAATATCTTACCATGTAACAGTTTTTAAATGTTTAATATATTACAAATTTATACATTTTATATTTTTCTTTTCAGTCAGTGTAAAACTATAATTTATTATTTATTCACGTTGTTGTAACATAATTATGTAATATGTTACAATTTCTCAACCCTTAGATTTCTTTCAGAAGTTTAAAACAAAAAAATCTAACGTTGAATGTTGGTTGTGAAGATATGGAAAAAAACAAAACAAAAAAAAACTGATTTTTCAAATTCCAAGAGAATTTAAAATGTAATGCAATGAATTTCATATAGGGTATATTATATCTACTGTATAAATATATATATATCTGTATCTGTCATTCATAACTATTATACACCATCTACACGAAAACAAAAGGGAAGGGAATGACAATTCCTGAATATTACTAAAAAAAAGTAGAAGTGACATGGACCAACCACTATCTAGGAGTAATCTTCTATTAAATTTTTTATTGTTGCAACAAACAAACAAAAAACTATTTTTAGCCAGTATAGAAGGGATGAAAACAAAAACTTTTGTTGAATTGCACATACCAGGTTCAACAGTTCAACAGCCCTGCCACATTCCTTTACATTGCAAAGAAATGGACGTTACCTTCAAAACTGGGACGAGCTACGATGATCCGTCATGAACTTCAAATGTTAGTAAAGTAATACCTCATTAGTTTGACATGCATCACTGTGTGTTCAAATTAAATCACTTTTTTACTCTATATATAGAGCAGTGATAAAGTTTTAATTTCAAAGACGTGTCAGATTTTGAATGCTCTTCACCTCCTTTGACAAGATGAGAAGTTTAAACTTAATTAAGCTGATGCTAATTTATCCCTTCAATGATATTATATAGTTGGCAAGCAATGTGCTAGATAGGCTTTTACTGACTTACTTTCTGCATCTCTGCACTTTCAAGATGTGCCTAGGCAAATTATTGAAGACCATTACTTACTTTAGAAGAAGATGGAAGGGAGACCAACACGAGATTTTCTCTAGGTCAATGAACTTTGCAAGCAGAGCAAGCTTGTGGAAACTGGAACTAGTTAGAGATGTGAGTGCTGTGGCGAACAATGGAAAAGGAGGAGTGTTGGAGTGAGCTAGGAAGCTCAAAGTTATCGGTGCGTGCCTGCGTGCGTGCTAGCAGCGAGTAAGGAGGAGAGAGCAAGTATATAATATAAGGGTTTGCTGGGGTGTAGAGGCACGGGTGCTGGAGGGTCGTGGAGGCAGGAGGGGACCTAAAGTCGTCCATCTTCTGATGGTGCCACCTGCTCTCGCCGGCGGTGCCATACAACCCAGCCGAACAGCACGGATGCCAGATGAAATATTTTCTGATGAGAAGAAAGAGATCTATCTATGGGCAATACATCACTAAGGGAAAGGATCGAATAGAAGGAAAGGAATTCCTAACATATTCTACCTAAAAACGCTTCACGTGCAATAGAATGGAACATTTTTTCACTTCTTACTCTCTATAATATAAGTCTATACCTCTATACCCTATAGTCTTTCAGCAGTTGATTGTCAGTCAATCATAGCACTATATATTGATTGTCATTTCCATAGTTCCATGTTCTAATTGAATCCTAATAGATTAATTATTCAATCTAAACTATAACTACAATCTTCAACGTCTATAAGTGTTAAAGAGTAAATTAAATTCTTTATTTTAAGTTTGCCGCAGAAAAGAAAGATATGGATAATGGGACAAAAATGTAATGATATTATTTATTTATTATTCTTTATTTTTTAAGACCTAAGAAATGTATGGTATTTTTTTTGTTATAGCATAAAATAACAGAAACCTTATTTAAGTACTTACAGAATACAGACTATAATATAATGTATAATTATTATAAAAATTAAAGTATGCAATAATGTGTTCATTTTGACAGAATTTAATAAAAGCAAGAACTATTTTAGTAAAAAATGAAATAGATAGCTACTTATCTCCGATGGTTAAGAGCTTACATAGTTATTACATTAAATATGTTTTATAACTGCCCGTCTCCTATCTTTCCCTTGTAAAATAATAGCCACTCATGTGGTCTTAAGAAGAAGGTTTAGCGCAGTGCATTGACCGGTTCTCGTTAGATCACCGAAGTCAAGATACGTCGAGTGTCGTACTTGGAAGGGTGACCGTTTCAAGTAGAAATTACATTGTTCCCTCTTTGAGGTAAATTCACATCGCTTTCCACCCAGTAATGTACTTGTGTATGGTTCCCTAAACTTTGGACGTCAATTTGGTCCATTGATTCGATATAAAACGTAGAGGTGTCTGTCCTGACAGGTTTTCTACGGTTCCCTCAGTCTCACCTCAGCGAATACTGGGAAGCGTAACAGGTCGTGGCTACCATCCTTTCCTCCCATATCCCTACCCTACCCATTACCCCGTCTCGAGCTCTAAGCTAAAAAATAAATAAATAAAAAAGGCCCATTTAAATAGCCCCTGAATGAAAGATGTGCTGCTGTAACACAACAAAAATTGTTTCATCAATCTTTATCAAGTTGGTATATAGAAAATATATAAAAATTTGCAAGATGTTATCGCTACCCTTGTTAATAGTTATGCAATTTAAGTAACGATCAGAATAAATTATTACATGCACTGCATGTTTGCATTTTCGTAATAACGAATGTTCACAAATATTTCAGAATCACTAAAAGAAACAAGCGATTTAAAACTGATACTAATTAACATGGTAAGTGTAGTACTCAATTTATATATACTAATTATAGTACATCAGTAAAAGGTACCCATGTGAGTCATTAACGATGGAATGGGGAAAAAAAAAGGTCTAAACGCAGCTCAACTGAAGTGTAACCTACACTTTAAATAGAATGGCAAATAATTCACTCGGCAATTGTTCTGGCCATTTAGTTGTTCCAATTCTCCTAGCACTGTATGTACCCACCACTGTATGACACAGCATACCCACCGTTGTTTGCCAACTGACTTTTTCACGTGAACTTCAAGTCATGAGGCGGCCTCCGAGCCTCATGCGGAATGGCGCATGGCCCCAAGCTTACTAGATGATACAACTTAAGACAAGTTGCTGACGACTTAGTTGCTGGTCCAAGTATGGCTAACTATATAGAAAACCACAATCACTGTTTACGTATTTACCAACAATCATCCATTTTTTTTTTTTAATCGAGGAACTGAGGAAAATACTGGCTTATAAACTTTGCAAATAAGTTGCAAATAAGTCAGTTACGTATATATCATTAACATACTGTAAAGTATACAAAATTATTCTAGCCATACACACAATTACTCTCATTTCTATTAATCCCATTCGATTATTTGTCTGCCTTGTATAATATATCATTATTTGCAATGAAAAGTAATTTATTTATTTTGCGGGCCTTGGCACCAAATATAAAAACTAGCAATAACACAGCATTCAAATTTATGTTTATTTATTGAAATTTATTTTCAATTTCAAACCTTACGGTGAGCACCAATGTGCACGCATCTCTCAAGACGTTGTTTGCGAAGTTACGTGCTGTGTTGTGTATGTTGGTGTGCGCCGTTGCTACTACCTCTCCTGGCATCCCTTTCTCTGTCTGCGTCTCTGTCTATATACGGCCTCCAGACTTCGCCACACTACTATATACCTACTGTTACTTTACCTACTTCTTCTTATCTGAACTTAAATTTCTCTCCATCGCTCCATCCTAACTCACATCTCCAAAGCCTAAAAGCATCCCCGCTCACCCATCTTGCGTTACATGCAAGTTGATAGTAAGCGAAGAACCATGGCACTCGCACTGACTTGTGAGTACTTTAGTAATAAATAAGATCAATATTACATAAATGTATATTATATTATAATAACAAAAAATTAATAAGTTTATAATATGTCAAAGTTAATCCAGCGTGCATGGTCATTTAATTTCATTTTCGTTTTTGCTTAATAAAATTATAAATAACATTATTTTATTCATTATAAATAAATACGAGTTCATCATTCCCTCTTTGATATACGAGACACTAAATACACTATATGTATAAAATATTATACAACATGTAATATTTCCATATCAAAACGTTGGTACCTTAAATCCGTGCATTCTAATATTGAAAAAAAGTTGTAACACGTTACAAAAGCAGATACTATACATATAATGCATATTTATTATACCTTCATTTTTATTTATTATAGAGTATGTAATAATTATTTACCTTTTTACGTATTTTTAAATTGAATTGAACGATCGTGGTCGCTGCAAAGGGGATCACATAATTCACTTTATCACACAAACACACAAATATATATAAACGTTATTGGTGTCTATTATAGTGTATGCACTAACTCTACGTGCTCCTTTGAAGCGACTTCGATCAATATTTATAAAACTTTACGAAAGGTAATTAAAAAGAATAAACAACAATTTAATTGGACTTGAAAAGTTTTTGCATCTTCTGAGATATTTTAATAAGATTGCCACCGGCATGGTATGTCGTTTTTGTTTGTCTGTTTGTTTGTGGTGTTCAGCATTGTATGACAAAGAAACATAACCAAATTATTCAAGCACAAGAATATACAAGTATTCATAATACAAGGTAAAGCACAAGCATGCCTTTCTGATAAACATGCGTTAGTGAGGCGGCATGTAATCTGGCAAAGGTTATATTTGAGATGAATGTTGCTTGAGCGATATAGCGACCTAGCTAGCTAGCATGCTGGTGGCCATACTATCGCTGGATGCTGCCGCTGGCACCGTTAGCATTCTAAAGCAGAATTGCTTGAGAAGCAACAGCTCACAATTTGCTACAGCAGAGAGCAATCACCACCACCCGTATTGAGACAAGCTAAGCTTTAACAACACAGAGATATATGTTGTTGGTACAAAAAGTATCACAATGTTGCTTCTTGCCATTGGATATCAGTATTCTAGCAATATGTTGGATAGTGGAGGGGGGTATTGGCTGGCTGGCATTGACAATAAATATTGTTTTATTCCAATAATGCCAACATCACTATACACGGTGACATCCAAAAGGGAAAACAAAATCTGTGTCTGCTGTGTATGATGACATGACAATTCATTTTACTGCATGTCAATAATAATAATAATTAAATAACAATATATTAAAAATAGCATGCTCAATTACTGATTATATTAAGAAAGGGAAACACAAAGTATTCAACTACCCAAAATAATGCTCAATTAATTATTAATGTAAGAAAATATTTTTTTTAAGTGCTCTTCAAGTATAATTTTACAAGATTTCACTGCTCTTAATACTCAATAAAATATATAATTATAATATTAAGCACTTTTTTTTAGAGTTTTACCAATAGAAATGTCAATTAAATGTAGGTGTAAATTTTTAGTAGCGACTAACTGGTGAAATCATATTTCTGATATTATGATATGTACTGTACGTACAGTACAATAAAAATTCTTAATAAATAGCAGCAGGAGCAATTAACATAATAATTTTTACTATAATATCTCATTCTCGTAAAATATTCATCTGGTACCAAAGCATGAATAGTTTTTATTTCTAGTCTTACAATAGTATATAATATACATACATATCATGTATATATATATATATATATATATATATGCTGATACAGTCTCTAGCTATTTCATAAAGGATAAAGGTGCGAAGTGTGAAAGAGATGTATGATAAGTTTCAAAGAGGAAGTGCGGCTGCTGACTGGATAGATGGAATGGATGAAGCTTCTCTTGCAAATTCAATTTAGGAGTAAGATGTCGCAGCCTAGTCATCCTGTCGCACAGACAGTTGGAAGGTGCAGGATGAGAGAGGACAGAGGGAGATATGTAGGGTGGCAGTTGCAGGATAAAAGGATAGAAATGACGAAGGAAGGTGAGATCAAAGTACTCAGTGAATTGGTGTCATCATCACATAACGCCTTATACCAACTTCCATTTATATATTTTTTCAAGGTATAAAAAATATTATACAAAATACAAATGTAAACGAAGACGACAGAATTTTTTTATAAGATTTAGCAATAATATATTTTACATAATAATAATAATTTTATTTCGATCGTTGGCTTTGCAGCATAGATCACGTCAGAGTTGTTACATAAATCATACATAACAGGTATACTTAAATCTAATTAAAATTACCTAAATTAGCATACATAGGTTTACACAAATGATTTTAAGTAAATTTATACTATTAACATAATATATGTATTATTCATTATTATCAGGTTTTTTAATCTTGATGTTTTTTTTTTTTGTTTTTTTTTTAATATTTAAAAATAGTTTAAGTTTTCAAAATCACTTTCACTCCTTTTAATATAATTTATTTATTATCTCCACATATGATTTCTTGATGCACTATTAAATAGATCACATAACACTTTGCACTATAGTTCACATAACACTTTGATGGTCAGATGTTTACTGTCTTTATTTCGGAGCCATAGATAAAGATAACATTTTTTGTTTGTGTTGATCCGTAAGAGCAACGTTCCAGTTTGCAACATCCTCCTGCGTTATTTTTGAATTTTCATCATAAAAATCTTTATGTTATAATATTCTTTTTTGATTAATATAGTTTTTAATTTATTTTTAAATACATTATCACTAATTTCATCCCTCAATGACTCGGGTAAAAAATCATAGATTTTATGAGTTTGGTAATATGGATTATTTTTATAAAAAGCAGATTGATGCTTTTTTATTACAACTTTGGATTTGTTTCTGGTATCATAAGGAGAGATGTCGGAAACTTGAGCGTATGACTCTGGGTGTAATCTTTTATACATTGCACAATTCAAGATGTAAATACTGGGTAGAGTTAACACTTTCAAATCATAAAAATGTGTTCTACAGGAATCCATCTTTTTAAAACTTTTTATTGTTTTCACAGATCTTTTTTGTAGTAAAAATAAACGATTTAGCACAGCATTATCACTTCCCCAGATTATAATAGAGTAGCTTAAATGGGAATATACATTTGCGTAGTAAACTGAGAGCAGTGTATCGTCTGAGACTAATCCTCTCAATGATTAGAGTAAAAAATTTCCACGATTAATTTGTTTTGAAAATTCATGAAGATGAACATCCCAGTTTAATGTATTACTAATATTAAGCCCTAAGAATTTTGTGTCAGTGGCTTCTTTAATTGACTTGCCATCTAATTTAATATTAATATTTACATTTTCTTTATTAGTAGGCAAATGGAATCTGAGAAAAGTAGTTTTATCAATATTTAATAATAAACGATTGTCATTACACCAATTTTCTAGTTGTTGTACAGTATTATTTGCTTTTCTCTCTAATTCGACCACTGACTTTGCTGATATCCTTCCATTGGTATCGTCAGCATATTGCTCTACACTATCAGCATCTTTTAGATGAGATGCCAGATCATTAGTCGTAAAATTATATATTCGGGGGCCTGTCTTACTGCCTTGAGGAACTCCTAGGGTAATGTAATGTAATGAGAACAGAAATAATACAATAAATAATTATTATATTGTTATAAATATAATGTTTTTTCGTAACTTTATAATTTTAGGTTTATATATAGAGAAGGGTATGTTATAGTTACGATAACACTTCTTATTTTTTTTTTATCTTATATAATATGTACACACCATCTGCATTTTATGTTACAATGAACAGCTAGTAATATTATTTTTTACAAAGCCTATATAAGCACAATGCTCATTCTGGTATGAAATAATATTGAATTTAAATGGAACTTTCCAGATTGTTCAAGCTGACACTATTAAGTACTAGAACTCTCATAATGCTAGTGGTGGAGTTTAATTACACGCATCATAAATAATGATAATTGGTTTCCTATTTACTTATCTTCACATAAAAAGAAAACAACAGCATGTAGATTTATTTGTACTAACATTACCATGCAGATAAAAATCATAATTTTTTCTTCTTATTTTCTTGTCATCATATACATATTAAACGAACACACGTTTACAAAATATAGGCAAACACAAGTTTATTAATCCCTGTAATGATATTGCCGTGATTATAATATACTAAAGCACGTTCAACTGACTATACAATGTACGTATACATTGTATACTATACAGAATATAATATACAGTATATTTTCTCTTATATAATATACCATTATACGAAACCTTTAAAGTAATCACAGCAAAATTGTTATTTAACAACAAGCCATGCATCATGTTTACATCACACATTAAATCAAATTTAAGTTAAAACCAAGTTATTGTAAACATTATACAATGTTAGCTTGTATAATTTTACTGTCTTTAAAGACATAAATTGAATTTAATTTATTGATGTATTGGCTTCGGGTTTGTGGACCAAAAAGTCACTGTCCGTAGAAGGTAGGTAGTCTCAAAGAGTATTATAAAATACAGCTGGAGGATGGCTTACTTTTGGAATCGACTGCTCTTGCTGTCACACCACTCTGGTTAATGCCTAGGAAGTCTAGGACCATGCCACTGACTAGAAATTCTAAAGACCATGCAGCCGAATCTACACTCTATCCAACGTCAACATGCAGCGTTATAGAAGCGCATTTAATTTTGCTAACTACTACAAACTAAGTCACCAGTTGATATATTATAATATATATCCAATAGCTTCAATTTTATACAATGTATTTAACAATATAATATGCTTCAAGTGAAAATTTTAAAGCAAGCTTAAATGACATTTTTTCAATAAATTTAATCAAGTTAACTTATTTTTGCAAACAAAATGGCTCGCTAAAATCCATGACTGGCCTGTTTATCTACTTATTGGTGCAATGCACATTAAATTTACGTGCACCAGCAGCAGCATGCACGGAGCTCTCGGTGCAACAGGCGCGCCAATAAGATTGATGTTTTATAATTACGTCACTGCAGTGGGAGGAGATTTCTTGAGAGCACCAGCTAGAACCTGCTGTTTTCCTGCTCCAGTATTGAGACTTTACCTTAGTGAAACCTACGACTCCCGCTAATTGCGTACTCCTCTAATAGGAGCACATGAAAACATAGAATGTAAAAGCTATATTTACCTTCTAGATAATTATGTTTGCATATTATGAGTCAGCGTCAGAAAGGTGAATTTGAGCTCCAAAATCGCTTTTTTAAGCTTCTTTTGTGGTAGGAGTTCATGCATATTAGGAGGTGAGGTGGTCCATGTTAGCCAATCACAATTCAGCTTAAAAGACACTCCCTAACACGTGAGAGGGCGGGTGTAACCTTCAAGTACACTAATTATAGTTTGCTTAACTTGCTATTCCAACCGGAAGTAGCTGTAAGAGCATGGATAATAAATAATAAACAATTCTCTGTTTGCTTGAATTTGGAAACTATGTCAAACATCTATCTTTGCAAAGTTTCATTAAAAATGAAGTGCAGAAAACATCATGTCTTCAATGAGATTGTCTTTCCGGAGCGGGTATAAAATTAAGTTTGTGAGTCTCTTTATCGGTCGCGTGTTTTTGTGATGTCAGTCAAAGAAAAATGGCGGTGAAACTCCCAACAGTATAATCACTGTGAAAGTAAGCCGGTGCCCACCAGTGCGCCGCACTAGTAAGACATTTGACGCCAGTGCGGTGCACTGGTAAGACTGATCGAAATTTATTAAAAGTAATTAGTAATTTTTAATAAAATTAATAAAATTTTCATAATCAAAGAAGTTACTGTGTAAAACATTAATCATGCTCAAATAATGAATGCCAATTTTCTTATACTTCGTACTTTTGTCTCACGAAATTTAATTTACTCTTTAATTCTTTTGAGTTAATAAAAAGCTACAAGCTCTTAAAAGGAAAACAATTAAAATAAACTATTCACTTTACTATATGTCGAGCTGACGATTATTATTTTTTTATTATTTTTTATATAGAAATAGTTTTTAATAATTTTCTCAATTTATTTAAATTTCTGTAGGCTTACTGGCTTGACTATTTTATCTTCGATTTTTATGAAGAGATAGATATTTATTAGACCGTGTAGTATTTCTTTCAATTTATATTTATATATATTTTTTTTTAATTCTTGAATGACTAATAAAATTAATTAAAATAAATTCAAAACAACTTTTGCTGGTGCGCTATATATACTACACCACGCATTTTATTACATTTTTTTTCTGTCTCATTTATTGTACAAAATTAACACATTTTTATTCAAATTAATTTTTAATTACAATTAAGTCAGAGGAGGCAGAGAGGGGAGTGCCTTCAATGGCCCACATACCCACCGAGGTAGGTAGTTTAGAGGGTTCATTAATGTAAGGACTTTAAAAAAGTATAGGGCAAAGGATTCGGGATCGTAGGAGATCAATCGCAGTCAGTGCTAGATTATTAAAATTAAGACTTCGTCTTAAAAAATTCTTCATAGTAATGAATTTTTTAGAAAAGCAATAAAAAAATTTTATTTTCAGTTTTTTTTAATGACTTTGTAAAGAATAAGTGTAACAAAAATTCAGTCACATGCATATGTGACTCATGCAAGCATTGCTATAAAGAAGAGAGTAACTAACAATAATTCAGCAGCTATTAGGGCTGAGATGACTGCACGTTTGGACCATATTTAATATGGCTAGATTTTAATTCCCATCGATGACAAAGGGGAACAATAATTGCTACAAGATCTAGAGTAAATAAAAATTAATTACCGAAACAAATATAAACATAACAATTTATAATTATAAAAAAGAATTCTCTCGCGTTTTTTTTTTTAATTTTTGTTGAAATAATTTTTTTGAGACATCAATTCATCAATTAAAATTTTAAATATTTGAGAATGTGATATTTGATGTATGTGATTAAATTATAAAGCATTCCAAATCGTAACAGTTAACTGAAGTACTTTTATTATATTAATACTACTGTTATATGATCAATGAAGATCGAAGTGCTTTCAACTTAAATTACTAGGGATTTTCTTTCGTATTAAAATTTTTAATAGCTATAGCTATAATATTCTTAAATATTTTTTTTTATGAATTTAATGTGATCGAGAATCAATCACTCATTGCATTTTTTTACAAAGTTTGGATAATTATTTAATTTTACTTAAAATGAAGATGCATTCAAATATTATAAATGAATTTTAAAACCACTTTTAATACAAGAAAATTTAAGCCACGCCCCTTTTTCCCAAAACATCGCGCCTCTATATATCTGAAGCGCACTGGTAAGAGATTGAAACTACTTTCACCACTCGTATAATGCAACTTAAATGCCAACTGTGTAATGTAAATTGACGCGGCACCGGGTGATAATAATAATAAAACATCTATGTACTGCAAAAGAGCTGGAAATTTTTTATACCAGAATGGTATTTAAACAGCTACAAGCTACGAAATACATAAAATACACGATGAAATATTAGTCTCCAAAAATAAACGATTTTCATGAAACATCAATGATGATGGTCAAAATTTATAATAAACTTCATCATTTTCATTATAATAAAAGTAAACATATAGTTTCTGCATGGATAACTATAATATATTTTATAAAGTGTATATCTACATGTATATATATATATATATATATATATATATATATATATATATATATATATATATATATATATATATATATATATATATATATATATATATATATAAATATATATATATATATATGTTTACTTTTATTAATGAAAATAATAAAGTATATTATAAATTTTGACCATCATAATTGATGTTTCATGAAAATCTTTTGTTCTCGGACACTTATATTTCATCCTGTATTTTATGTACTTCGTAGATCGTAGCTGTTTAATTAAATATTATTCTGGTATAAAAAATTTCCAGCTCTTTTGAAGTATATAGATGTTTTATTATTATTATTATCACCCGGTGCCGCGTCAATTTACATTACACAGTTGGCCATTAAGTTGCATTATACTGTTAGGAGTTTCACCGCCATTTTTCTTTGACTGACATCACAAAAACACGCGACCGATAAAGAGACTCACAAACTTAATTTTATACCCGTTCCGGAAAGACAATCTCATTGAAGACATGATGTTTTCTGCACTTCATTTCTAATGAAACTTTGCAAAGACAGATGTTTGACATATAGTTTCCAAATTCAAGCAAAACAGAGAATTGTTTATTATTTATTATCCATGCTCTTACAGCTACTTCCGGTTGGAATAGAAAGTTAATGAAAATGTAATTAGTGTACTTGAAAGTTACACCCGCCCTCTCACGTGTTAGGGAGTGTCTTTTAAGCTGAATTGTGATTGGCTAACATGGACCACCTCACCTCTTAATATGCATGAAATCCAACCACAAAAGAAGCTTAAAAAAGTGATTTTGGAGCTCAAATTCCCCTTTCTGATGCTGACTCATAATATGCAAACATAATTATCTAGAAGGTAAATATAGCTTTTGCATTCTATATTTTCATGTGCTCCTATTAGAGGAATACGCAATTAGCGGGAGTCGTAGGTTTCACCAAGGTTAAGTCTCACAATTGTCAGTACAAGAGCAGGAAAACAGCAGGTTCTAGCTGGTGCTCTCGAGAAATCTCCTCCCACTGCTGGTGCACGTAAATTTAATGTGCATTGCACCAATAAGTAGATAAACAGGTCAGTCATGGATTTTAGCGATCCATTTTGTTTGCAAAAATAAGGTAACTTGATTAAATTTATTGAAAAAATGTCATTTTAGCTTGCTTTAAAATTTTCACTTTAAGCAATTAATATTGTTAAAAACACTGTATAAAATTGAAACTATTGGATATATATTATAATATATCGACTGGTGACTTAGTTTGTAGTAGTTAGCAAAATTAAATGCGCTTCTATAACGCTGCATGTTGACGTTGGATAGAGTCTAGAGTCGGCTGCATGGTCTTAAGACTTTCTAGTCCATGGCATGGTCCTAGACTTCCTAGGCATTAACCAGAGTAGTGTGGCAGCAAGAGCAGTCGATTCCAAAAGTAAGCCATCCTCCAGCTGTATTTTATAATACTCTTTGAGACTACCTACCTTCTACGGGCAATGACCGCTTGGTCCACAAATCGAAGCCAATACAGCAATAAATTCAATTCAATTTGTGACTTTCTCTATATGTCTATAAAGACAGTAAAATTATACAAGCTATAAGATTGTACAGGGTGTCCACAGGAATTCGCACGAATTGACAGGGAAATTAAAGTGTATGAAGCAGGATGCTAACATGAACATGTTGTACATCAAATTAAAGCTCAACCATCAACATTTTCAAAATTGTTAGCAAAAAAGCTTTGTGTGGACTTGTTTTCTTTTGAAACGAAAATGGAACAAAAATGGCCGTTTCTGAGCTCCAAACTCCCCAGAATCAGCTGTCATCTCAAAGAGATTTAATTATTCGCTAGAATAAAAATTTACCCACACAATTTACCACAAGGTTTCTCTGCATGAGCACCGTGCCGTTGGTAAATCTGGCACACGCCCGGACGGGCCTTCAGTTCTCGCCACACGTTGCCAGAATTGCTGGCGTGATTAATCTGATTGTTGTGGTGATGAGAACTGGAGGCCCGTAGGGACGTGTGCCGGGGTACCAACGATGCTCATGTGGAGAAGCCTTTTGGTAAAGTGTGTGGGTAAATTTTTATTCAAGCGAATAATTAAATAAGGACAATCTCTCCGAGATGACAGCTGATTCTTCGGAGTTTGGAGCTCAGAAACGATGATATTTGTTCCTTTTTCGTTTCAAAAGAAAACAAGTCCACACAATGCTTATTTGCTTACAATTTTGAAAATGTTGATTGTTGAGCTTTAATTTGATGTATAACATGTTCATGTTACCATCCTGCTTCATACTTTAAATTGCCTGTCAATTCGTGCGAACTACTGTGGACACCCTGTATAATGTTTATATTAACTTGGTTTTAACTTTTATTTAATGTGTGATGTAAACATGATGCATGGCTTGTTGTTAAATAACAATTTTGCTGTGATTACTTTAAAAAAGGTTCCGTATAATGGTATATTATATAAAAGAAAATATACTGTATTATATTCTGTATAGTATACAATGTATAAATACATTGTATAGTCAGTTAAACGTGCATTAGTATATTATAGTCACGGCAATATCATTACAGGGAGTAATAAACTTGTGTTTGCCTATATTTTGTAAACCTGTGTTCGTTTAATATGTATGATGACAAGAAAATAAGAAGAAAATAATATGATTTTTATCTGCATGGTAATGTTAGTACAAATAAATCTACATGCCATTGTTTTCTTTTTATGCGAAGATAAGTAAATAGGAAACCAATAAAATTATTCATTTCTTCTTAATTTTTGGATTCTACTAGAATATGATAGAGTTCTGCAAAGGAAATTACAAAGTATATTTTTACTGTCTTTATAGACATATAAAGAAAGTCACAAATTGAATTGAATTTATTGCTGTGTTGGCTTCGATTTGTGGACCAAGCGGTCATTGCCCGTAGAAGGTAGGTAGGCTCAAAGAGTATTATAAAATACAGCTGGAGGATGGCTTACTTTTGGAATCGACTGCTCTTGCTGTCACACCACTCTGGTTAATGCCTAGGAAGTCTAGGACCATGCCATGGACTAGAAATTCTAAGACCATGCAGCCAGCCGACTCTAGACTCTATCTAACGTCAACATGCAGCGTTATAGAAGCGCATTTAATTTTGCTAACTACTACAAACTAAGTCACCAGTCGATATATTATAATATATATATCCAATAGCTTCAATTTTATACAATGTTTTTAACAATATTTGCTTCAAGTGAAAATTTTAAAGCAAGCTAAAATGACATTTTTTCAATAAATTTAATCAAGTTACCTTATTTTTGCAAACAAAATGGCTCGCTAAAAACCATGACTGGCCTGTTTATCTACTTATTGGTGCAATGCACATTAAATTTACGTGCACCAGCAGCAGCATGCACGGAGCTCTCGGTGCAACAGGCGCGCCAATAAGATTGATGTTTTATAATTACGTCACTGCAGTGGGAGGAGATTTTTTGTGAGCACCAGCTAGAACCTGCTGTTTTTCTGCTCCAGTATTGAGACTTTACCTTAGTGAAACCTACGACTCCCGCCAATTGCGTATTCCTCTAATAGGAGCACATGAAAACATAGAATGTAAAAGCTATATTTACCTTCTAGATAATTATGTTTGCATATTATGAGTCAGCATCAGAAAGGGGAATTTGAGCTCCAAAATCGCTTTTTTAAGCTTCTTTTGTGGTTGGATTTCATGCATATTAAGAGGTGAGGTGGTCCATGTTAGCCAATCACAATTCAGTTTAAAAGACACTCCCTAACACGTGAGAGGGCGGGTGTAACTTTCAAGTACACTAATTACATTTTCATTAACTCTCTATTCCAACCGGAAGTAGCTGTAAGAGCATGGATAGTAAATAATGAACAATTCTCTGTTTTGCTTGAATTTGGAAACTATGTCAAACATCTATCTTTGCAAAGTTTCATTAAAAATGAAGTGCAGAAAACATCATGTCTTCAATGAGATTGTCTTTCCGGAGCGGGTATAAAATTAAGTTTGTGAGTCTCTTTATCGGTCGCGTGTTTTTGTGATGTCACACTGAAAAAACAGTTGACAGTCTTTGAACTGTTAGTACAAATTCTACAGTATTCCTGTTAAATATAAACTAGTTCTGTGTTAAATTCAACAGTTCCAAACACTGTTAAGCGAGGACTGTCAAAATCAACAGTCTCTACCCTGTTAAATATCAATGTACGCAGTTGCATTGCAAGATTTAGCATTTCAATACGTAAAAGTTGCATTTTACTCTGTTAAAAGGGAAGTACGTTTTACGGTGTAACTTTTAACCGTGCGAAATTGTTGGAAATTAAATGTTAGAATATGTAAAAAGCAAAGTAACAGTTTGGCAATGTGTAAGCATACATTCAACGTTAGAAACTTTGTAACATTTTGAAGTTTCAACGGTTACATTAATTTTAACACATCTACTCTGCAAAAATTAAACGTTTTACCACGTTATAAAATGACTGTTATTTCTGCGCGACAGACACGTTTTGGTCATTTCCTGTTTCAATCTGCAGGCGTCAGTTCAGTTCTTGTTGTGCTCTCTCTGTGAAATGTATTCTGGATCATCAATGGTAAGTTTAATTAATATTTTACTTCCTATAATGTTATGTCATTCGTTGTTTTAATAATGAGGAATTTGCATGCGTGAATCTGATTGGCTTAATCGAAAGAGGGGGCTGAGAAATACATGTGTGAATTTTATGCGAATTTTTTGAGCACTGCAAGTATGCTCAAATGCATATTTAAAAGATGCATTTTACCTGGAGGCGATGGCGCATCGCCAGTGACGTCATCGCTATGTCAGGTTCGGTTCACTATAGATATGCATACCTGTACGCACCTGCATAACAGGTAGCCAATCAAAAACAATCTAGCCAAAATTCAAAATTTCAAATGCCTAGCCTATGAGTTTTAAAACTTAAAAAATGCACATTATTCCATATACGCGTACTTTAAAAACACACTGGGAGATAAGTAATATTAAAAACGTACCTTTCATCATATTTAAATAAAAGAAATTGTTTCGCAAATAGTTTCATTTAATTAAAGAGAAGATGCAATCGATGCAATATCAAGTCCTGCCATCAACTTTTCTGTTTAAATTATTGGCGCGTCATGCAACAATCAGCCAATAAAAATGTGTAAATTTATCATACTGGACTCCTTCCGTATCTGCTGATTATCTATTGAATTATTTTATTAAACCTAAAACTGAGCCTCTTTTCTTATCTACGAAAATAGTAGGATGCCGTAGGATTCAATATTTAACTTTATTAAGACCCTTGAATCATAATTTATCAATGTCTTTTCAACCCCCTGTTTGCTGCTGCTGAAACCAGAAACGGAAGGATTGAAAAATAAATACAGTTTTAATTTCAACTTTTCCAACACGCCTGTATGTGGTCGAGTGGAAAAGCACTCGCATTCCATGCAAGAGGTGAAGGGTTCAAATCTCCTCTGGATCATTTTACATTTTTAGTAGCACGAAGAATTAATTCAAACGTACGGGGTAAAATAATCTTATTTTTTCTTACAATATAATCATGTTATGCTATTATAAATCACACTTTTTCATATAAATACGCACTTACAAAAACTTTGAAAAAAAAAAAAAAAAAAAAAAAAAAAAAAAAAAAAAAAAAAGCAAAAACCAAACAAAAAAAGCGTTTCATTCAATGATAGAAAAATTTATAAGAAATTATAAACAAAACTATATTTTACCCCGTTTGAGTTAAAAATATGAAATAAACTTCTTCGTGCTACTAAAAATGTAAAATGATAAAGAGGAGATTTGAACCCTTCACCTCTTGCATGGAATGCGAGTGCTTTTCCACTCGACCACATACAGGCGTGTTGGAAAAGTAGAAATTAAAACTGTATTTATTTTTCAATCCTTCCGTTAGCTGGTTTCAGCAGCAGCAAACAGGGGGTTGAAAAGACATTGATAAATTATGATTCAAGGGTCTTAATAAATTTAAATATTGAATCCTACGGCATCCTACTATCTTCGTAGATAAGTAAAGAGGCTCAGTTTTAGGTTTAATAAAATAATTCAATAGATAATCAGCAGATACGGAAGGAGTCCAGTATGATAAATTTACACATTTTTATTGGCTGATTGTTGCATGACGCGCCAATAATTTAAACAGAAAAGTTGGTGGCAGGACTTGATATTGCATCGATTGCATCTTCTCTTTAATTAAATGAAACTATTTGCGAAACAATTTCTATTATTTAAATATGATTAAAGGTACGTTTGTAATATTACTTATCTCCCCAGTGTGTTTTTACAGTACGCGTATATGGAATAATGTGCATTTTTTAAGTTTTAAAACTCATAGGCTAGGCATTTGAAATTTTGAATTTTGGCTAGGTTGTTTTTGATTGGCTACCTGTTATGCAGGTGCGTACAGGTATGCATATCTATAGTGAACCGAACCTGACATAGCGATGACGTCACTGGCGATGCGCCATCGCCTCCAGGTAAAGTGCATCTTTTAAATATGCATTTGAGCATACTTGCAGTGCTCAAAAAATTCGCATAAAATTCACACATGTATTTCTCAGCCCCCTCTTTCGATTAAGCCAATCAGATTCACGCATGCAAATTCCTCATTGTGTTAATATTTTAAGACACGTGCGGTCAGCAATACTGCGTGCCGGAGTGTTTTCGAGGCAAATTCACACGGCCGACGATATTCGAACCGTTGAGGAGCGATGAGGGCTATAACGCTACACGTGCATATTTTTTGGTAAGTTGAAGGATTACTTGCCATAAATTTGCAATAATACTAATGCTAGAACTGTGCATTTTTATAGTTGACGTCCATGTGGGGATTATGCATCAGACTGAACGTCTAGCAAATGCAGTCCAGATTACAACCGCCCTTGTGCTACCACCACTTCCCCGAACGGCCATTCAAACTACCCAGATGGAAAGGAAACCCAGAATTGACCCTCAAGATGATGCTCCTTTACGTCAGTTGTTGAGTATAATAGTGTAAAAATAGAGTTCAAGTGTGACAAATTTCCATCTTCACCTCATTCACAAAATTTATAATGTACAAATAAAGTCATCTAATATTGTATATTGTTTGAATTTTTTTAATTAAATATTTACTATAAATAAATTTTTATTTTTTTTTAAATGAATTAACCCTTATAACCATTTTAAATCTTTATTCAGGATTAGCTTATTTAGTTTGCTCCCTAATCATTATTTAATTATAATATTGTCAATAACTTACTATATATTGCTTATGAAACTTGTAATATTTTTTGATGGAATGTTCGATAATATAGAAGATGGTGTATTACATGTTGATGCAATTGATCTATTTAATGCAAACAGTTTTTCTTTACAAGAAAACTTTTAAGTCCACTTGTACGAAATGGAACTTACGTTTTCTTGTATAAAGAAAAACTGTATGCAATAAATAGATCAATTGCATCATCTAATACCAGCTTCTAGAACATTATATATTTAACAGAGTAAAGTTGTAGAATATAAGGAAGTAGATACGTCAGTAGAATCAAGGAATAAACTGTAGAAATTAAAAGAGTAGAAATGTTAAAATTAAAAAGATAGAACCTATAAATCTTACATCGCAAACTCTGTCGTTTTTAACATTCATACACTGCTACACCAAATTCTACACATCTAATGTCTAAAATTCAACAGTTCTGAATTTGTAAAAATCTAAAATAGCAACTCTGTTGATTTTAACCAATTTTTATTATGGGTACAAATACAAACGCGTAAAACAGCTAAATTTAACAGGAAAACTGTCAAGTGTTTTTTCCGTGCAGTCAAAGAAAAATGGCGGTGAAACTCCTAACAGTATAATGCAACTTAATGGCCAACTGTGTAATGTAAATTGACGCGGCACCGGGTGATAATAATAATAATAAAACATCTATATACTTCAAAAGAGCTGGAAATTTTTTATACCAGAATAATATTTAATTAAACAGCTACGATCTACGAAGTACATAAAATACAGGATGAAATATAAGTCTCCGAGAATAAACGATTTTCATGAAACATCAATTATGATGGTCAAAATTTATAATATACTTCATTATTTTCATTAATAAAAGTAAACATACAGTTTCTGCATGGATATCTAATCATATCTATAATATATTTTATACAGTGTATATCTACATATAAAAAAAAAAAATCATGGAAATAAAAGCTCAATCTTTGCATCTAGGGCACAAAAAAATGCTGCATTACAAGTGAAAAGAAAATTATTCCATAATAAACTTGGAACTAATTATTAATCTGTAAAAAAATAAATCATTAAAGACAGGAATGTAAAATAAAAAGTCCGAATGATCTCTGCATTTCGTTTCGAGTTAACGATATTAAAATTAAGCAACAAGTTTTATGTATATTAAAAAATATAGTAAGTCATAATCAATAAATAGTTTATAATTATTTCTCTATGTAATATAATATGTGACTAAGTGCACGTTTAATTCAATTTGTATTTCGTTTTAATATTTTTGTAACTAAATTATTTATCTTTTCAGCAAACTATAGTATAAATTTTATTAATTACAAAGAAGTTTTAAAGTTATGTGAAAAAATCTAGCAAATTGTGGCAACAAATTGTGAAAGCATGAAATAAAAGTTATTTATAACATTTCAAAATAATGAAATATTTTTAGCATAATTATTCAGAGTTTATCAGAACTTTATGTATCAGATAGAGTTTATGCCAGTTCGAGTTATCTATATAAAATAACTTTTAGACAGAAAGTTACAAAACTATCACAAATAAAGCAACTAAATCCAATAATAAACTAAATCGTTTCATCAGACATTTAATTATACATGTTTTAAATTTAAACAAATTATTTTACAATATATTTGTTCAATCGATAATGTTAAATTATAGGATAAATTTGCATTTAAATTTGAACTGTTAGCACTATAAACTTTATAGTACACACAAACAATATACTAAATATATAGGGACCGGGTATTCACTACTCACAAAAAACTTGGTGTAGATGATTTTAACCTAAATTTTTTTTTCATATCGCATGTTTAGTACTCGGTTTAATATTGGAATTTGACATCAAATTTCATTGCTAAATTTTCCTGTATTGAAATCTTTACGTTCTTTGTGGATTCTCCCTTTTATTTTTAATATTTTTATGGTAATGAGAAGCTTGAATGATTTTATTGACGATAAAGATTGGAGAAGTAGGGGGAACTTGCAGTGGTCATTATATTGGAGTGTTTCCTCCCTCTTGAGCGTCCAGTCTGCATATACCGAGCCAGTGGCCGGGTACAGTACTGGTGGACGCCGGCGGAAGGGCAGGGGGGTGGGCGCCAAGGAGCCACAAGCAGTCAACTGCGTCCGATCCTTAGAGCAAGCTTGCTCTAGCAGATCAGACAAATCATCTCTCATAGAATAATCACTTGGAGCTGCGGCGACGATAACAGCAGAAGCGGCTCATCGCGCCAACATCTTTATCTAGCTTGCAAGTCCGCGTTGTGCCTGTGTGTGTATATTATATGTGTAGCTGCTTGAAATCATTTGCATGGAACTTGTTACGAATTAAGTCAACCCGCTGAGTCAGGAGAGAGAGAGAGAGAGAGAGAGAGAGAGAGAGAGAGAGAGAGAGAGAGAGAGAGAGAGAGATGCAAAAGATGGAGTATCTCAATATAATTAACAAGTATTTATTTTTTTTTTAATTCATGGGAGTAAGTATAATTAATCATTTCATGTAATAAAAGTGCAAATGAATTAAAATGCATTTACTCATGCATTAATTAACTCGAGAATAATAATGCAACGTTGTCAAAATGAGGTGGTGTGCACATATGTTACCAGCTGCAGCCCAGACAGGTGGTGGTGTTCACACACACGATGAGACCACGCTGTGTTGGGCGCGGATGTAGCAAAAAAAAAAAAAAAAAAAAAAAAATCGGGGGGAACGTGCGGGGCTGCCTACATACGGCCAATGTTAAAAAAAAAATTGGAGTTGGGGAAATGCTCATATTGCCCATGTTAAATCCAACATTTCGGAAAGGGGGGGGGGTGGGGCTGCAGCCCCCTAGCTCCCTCCCCCCCTCTGGATCCGCGCCTGCGCAGTGTAAACTTCGTGGGGGGGCACCGAGACCATTACCAAAGGTTGTTTTCTCAAACACTTTTAATGCTTGTATTATGTTCTAGATATGGAATACATTTTTTTTTAAATATTAAAAATATTTGATTGATTTTTTTTTTTTTTTTTTTTTTACAAGAATAAACCCCTATGGGGGCTATGAACTTGGAGCTCAAGGCAGGGTAATGGGTAGGGAAAGGATAGTGGCCATGGCCTGTTACGCGTCCCAGCATTCGCTGAGGTGAGGCTGAGGGAACCGTGGAAAACCTCAATCAGGATGGACACCTGTACTTTTTATTAATGGATCACAGTGATGTCCAAAACCTGGAGATTGGGGAATCACGTACAAGTGCATCACTGCACTGGGTGCAAAGCGAGACGAATTTACCTCAGGGAGCAACGTAATATTTACTTGAAACGGTCCCCCCATCCAAATACTAACCATGCTCGACGTAGCTTAGCTTTGGTGATATAACGAGAAACGGTCATTGTACTGCGCCACGCTTTAACTTAAATGAATTGATTTAATTAAATTCTATTGGAATTATCTTTGTAAGAATATTTTTCATGCATGCATTGTAATTTATAAAAGCTACGAATTGTCACCCTTTTTCTACATCTATATAATCAAAATGAAACTATACTTATTGAATGAAGTACTAGAAAGTCTAACAAGAAAACAACACTTTATATTTTTACAAGAAATAATATATTTTTGCCAAGAAAACTATAGAGCTGATTTCTGTTTATGTTTACGTGAGGCGGGAGAGGGGTTTTCCTAATATAATAATACATTGCGAAGGAGGCGCAGGAGGGAGGGAAAAGAGAAAGTTTTGGCAGGCCAGATTATACAGTGAGCATAGGCAAAATGACGAAAAAAAATTATAAAAAATACTTTGAACGGTTTTTTGGCGGTGAGATTTTTTTTTATGAGTTCTATCGTGTACTGTTAAAGTATTATTGAAGTATTTAAACTTGATTTATTTTATTAAGTTAAGTAAAAAAATTATAGAACACTTTGTTTATATGCTAGTCCGTGCATTCTGGCCCTCCTCGCGTGACGTCAGCGCAATCCCCTCTATAGGTGAGAGAAGAAAAAAGTTCTTATATAAGACACGCATGCTGTGTATTTAATAACAAAACACAATACTGGAACACGACAAAGAAATTATTTACAAAGACTAAACTTGGTTTTCATAAACAATGAAAGGAGTAATTATATATGACACAAAAAAACAAACGAGGGTAGTACAACAGGGGCAGGAAACGTTTTTCTTGTGACCTATTTACAAGAGTATAATAAGTGCAGAAATCTCATTACGTGTACTTTGTATGTAGCTTGATGAAACAATAAAATGAATAAAACAATTATTGTATTGAAGGAAAATGTTTTTCCTGTTTTTTTTTTCTATCTTTTGTGTAAAAAGTTTTTGCTTGAAAATAAAAAAAATGCATAAATAATTTCAAATTACTTTGAAGTAAGTGAAGTATATTTTTACTATATAAATTATGCACTGAATATATTTGAAGTGAGAAGGCTTTTATAATATTTTATTACAATTCATCATTTTAACCAAATCAGTCAGTACTATATAGATATACATATTAATAATATATATATCATATTTCAGTATTATAAAAATAATCAATATGTATGTTTTGCAAAACACATTTATATAATTAATTAACCGTGCTATAAAACATCGGATAGTAATAAATCAATGTAAATTTATGAATCAATATTGCATTATGTGCCTGCTGTGATTGGAAATGAAAGTAGGCTTGGTGTCATGAAGTGCGCACATTTCCCCGAACGTGACGCTTCTTCCTTATTTCTCAGAATTTTCTCATTTTTTTCTCTCGCTGTTCTTTTTTTCTACCTTTTAAATATTTTGTCAAGTTATTACGCCGTAATAATTAACATAAATAACGAATGTTTTTCACACAAAATCCTTGTTTATCAACAAATTTTAATTAAAGCAGATTTACATAAACTTCTATTTTAAACTAACTTGTAAGAACAAATTATTCTTAAAAGTTTTTTTTTCTCTTTAATTAACTCTACCAAATCTTAAAAGTTTTAATAATATATTTTAATGATATTCTCATTGTTTTAGGTTGTATAGCTAATTAATGTAGCATCGTAAGTCTCTTTTACTTTGAATAAATTTTAAAATTTTATGTGAAACTTCACAATCACAACTTTCTTCACACTGTTTTAATCGATTATATTATATTATTATTCACCAATTGATATTACAGAAGAAAGAGTGAAGTTTATATTAAATAATTCGGAAAAAGAATAACGTGGGTAAACAAGAATAGCAAACTATTATTTTAATTAATGTTATCTGTATGGATTCTAAGATGCTAATTCTAGTCCTTATTTAAACATTAGTGTGAAAAGCATTAAGTCTTCCAATTATTTACTTAATTAAAGGCTAGTCCCTTGCTGCAATTATTTGTAGGGAGTTTGGCTAACAACTTGAATCGAGGGGGTGGACACAAGGCAAGAGAAATTCTTGACTTTGAATGATAGAACTGGAAGGTTTTGCTGTTAGATTGTCAGTATTATTATTATTAATAAATTATACTACGTATATATAATGAAAAGCTCGCATCATCACGTTAGAGCTAGTGGCATGCAATACCGCAACTCATCATAAGTCTATAAACTTTTTTTCTCTGACAACAACCACACATAACGACACACAATTCAATTTATATACGTTTAAGAAATGTTATTGCGGTTTTATACAACAGTTTTACCATTTTTTTTCCAACCCCTCTTTTTCTCTTGTGAATATAATATTATTCAAGTCACAAATTTTTTTGTAATATATATTAAGTTCATTTCTATGCAAAAAGGGAGTTGATTTCTTCTCATACGTAATGTAACATACCTATCAGTTTAAACTATTCTCCTTGCTTCCATTTTCTTCTTTTTTTTTTTTTGTTTTTTCTTGAGAAGTACGATGAAAATTATAGCTCCTGGGGGATGGAGATTTTACGTAGATTTGGAGGAAGTTAGCAGAGAGGTGGGGGTAGGTTAGGATATAGAGGGTAGCAAGCGACTAGAAGGAAGAAAGATAGAATAAGGAAGAAGGGGGCATCTCATCTCTATAGCTGCCGTCGTAGCCTCGGGTTGCGTGATGTGGGACTCCGTGTGGGAGTACAGTGAGGATGCTGCGAGAAAGAGAGAGAGAGAGAGAGATGCTATCAACATCGCTCAGTACTGTAGAAGGCATACCAGGCAAGCAAACGCTCTCAGGCCACGCTCTACTGCTGCTGCTACTGCTGCTAGGCGGACAATCACAACCTTAGCCATTCTCTTTTAGAGCTGTTCAGCGCTTGCCAGTTTGTTAGTATACCTATACTACGACAGATCCTATTCCTTTATCCCTGTAGAGCCATGTCACAAACCTTAGCCGACTTCACATGTTCAATCTATAAATCTATAACTATGCCAGCTGTGTTGTGAGGAGCTCTTTGATGTTATATTTTTTGATGACAAAAAAATATCGATGAATTGTTTTTCAAAAATTTATACGCATTTATTTATTTTTTGTTTATTTTATAAATTGAATAAAAATTATAGTTATATATAAAAAAAAATATAAATGATCAGTGAAAATAGAAATATTTTGTGCCTCATTAACATTAAAGGTCATATTGGTTCTATAACGATAAAAAAATGAATATTCTAGTTATTAATACGTGGATGTGCATGTAAAAATGTTACATTACAATTAAGCAATCACAAGCTTGATGCAAGATTGAATGCATGTTGTAAATAAATAAAGCTTGTCATTGCTATTTAAATCGATGTCTGTTTTTTTATGTTAATATACCCCCTCCAAGATATAATATATACAGTTAATTGTTGAATAAAATTCAACAAAATTATCCTCTTACAATAGAGAGTTTTGATTTGGGATGTCTTATAATCAGTAAAAAAAAAAAATAATAATAATAATAATAATAATAAAGAAAACGTAGAAACTATTTATACAAATTTATAGAACTATATATACTTAAAAAAAAAAAAAAAAAAAAAAGTTGTAACCATGGAAAAAAAAAAGTGTTAGAATTGTGTAGCCCTGCTCTTTCCATATAACATCTCAAATAATTGCCAATGTCATTCAACGAAAGCCGTCAAGGGATGAAGAAATCCCTTTGGTGGTTTGAGGGAGGAGAGAGAGAGGCTGTGAAACATATCAAGATGCTTTCGAGCGTCTGGAATCATAAAGTTTCGTTTTATGTCAGAGAGAAGCAGCAGCAGTCGGTCTCGAGACCGTCACGTTACTTGCCTACATACATGATGTCAGGACGCCGCAGTACTTCCTAAGTTCTCGTCTCACTGCGACAGGAAACTCGTAAACTAACCGCAAACGACAAGACTTAAAAAAACTTTTTCCTAAAATCCGGAACTAATAAAATAATAGCACGCGCGTTCCCCTTCATGTGCTAAATAACTGTCATAAAGAACGAGTTGTTAACATTCAAATTTTTAATAAACTATTTTATTTTTTAAAGTCTTAAATTTCTAAAGAAGAGAAACGTGGTGCTTAAATTATACATAAAGATCGCCTGCTGAGAAAATTATTTGACTGGCAATAATATTTCGACATAATACGTGCGTACACTGCAAAAAATTGGTATTGAGACCCTCCATGCTTTTAACATTTACTGATCGTTAAAAGTATTTAGAAAAATAGCTAAATGTCTTTGCTATTTAATCACTGTTTTTACCATATAAAAACTAACGTTTTAAACATTAGATTTTTGTTAATAGAATTAGCATTCAGAAATTGCATGTTAATAGCATTTAGAAGTATTATATGCGGAATAGATCGTAATATATTTTAGGGGTCGACCCTTAGAGGGTCATTATTCTTACTGAATCAATTAAAGCCAATGCTAAATCCATAATCCTCACAGTTTTTGACAAATTTTGTTATAAATATTTGCATACTTTTAAAAAATGACCCCTGTTAGACCCCAAGGGTCGACCCTTAAAATGCGTAAATAAGAGCTCTAAAGTTAATTAAGGACATTGCTGATGTCCATTTCGCAAGTTTTCACGAAAAAAAAATTTCAGGGTCTTTTGACCCTTAAGGGTCAAAGGGTCGCAAATTTAAGGGTCACCATTAGAACCGCCATCAAATTTTACCCTAGGGTCGAAATTTGTATAACCTTGTATTAAAATGAACCCTTATTATTTCACCATAGCTCTTATTTATTTTATATACCTCAATAATACTCTTCCTACTAAGAAAGCATTAGCAGTGCAGTGGTAAGGGTATGATCGAAAGTGATTACCGAAGTTAAGCTGGCGAGTAGTTAGATTGGTGATCACTTTTTAGCTTTTTACAACAGGTATGAAGACCGTAAACAATAAAAGCATTGAGAAGCTAAACACTTTTGGTGATGTAAAAGTGATTGTGGAGATTCTCAATGCCTTTGGTATTTAGTTGTTTTTGCAGTGTATAATTTATATTGCACCGATCATGCCATAGTGTGTTGGTGAATATGATATTAATATTTTATAACAACGATTTGAGCTGTAGCTGCTTCAAAAGTACCATGAATTTAGAATTTGAGGTTTTATTTCGGACAAAAAAAATAAAAAATACGAAAAAACAAACAAAAACTTCGCTTTTATTTTCATTTAAAGTATCATATATAATACAGACTTGAAATGCGATTCCATCAAGTTAAGAAAATGTGTTTGTACCTGAATAAAATTTTGAATTTGAATATTAGACCACTATATAGGCTCGACTTTCAAATCTCTGACTCTTCTCTTACTTGTATTGCGCTAGCCGAGTAAATGGAGCGCTAGTGGTCTAATGGTATGAAGGTGCATTATTTCCATGGAGCGATGTCGGGTGGGGCGAGAAAAGCGCATTTGCTTCAATCTCGTATGGCGGCCATGTTGGCGATAAATTCGCTCCCGCAAAGCAAGGAAATCCCGAGCCTCTGATTGGCTGCGGCACGCGATTTCCTCGCTTTTCTCGCTCCATGAAAATGCACCTTAAGGCACATGCAAGCACGTGAAATGCTTGAGATGTGGGTTCGAGTCCCACCTCGGCGAAAACTTTTAAATTCTCAGACAAATTTCTTTCTATTTTTTCTATTTATTTTGCCGTGGCGGGTAAAATACGGTAGGATTTAAAATTATATATACATATTTATTTAAAATATTAAGAGAAGGAAAGAGTAGGTTCACGTTTTGAACGAGGAAAATAAAATTATTTGAGTGAAAAATATTATACTGAGAAAATCCATACATATAGTTAATATTTGCAACAAAATCATTTTACTGAAACTTAAACACTTAAAACGTACCATCACTCTCTTTGCCCCCTATTTAATGTGTCCATTTATAAAAATATACTGCATCAGATTATACAATTTTGTAAAAAATAAAAAACAGAATTTTGCATGATCATATATATACATAATCTACAAATGTGTAGTTGAGCTTAGCAGCATGTATCATAAAATTTTTTACGCGTCATATTTCACCCAACTTCTTATCTCGTCAGCCAGAGCTGTTGCCTTCTTTAACAAGCTTTTAGATTATATAAAAATGGCGTAAAAAAAAGAAGAAAAAAAAAAAAAAAAAAAAAAAAAACGAGAAATATCAACAACATTAAAAATGTACTTTCAAAGTTAAAGTAATTTATCACTTACAAATTTTAATGTAGCTTTACGAGAATAAAAATCAGTTTAAGTAAATAAAAAGTTTTACAAATTATAATGACGCTCATATTATGTATATTTTGACCTATTCATATTATAGAAAGATAGAAAGATCTGTACTCAGCTATTTGATAAATCGAGTTGTTTATATTCAGTTTATTTATGAAAATAAATTTATAATAAAAAGAGATGAGTCAGATATATCTCTTCATGGACCGCCGCAGGCAGAAAAAAAAAATTAAGCAAAAAATATACTTTCATGTTTCATGTATTCATTATTATTATTATAAAACATGAACTTTAAAATTTAAGAGTATGAGTAGAAAAAAAAATGCTACATTAAATACATAGTGATTTTGTAATTATGCAACCTTTTTCACTAACATATATGTTAGGAGCTATAGTAATAAATAAGTAATTTAATTATTTTTAATTTAATAATATAATGAATGCATAAAATATAGTATATTCTCATATTGGCATGGCAGGCAATGGCAACATTGACAATTATTTGCTTACGATTTGACATGAACAAACATACTGTTTTGTCTGTGGATTATAAATGTTTTATGCTAGCATCACTGAAGTGAGAAAGTTACTATGTAGTATAATAATTATACAGACTTAACGGTATCAGTTTCTAATCATTTGAGTTACACAAGCTTTATTGTTTGTTTCCAGCATAGCAATATACTTAACATGAAGGTTAAATTTAATGTATAATTCAATAAGCTTGAGATTCTTTATATCTACGAAAGCAGAAATTGATCTGATACAGCTATAACTAAACATACCAATAATGTCATAAATAAGTAGTGTATTATTGAATAAGCTACTTAAAATAGTTAATTTATAATTTGATTTTTTTTTTTTAAAAACACTGGTGGACTAGCGTTTTCAAAATTTCAAACTTTTTTGCTTTATAGGATATAGTACTGGAGCAGTATTAAAATTTTTAACTGTATTATTTTATTGACTATCGATGATGATGTGGTTTTTAATTTCATTACCAGGTTACTATCACTACGTTTACATGACGGTGTTTAATATCGTGTACTTGTTGACGACGCCTCATCAGAATAACATTATCTGTCGTCAACGAATGCGTGTTAAACATCGTCATGAAAACGTAGTGTATATGTTAGCACCCAAAGCCGAATTCGGACAATGTCCAAAAAAAGTGACCAAACCTAGTTGTGGTTTTTGCATTTTGACCAAAACCCGAAATGAATAAATATTTCGGCTTTTGGTCATTTAAATTTGATCACAACTAGTTCTGGCCAAATCATAAAAATCAAAACCCGTTGAGAGAGAGCTCGTCGGCTTTTGGTCAAACAAAATTAACCACATCTAGTTGTGGTTAAATCAGAAAAACCAAAACCCGATGTGAGCCTTATTTCGGCTTTTGGTCACTTTTTCACATGTTTAACCAAAACTAGGTTTGGTCATTTCATTATACGACTAAAGAATATTCGTGTTTTATTCAATAACAACACTTTAATTTTTATCGAAGCTTATATACTTTATGTTATGCCAACGTTTATCATAATCCAATAACGGCTATATAACAGTGACATAATAATGTGATGTAAAAAATATTAATTATAAAATTAATAAAATAAGTACATACCTTTAAAGGCATACAGGCCTCAAAATACAAATTAGACAGTCACCAAGTGGGTTTAGAGTATATAATCAACATTCGCATCATTTTTTTCCACGCGTGATGCATCCGTGCGAAGTCGCAGTTCAAAGTAAGAAATTTAGTCCTTGATGACGTCACGAAGTCCTTGATGACGTCACAACTCAATGCTAATCGGTGCTAGCTGTGAGCTGTGACGTCAGCAAGGACTTCCTTTACAGCGCGACTTCGCACAGACGCACCGCGCGCAGGTAAAAATAATACGAATGTTGATTATAAACTTGAGCAACACTTAATGTCTGTCTAATTTGTAATTTGAGGCCTGTATACCTTTAAAAGTTTCTAACCGTATAATATTTTACAAAGTCTTCTGCTCGTTGTTAGTAAACAAAGTATTGTTGTGTAATGTCTGTCGCGTGAAAGGAAAAACATGGGACGATTGTTGATTTACATTTTACATGTTAATTTATGGAAAATGACCGTTAATTATGAAGTTAAATCGGTTAACTATAGCGCCAACAATGCCATTACGTTCTCTGCTCTGGTGGCAAAATCAAACACTACGTCGTCCCGTGTTTAACAATGAAAAAGGCTGCATGCGACAGACATATAAACCATTGCGAGTAGAAGACTTGGTATAATTATATTAGAGCTGCATCTCCACCAAATTATTGAACCACACACCATATTTCAAGGTACGCATCAGAGTCTACTCAGTTAAGTCCTTATCGTTATACTGTATCATATATAGAAAGGAAATGGAATAACCTTTGTAATGTATTGTGTAATGTTTATTTCTCAGAATTGTGTCACCAAAAACATTGTCAAAATAATAATTGAAGGAGTTTAACTCAGTACAATAATATATAATATTATACTTTCAAATGCGGTGCTTAGTTTTTTAGTATAATATGGTTGTATTGAGGCGAGATGCTCTCCATCTGAAACTGTGTTGAGTATTAATGAATAATAATTAAAAATTAAGAATTAAGCAATGCGATAAAAATGCTAATAATAATGAAATTTTTTGCACTTGGAAACTTTAAAAGGCGTGTTTATTTATTTTATAATTAATATTTTTTTACATCTTATTACACGGAGAAAAAGGACAACTGTTTTTCATTTGAATTTAAAAGTTTTACTCCTGTGTATCTGTACCACGAAAAAAATCTTTTGAAATCAAAGGAGTTGCATTGTTAGACTTCTACAATCCTAACAACTTTAAATATAAAGTAGTAGAAGTGTAACGTACTAGATATAAAAAGATGTTAAAAACAACAGTTTAAAAGCGTTATATTTAAGGGATAAAACTGTACAATTCAAAGCTGTAAATTTTTTAATTTTTATGTTGTTACTCTTTTAAAATCTAAAGTTTCTTCATAGTAATTCTCCTGCTTACATAGCTACCTCCTTATAATTCTACAGATTTACTTTGTTAAAATTATAGTCACTATTACACGATACGATTGTTCTATTTTTTGCATGCATTTTCTTCTTACAAGCCAATTTCTACTCTACTTGTACAAGTACTTATACAAGTAGAGTTGAAATTGGCTTGTAAGAAGAAAATGCATGCAATAAATAGAACAATCGTTTCGTGTCATAATAATGATTGCAATATCTTTTAATGTTTTACTTTCTATTTTTATTCTGTAATTAACACTATATAAATTTAACTAAATTGTACTACCTTAATATATATTTATTGGTAATGAGGACGCGAATTATAGCCAATAATATACAAAATAAAGGGATAAAATGAAAGAACAGGTGATTTAAGTTTATAATACGTACAGTAATATTTAATTTAGTGTGTTGATGATACATATTTATAATGAATAATAATTATGAATGACAGTTTTAATTGTTAATAATTAATTACAAATATTATGTATTAAATTTCCCGAAGAAAGAGCAAAAAAATGTGGAAGTATGAATACAAAATTTATAATGATTACAGTCAATAGAGTCGTATGAATTTCCATTTAGTTGTAAAGAGATAAAAAAAATATTATGAAGTGAATTCTTTGAATGATATATATAGTATATAGTGACGCAAAGGTACAGTACTCAACATTTTCACAACTGCAAAGGTGTGTCTCCAACGAGTGTTTTCTTTCCCTCTGGGTGATTTTGGTTCGTCCAGCAAAATGACGGTGCCCATCCAGCGATGTGGAGGTGATATAGGGATGGCTGCTCAAACGATTACATTCGCGTGGCGTTCAATTTGCAATTCTTTGCAGCTAATCAAATCTGTATAAACAAAAATACAAACAGGTCTTGCATTAGTATAATTGCATCATTATTACAATTTAAATTTCAACTTACCATGAAATATTTCACTTGAAGCGTTGTAGAGCTCGCTAAATCCATCCTCAATGGCTTGCAAATCGCCGTCCAAGTGATGCCCTGCATGCTCCTGCATGTGACATTGCTGGCTGCATTTGTCTTTTAAATGTACACAATCATTAAAACAATGAATAATACTATAGGATGCAAAATCAAGTATTAGTTATAAAACTTACCATTAATAGTCCAGAATGATCTTTACACGGAGCACAACACGAAAGTAAACCGACGCCTGCAGATTGAAACAGGAAACTGGAAGTAAGGCACGTGTGCAGAAATAATGGCCGTTTTCCAACACATTTTAAGACTTTAATTTTTACTGATTTATACGTACACAGCTACACACCTCTGTTGTACTTTACATTTCACGAACGCTTATATTTGAATAGTTTGAAATTGTAAAACATTACACTCCTAAACTTTAAAACATTCAATAAAAGATTAATTTTTTCTTTTTTTACATCGTAAAAGGTTAAATCTTACCATGTAAATGTGTACACTGATGTTTAACAAGTAAGAAACTCTTGAATTTTAATGTTTTCGTATTAACGAGGTTAGAACTGTTAAATTCAAGGGAAAGATCATTTATATTTAAAGTTAATACTTTTGAATTTGTACTAACAGTTTTTAAACTTTAAAAGTAAAGGAAAAATCTTTAATATACAACAGTAATACTTTTGGATCTGTACCTACAGTTTTTAATCAGTTAACTGTTTTCTCCGTGTATTGACCATATTATACACATTTATGATACACATTTTGGCATAACATAAAGTAAGCTTTGATATAAATTAAAGTGTTGTTATTGAATAAAGCATGAATATTCTTTAGTCGCATGAATGAAATGGCCAAACCTAGATTTGGTTAAACGTGTGAAAAAGTGACCAAAGGCCGAAATAAAGCTCACATCGGGTTTTGGTTTTTCTGATTTAACCAAAACTAGATGTGTTGGTAAAGTTTGTTTGACCAAAAGCCGACGAGCTCTCTTTCAACGGGTTTTGGTTTTTATGATTTGACCAGAACTAGTTGTGATCAAATTTAAATGACCAAAAGCCGAAATATTTGTTCATTTCGGGTTTTGGTCAAAATGCAAAAAACACAACTAGATTTGGTCACTTTTTTTGGACATTGTCCGAATTCGGCTTTGGGCGCTAACATATATAATATGATGTAGGACGCTGGTTTCATTGCTTCTCTTCTACAAAGTTTTGAACCCATTATTTGAGAGCTCAAAATTATTTTTGCCAAAAAAAAAAAGAAAATAAAAAGTTCATTCATATTATTCTGACTAGCATAAGAATTAGCGTCAAATCTGTTAATGCGCAAACATGAAAAGAAAGAAATAAAGAGAACGATAGTAGAGAGAGAGAGAGAGGAGAGATAACATATATTACATTCAAACAGGGAGCTTTATAAAAAAAAATGAACTCTGATTATGATGAGAGGTCTCTGCACTCTCTGCAATGGACATAAGAAAAGGTAAAGTAGAATACATAAGTATTATAAGTAGTCTTTTAAGTTTTCAAGTTAGAAATATTCTGTGTAAACAAAAAACATTACGTTATGTTAAAGCACAAATTGCATTAAATTTAAATTTCACACAAGATCTATAAGTTTTCTTTTATTTGTCACGCGGTTCTCCAAGGAAGCTTATAAATTATGTTTTTTATTAACTACCTTTTTATGTGTGTTTTTACGTCACGTTTTGAATTTACATGCACATGAATTGCCAGTAGTTTATAAAAATACATCATTTAGAGCTTTATTAATTCATTCAAACCTTTTTAATTATAATATAAAAGTTGAGAAGGGGAAAATAAAACTTAATTATAAAATTAATTTTCAATAAGAATAACGCAGTATTTGCAAGCATATCATAGAATTTAATGGGGATTAATATTTAAAATACCACATCATTAAGATTTTAATGAAATAATAATTAATGAATTTATTATTAATAGGGTATACAAAGAGCCGGTAGTTTAAAATATAGTCACTTGTAACCAGGTACCCTACAATACAACAGGGTTCAGTTGAGGAAAAAAAAAACAACAACTTTAAAACACTATAACAATAATATGCACCAATAACAAAAACACTACAACTATAATAATAATATAATAATAATATATACATTTTAAAAAAGAAACTTAAATTAGTTTACTATTATATTAAATTAATAATAATTAATATATACTGGAATTTAACTGGATAGTTTAAACACTTTGTCAAGGGCTTGGTTGGTAAAATACAATAAAAACAGTTGATACTACTCGCAAAAGAATATGTAATAGACCGATTATAGTAGAGCACAAATCACATTTTTATAACGCACGTTGAGCGTACATCACATCAATAGATTTTTAACACACCTGCATCAATCGTGATAAATTATTTTTTTTAATGTTATAGCTTGTATACAATATAATTAACAGCAGATTATAATAAACTTTTTTTTTTAATTGGTATATTAAGTTTGTACATTATATATAAACAGTCTAAATTTTAATCAAGGAAAAAAAGTAAATAAATTACAAAATTTATATACAAAGCTTAATTTGTCAGTTTGTATAAAAAACGTGGTGATTCATGATCTTTGAAGAAAGAAAATGACGACTCACCTTCATTCTTCTTTATTTACTAAACACGTTTCCAACTACTAACTTTTAACTTGCTTTAGTTTGAGATTTTCTTTGGCTTAAGCTAAGAGTTCAATTCTATGAAAGCGAGTTTAAAGAAACAAAACAGTCACTAACAGACGAGGCAACTTTGCTCCTGCTTTTGTTTTATAAATACAAAGAATTAAATGGGATTAAAAAATGTTGAACGATTAACGCCGTAGATATCGAACGAATGCAGTCATTTGTCCATCTAGCGTGAGTAATGATTGAGTGATCTGCTCACCTGCAAAGTTGTACAGACATGCCAAATGAATAAGAAAAATCAATATTTCTCTAATGGCTTCTATATATATAAGTTTTATATACTAACAAAAATTATAAATAAACTGAATAAAGAAAACTTATTGATATTATATATATATTCAAATTTTTCGCTCTTAGCTTATTTTAACTTTAAAAGTTTTATGAAACGCGTTTTAATTATCAGCGTACTGACCAAATTCTAATGGCCACTATAATATAAAGCAAAATCTGTTAGTGAGGGTATTTCAGGACATTGACATGCTATAAAGAACGCAGTTGTGAATGTGCATTTTTTTTTTCGTATTCTCAGATTGGTGATTTTTTTTATATCTATTTTTTTGCAATATAATATATTATATATATATATATAATTATTATAATACATTTTTTTTAATCAAACCTTAACTGGGTACTTCTACTTACTAATTACTCACTAAGTTTGAAACCCCGAACCTTCCGAAACCCTAATTTAGCGTTTCGCGGGCTCTTCCGGAACGGGGGCGACCACGGCCTTGCAATCCATCCCGGCATTTGCCTGCGACTGAGGAAAACGTGGAAACCTCAGCCAGGATGGACGCTACAGCTTTTGTCAATGAACGGAATTGCAATGGTCCAAAGCCAGAGGGGAACTACATAGTGGAAAAGCACAACGATTTACTCCTAGGCGGGAAACGTGGTTTTTGTTGAAAATGGTCACCCATCCAACTACCAACCACGCTCGGCGTTGCTTGACTTCGGTGATCTCACGAGACTCGGTCAAGCGCACTGCGCCACACACCCTTATTTATTATACAGTGTTTCTATATGAGAATCTGTGCATACTGTCAATAAAATGCAGAGCGACTTTAATTTTTTGTTATATATAAATTCCTTTTTTTTAGCTACAGGAATGTGAATATAACTATATAGAAGTTTCCACTTCTTGCTTCTTGGGAAGGGGAAAAAAAAAAATGTGACAGCAAGGGGGTGAGAGGTCGAAGACAGAGGTGGCAAAGAGTGCAGAGTTTACTCCAGAGCATCGCAACTCTTCTGCCCTGAAGCAACTTCTATTGATCCTTTAAGGGGTAGGTAGGCAGCAGGCAAGAAGGGCAGGGCGACGGGAGTAAAAGTGTGCTGTGTTGGGCTGAAAGGCCAGCAAGCACAAAGCAAGGAAAGCAAATCTGTAGCCAACGAGAACTCAATTAAAACTTGAAAACGTTGGCCCAACATTGAATTTTGTTATGTATACGTACAAAAATAATATAATATAGAAAATACATATTTATACGAAAACAAACAACGCAGACATAGTGACTTTTAACACAAAAATGTATTGGCGTTACTTGCTACAAATTTTAAATTAAAAAATAATATTATGTTGCACAAACTTTATTAAAGCAGTGAAATGAAAACAGGATATGATTTACATGCGTTGACAGCAAGTAATAGGGCAGGCAGTATAACAGCATCTAGTGTCCGATGAGAAGTGTTGGGGATGCTTTGCTAAAAGGATGGATGACATGAGATACGAGCGATGAGGAGGAGGACTGAAAAGCGTTAGGTCAGATGTTGTTGGCTATAGCTCTAGATCAGCAGGGCCACGAAGCTCACTGTGATGAGATGCGTAAAAGAAAGGAGCGTGGATGTAGCGGTAACACTAATTTAAGGATTACCCATTCACAGGTAGATTCTACATGGGTGTATTTTCAACAGAAGGACAGAGGGACGAGAGTATCATTGCAGCTTATTGAATTCGTTTATGAACATGGCTACTAATAGAATGACTCGGTAATTGCATCAATGTCATTACATGTAAATGTAACCGTTAATCCTATAATAATATAGCTACACCTCGATCTAAACACCTTGGAGGCAAGCAAGGGTAGGAGGGAGGGAGGTGTCCAGTTCTCCGTGAGTGTTTGGTAACCTCAGTGGAGGCGGAGCAGCCCCGAGGGAGCACTAGTCATGTCATCATGTAGCTCGGCGAGAGGAGGCCTGGAGCAGAGCGGGACTTTCTCCAGCCGTCTGGAACTCCACCCTCTCACTGTGTATCTCCCTCCTTCTCACTTGCCTCCCTGCACCGCATCACTCGCACCACTGATGAGAATATACGACCTAGCAACTACTACTGCGTTATTAGCAAATGACATCAAACCTCTAGCTACGCTTCTTTATAGTTTTTAATATAAAGTTAAACATTTAATATGTCTTAAGTTTATGTCTATAATTTTCTAAAATTAATCACGTACCATAGATAGCAAATAATTTAAACTAAAAAAATTAAATTATTTATGGTTATATTTATTAAATTCTAAACTATGAGATTACTGTATTAAATTTAAATATTTTAAAATATTTAAGACTTATTTTTATACTATTATACTGTAATTTATTTACAAATACAGGATGCAATCGAAAAGCCTCGTATTTCTTACCTTCAAAAAGTTCAAGTAATTTAGATATACAGAAATAGAGAGTTCAAAAAGAGAGACAGCAAGGCTTAAAATATGATGTAATGCACGGAAATGAAAATAATATCGACTTTAAAGCGGGAGTTATACTATAATTAAAATGTGGGATTGGCTGGCATGGAAAATAAAATTACATTGCTCCGCTTTTTCATAAGGATAAATTTTAGTAGAAGGGATAAGTAAAAGTGACTTCAACGCTAAATTGGCTTTTTGTTTTGTTTTTTCTCTAACAAAACCCACGATAAGTTGTGCTATTTAAACTGTGAATTATGTCATTATTTCTATAAATAAAAATAGTAAACATTTGCCGCAACCATAAGAAATAATACCCTTAAACAAGTTTGAAAATAACTAATTAATGCAAAATACGAATCACACTATAAGCATAATATAGTATAATTATATTGAATTCGGCGTTTATTTTTATTGCACAATATATGGGTAAAGGAAGAAAGTTGAAACTAATGGGTCAATTTATAGTGTATTATTGGGGCACAATCTGACAAAATCAGAGCTGAGGAAAGCTTCCATTTTGGGGTGGCCAAGCCTCATGAAGCCAACCTGTTGCTAGGTGGACCTCTGGCTGAGCGAGCAACACACACGCAATCAATGGTATATAGTAGCTGCCGCCTCCAGAGTAACTTCCAGATATACTTATTGCTCTCCATCAACATCCGGGACTTGGCAATACCAATAATTTTACCATGCATATTTATAAATTACTTGACAAGTCTCAAATTATACTGTAAGTGTTACATTACATGTAAATTAAATTCTAAAATTTTATTAATATTAATTCACCAGTATTATATATTATAGTAGCTTAAAATAATGTAAAACTTCTCTATATAATTTTAATTAATAAAGTGTTTTTAAAATATATTAAAATTTATATTTAAAATAATAATAAATACGTATGTATAATATGTAAACATAATATATATATATATATATATATATATATATATATATATTATAAGATGTAATTAAATGATATATAATGAAAAGTGAAATATATAATAATATATTTATTATATTATAAAACCCGATTAAAGTCATTTTGTTTCAGGTAATGGACATTAATGGAGATGTGCTATATTGTTATTTTTATTTATTTTTTTTTTCTAAAATATTTCTCTATTCAAAAAGGGTACTCGATAATATTTTTTAGAGTTTTAGATAAAATTTGATTTAAATACACAAAAATGTTGTATTTCTTTAATAACAAGCTTTATTATATTATAATAAAAATAATAAATAATTATTTTTCAAAAAGTTGAAAACAAATATTTGTCAATAGTTTCAACTACATTTTATTTCTTTGTTTAAAATAAAAAAATAAGATTGTTGCAATTCTGCATTAATTTCACGATAAAATTAGGTTTTTAAGAAATATTCTCTTATGTAAATTGCATCAACCAATAACGTTATATTGTATCCTTGGTTGATCTGTATATTAACTGCAATGACCAATAAGAAAAAAGTGTTAATTTATTGCTAACTATTTTCAGATCATTATTATATCTTATAATGTTAGTTCTTTATACACTTGATTCCACGTGGAATTGAATCATCATTTACAAACACGGTTGAGACTTGAGCAAATGGTTACCTCGTTTACATCAGAATGCAATTTAGCCGTAGCATCTTAAAGGGGGGAGGAGGAAAGAGGGGAAGAGGAAAAGGTGGAAAAGAGGAAAATAACTCTTGCCAGTAGTCAGCGACAGAATGGAATGGAGGGAAAGTTAGATCCCATTTTCTATAATCCCTGATCATTGGAAAATCCATAGTGATAAGATTATACGGAATAATATATATCCCAGTAATATAACTTTTATAGTGAAACTTCGTGAAGGTGTTGAACCCTATACTATATATTGTACTATCAGCGTAAAATAAGTATATAAAATATGTATGATTTTCCTTATGAGCATATACATTATATTAAATTCAACGTTATTCTTTATGTTGAATATTTAAACTTGTACAAACACTCTCTAGAGTATTATACAAAGCATTAGGTCAGCGGTTTTCAAACTTTTTGACTCGAGTCCCAGATAATATTCAATTCAAAGATGATGTCCCATTTTTTCTTCCCCACTGCTTTCCTATTTCCCTACCTTATTAAACATATAGCCTTGGTCGCCATTACCCGATTTTCATGAAGTCCCAGACGAAAAATCTCACTGTCCCAAATTTGGGATGCGTCCCATTGTTTGAAAACCGCTGCATTAGGTCAACAACTCAACAGAAAAAAAAATATATCTGGTTGATCATGATGTACTTGATAAAATATATAATAATCCATAATTATATTATATTGAACTTCAAATACAAAGAATTAAATAAAATGAGCGCGATTCACGAAAAGATTTATCTAGGTTTCTTATTAACCTGCACTTTTTAATGTCATTAATTTAGGCTGGCACTAACCGTGGTTCGTAAGAATACAAACAATATCATGCTAAATTAGAAAATCATGAGTTGTGTAACGCTATCATCTGCCATCTGCATGCTTAAAAAAAATATATATTAAATTAAAATTAAATATTATAATCATAAAAAAATGGTAACAATTATTATTCAGTGTAAACATGATTAATATGTGATGCTATATTTTAAATATGTGAAAAAAATAGTTTCGTTTCAATGATAATTAATATAAAAAACAATTAATTAACATTGTATAAAATTGAAAAGTGTTGTTGCGTTGGATGATATCACTTTTTTGTCTTTATAGAAGAATTTCTCTTTCATAACACACGCACAATTTTGGTCCGGGGCTTAAAGTGGCTTAATTGCCACAGCATTCCTTGAATAACCAACAGTGAACAGCAGTGTTGCTTGATAAATTAATTAAGCTTGCTGAAGCGTGAGAAACGAAGAAGGGTGGGGATTTGAGTACAGAGAAAGATTGCATGGGGTTGCATCATGGTTTAAAGAAGGATAAAAACATGCTGCTGCAATCAAAATACACGATGTTTTTCAAGCTGTAAAACATCATGCTTAATGGAATTGTAAATTTGTTTCTATCAAATTAAATCTAGGATTTTGTTTCTTGTAATAATTAATGTGTATTGTACAGGGATCGGATGCGGATGCGGATGCAGATGCAAGATGCACACGGATGCGCAAAAATGGGCTTGCATCCGCATCCGTGCATCCCAGATGCACAGGAAAAAATGAATGCATCCGGATGCGCATCCCAGATGCACGGGGAAAAATGAATGCATCCAGATGCGCATCCCAGATGCATGAAAAATAAATTTGCATCCGGATGCGCATCCACGGATGCACGAAAAATAAATTTGCATCCATTTAACACTTTTTTTTTCTCTTTTTTATCAGGATTTTTGCTAATTGCCTCTAAATAAATCTTTAACACGAGGCATATTTTTTAACTTTATTTGCCACTTGTCGTTTAAAAATTACAAGAAACAAAGTGTATTATAAAAACCAAAGATCGGATGCGGATGCAGATGCAAGATGCACACGGATGCGCAAAAATGGGCTTGCATCCGCATCCGTGCATCCCAGATGCACGGGAAAAAATTAATGCATCCGGATGCGCATCTCAGATGCATGGAAAATAAATTTGCATCCGGATGCGCATCCCAGATGCATGAAAAATAAATTTGCATCCGGATGCGCATCCATGGATGCACGAAAAATTAATTTGCATCCGGATGCGCATCTCGGATGCACGAAAAAAACGCGTGCATCCGGTCCCGGCTATTGTATATTATATTAAGTTACAAGCTTTTTTTTTTTGTTTGTTTTTTTTTTGTTTTTTTTTGTAAATTATAAATATTTTTTAAACAAAATTTTAAGCGATTTGCTTCCTTTTTTTCTTATTTGTGTTGTAGAATAACTTGGGAGAGCAGATGGTTCTATAGGCATAGTATATAGGTTACAAGACTTACAAATAAAAATAAATATTGCTAACACTTAATCTATTGTTATTGTTAGGCTAGTTAGATGCATAAAACATCATACACAAAGTGCACGTCATAAACTTAATAAGTTTATGGTGCACGTATTTTATGCACTTCGCTAAAATTATTTCAATTTCAATACGTTCCAAGAGTATTGAATCTCAACCTAAAAAAATGTTAAGCTGTATGTAATACTGTATGTCACTCTATGTGCTTTTCGTGGTGTTAAACTCTTAATTTATGTGCTTGTAAAATTTAATTAATTTTCTCCTTTAGGTACAAACTCAAACTCAGAACGTAAAATGTATTAATATAAATAGTACAAGTTTAATATGTAAATGCAGTGACGGTTTTTTACGTGCATTAGTTTACTAGTTTGAAGATACAAGTTTGGTAAATATTGTGGTGCGTCTCCTTGAAATGGCCATATGCAACTTACCGGATCGCCGTTTTTGAGCCACGTGATGGACGGTACGGGGTCTCCAGTTCCAGCACAGGGTAGGTCTATGGAGGTCCCAAACTGGACGTTCAAGTCTTTGGGAAATTCAGTGAGCTCTGCTTCGCCTGGAACAAACAAATATACAACATGAATATTGTGCACAGTTGCCAACATCAAGTGGTTTAGAGATTTACTAACTTATAAAATAATAATGACAAAAACTACTTGTATATCAAAATCATGAATTGCATTTTTACTTATTATAAGTTATTATACATTGAAATTGATTTTGCCATGAAATAAATTTGACAAAGTAAACCGACTAAAAATACAAAATAGAAAATTAAATTTCTTATCTCTAGAGAAAAAAAAATAATTATTGATCATATCTTCCTTCTTCATCACTAATATTTTTATAAAACAAATTATAATAATTAGTGCTGAAACTTTCGCACCCACTTTAGATGAATAAATATCAATACTATAAAATATTAAAAAAAATATTAATAATAAAAGTGCTGAACTATCAATGCCTATCTAAATCATAAAATATATTATTTGTGTGCATGTAGGCTAAAATAAAGACTTTTGTTTGCGGCATTGTTAGCATTGTTTTCGCAAAGTTGCTAATTATATTCTCATTAGCATTGTTCTGTACATTATAATTGATTCTGCATTAGCAATTACAATTTATGTCAATTTGCAAGAGACTTGTGCCAACTGCTCTTGTCACGGCTATCAGTTTCATACCATTTTTTATTCTTTTGTTGCTTTTAGTTAAATCATTATTTGTTTTCAGTAGTTGTATAATGTGAGTTACAGACAATATATTATGCTATACTAAAGCATTCGTGATACAGTTGAACAAGTTTAAGGTTCGTCACTAAAGTAGTTGAGATCAAGATCCCTTTACTAAGTAAAGGGATCTTGGTTGAGATAGTTTTTCGGGGTATTATGATCATTGAGATTCTGAAACTCCTGATGTAAAATATTCCTCTCGCTTGTTTTTGGGAGAAATTTTACACTTGTTAACTATACAAGGCTCGGGAAAGTGTAGCAATTTGGCAAATTATTGCACGTACTAGAAGTGATAAAAGGATCGATTGTATTGATGTAAATTTTCCACTCTCTATAAAATATACTGTATATTTTAATCAAAAATATAAAAACGCATGAAAGCTATATTAAAATTTATTAATAACATTTTACATAAGCCAAAGTACCACTACTGTCAGTGCCATAGCGTTGTTGATATACACTGAAGTCTTTTATTTCATATTTATGAACATGTTTTATATCAAACATCTATTGTTCAATATATATTATATAACATGGTATTAAAAACGTATTGGAGCGAGTTCATAATTGAAGTTACAATTAAAACTTGATGAGTTTCAGTGTGTTACTCATACAGTACTTGTAATGTATGCTATAATATTATATATATATATATATATATATAGAACAAAAGAATATAATAATATTTAGATTAAAGATTGGATATTTTTAATAATTTATTCATAACAAATTTTATAGTCGTAGAAAAATTAATTTATTCCCATGCACGTTTGAGCTTTATAGTAATTTCTTACTGAATGTATATTTTATTAAATTTATTTTATGAATAAATAATATTTATATTTTTGTTCAATTTTATTAAGAGGACAGAATAAAGGAAACACATAGAAAAATAAATTTCAACCAAATTCTTATAACAATAATTTGCATTGTGCTTTGTACTAAGCAATATTATAATATAATTATATTTTATATTTATATCTCACAATGACAAACATTAAATCATACTGACATAGTAAAAATATGATTTTATTTAACCATATAATAGAATAAGTGAGATGTATATACAGTATATTATGTATACGTTATTCTTACAAATTAACTATGCATTGATAATTATATCAACCTATATATAGTATTTAATATAATTATATAGTAACTTAATTTACAACACGCAGAAGCACTGCTGTGGAGATTGAAATAGTATAGCAGAAGTTTATGAAAACAATTTTCACACAAGAAAGATAGACACACTGTCAAACATGTTTCAAGGATATTATATAACCTACCTCCTTCAGCATCAGTGAAGGAAAATGTAAAATAGGATTACAGGCACCTCAAGTTCCTTCCTTCGTTTATTCTCTTACAGGCTTATAAGTTAGTTTGAGCCATAGGACGTATAATTATACATAATATATTATATGTATGTACTACAGTGTTAAAACACCTGCAAAATTTTGTGAAACATATCTCATAACAAGTATAGAGGGGAATGCATTATTATATTATAATTATTATACTAGGTTAAATTTATTTCATTTCATGCACTTTAATATTGCATTTATAATTGTATACATTATAATATAATTTATTTTATATTTAATTTAGATCATTTCGTGTATTCTTGATGATATAATATGGCTACTCATATTGATATTGAATGAAATCATGAGATGCATTGAGCTGTCATGATTTTTCACATATTGTGGCAACGCACAAAATGTATATTTTTTTTTAAAAAAAGATTAGTGTTATTATTTTCATAAACCATCTTAAATTTACGTTATTATCAAGCACATTCACTAATACTTGTTAGTCAGCTATTCTACATTTATATTTTTTTCTGGATATGCTATAACGATTAATCTCACAATTACTGACAGAGTTAAATATTTCTATAAAAAGCAATCGATTGAAATAAATTAAAAATAATTCGGAAATGTTCTAAAACTTAATCATATTGTTTAAAAAAATTCAATGGGGTAATTTTCTCGCTAAACAGTTCCAATTCCGGTTTCCGTTCAAAAAAACTGTTTTAAACTTCTACTTCAATTTTTACACAACTGGTAAGACAGATCCAGTTCAAACTGTGTATGTCTTTTTATTGATGGCAAGTTTAAAGTCCTCTGCAAGTCTTATTAAAATCAAGGGGTGCAGTTTAGAGATTTTGAGTGACTGACAAGTGAGATTCTTCCTTAAACTTCTTTTCACTACAATGACGCTATCATCGTAATCGAATTTATTGCACCGCATTTGTATAGCAGTGATACGCATAGACATGCAGGTAGGCAGCAAGCAGGCAAGTTAGCTTGACTCCTAGCTGTTGACAGGACGATTATAGATCCATCAAGCTGTACAGCCACCTACTGACGATTTCCTAGCGTTCTGTCTATATATGTGTCTGTACGTAGGAGAAACACATGATGCAGGTTGCTATATAGAACACACTTATTTATTGACATATAAATACGGATCTGTATATGTTTCTAAGCAAATTTGACACGTTGATGTAAGGGAAAACTTTTGTCTATCTTTTTTACGTTTGTAGAACAATATTGCTGTGTTCGAACAACAATAAAAAAGTGAATAAAATAAATTCAGAAAGTTTGTAAGTGGGCAAGAGAGAGATAGGGGGGATATATGTTACAAAAATATACACAGATAACAAAAGTTTTGTATGATAATAAATCTTTTTTTCAAACAAAAAATAATATATATGGTGCACAATAAATATGAATGATTAACATCATTGATCATATATTATATATCTTATAACAATTTTTTCCCTCGTGTATAAGGAAAACATATTACTTTTTACCTAAAACTAAGAAAAATAATAATGATAATTAATGGCAATGCAAAATAATATAATATACAGAGTTGGTAAAAAAAATCATAAAGAGTGGTACAAAATGGGAGGTTGCGAGCGTGCATATTATATAATTATATGCTATCCCAACAAATTGGACTGCAACTGTCCATGAAAACTGTCAAACATAAACTTGTGAGATTAATATTGAACGTGACAAGTGTGGCGAATGTTACTTCTTTATAACTTTTACTGGTAAATTCACATACTTCAGTTTCCACTCTATACACTTTTCGTATATCCATTATGTGCATGAAAATATTTGCCATTTAATATAAGCCTGACTACTTGAATTTGAAACAGTTTACCTGAAGTTATTTGCTAGCTCTATCTTAAGTTAAATTCGTGTTATAAATATACTATATTATTATTATTTAACGTTTTATGAAGAAGTAACAAAGAGTGCAATACAATAACGAATAGCGCGCACGTATATACATTTATATATTATTTATACTGCTTACTTTTTAGACTAAGGCCGTAAAGTACAAGAACATTCATTGCTGTCGCTTCTACATGAACCAAGCAAAAGCTTTTGAAATGTTAGGATCATTTTTTTTTTTAACAAAATAGAGCAGCGTGGCTGAGACTAACTTGATACTTTCTTGCTATAATACATGACATAATGAATTATGTTCATATAATTACGTATAATTTTTTTATGTGCTCTATATTACATTGCATATATGAGTCGATTGAAATTTAAATAGAAAAAAATTCAATTATATTTAATCATTCAGTATATTTTTATTTACAGAACTACACTCAACTAATCATAAAAAATGTATAAATACATGTAATATAAATACATACACATAGCCAACAAAATTTCAAAAAATTTATATATATAAGATTCAGAAAGTTTTTGAATACGTTTGTATTCAATTTATAATATAACATCATGTTTCCAGTGCTGTGTGTTTGTACGGTTCAAAACTCATGTGTAATATAATATATCATCATACAAATTTTATTATAAACCAAGTCAGCAATACATGTGTATTTATTAGAAATATAAAAGTTAAAGTCAAATTTCTTATTCGACAAAGATTAATTTTGAAAGTCTCTTTTTTCATTTAATCATGAGTATCGTGACTTATATAGGATTTACAGTGCATGATGAGTGACACAATAAACTTCTATATAAACCAAGTACAATAGACTATTTATATATATGTTCCTTTGCTATATTTTTCTTATCAATCGTATGGTCTTCGCTCAATCAGAGATGACTCTAAAGTAAATCAGACGATATATATATAATAATACTGAAGGATACGCAACTTCATAGTAAGAACACTATAAAAAGTAAAATCTGCTACAGTTGCTCGAAACTTATCCATGGTTCTATGGGGGCTTGCATTATGACATCAGCATCAAGGTTCTAACAATAAGTTCTACAGAAGTGGAAAACATTATAATGAAAATTCGTTTAAAAATAAATTATATAAATAAAATTAAAAAGTCTGGTATTTTCTTTTCATCTAAATGTGTAATGTATCTAAATGTATATAATTATAGTACCCACATACTAAAATGATTTAGTACCAACATGACAGCCTGGAGACAGCATATCATAAAACTGTAAAAAGACCGACTGTATAATAATATTGCTCATGCAACAGTACACATACGTGTAAGAACTGTAAATCAGCTTTTGTATCATGTATCACCAATACATGATAACGTAACGTCAATATAAAACTTACGACAAAATCTTGATGACAAATAAATAATGGAGGTGATTCACGAAAGATTTATCCAGAAAGTTATCAAGGTTTATCACTAACCGCGGTTAGTGACAGCCTACTTCAATGACACTAAATGTGGTTAGTAAGAAACCTGGATAACTCCCTTCGTGAATCACGCCCAATAACGATACCCTGCTGTGCATATAGTATTTTTACCGATTTGGATTTCAATACTAATTGTGAATCAAAGAAAATTTAATAACATTTTAAATACAAATATTAATTAAGAACTTTATTTTTTTTTTATTTGCTTATTCTTTTTAAGATGATTAAAGCTTGTACAATACACAATGAGAAAAGAAAACTTGAATTGTTTATAATAAAATTGTGAAATACAAAAAAAAAAAAGACATTAATTTTCTCTATATTGATGAAACAATTATGTTTTTCATTTTTTTTTTTTTTTTTTTTTTTTGCTTTACGGTAAATAAAAATGATAACTTGTCGATTGTTAACCATAGATTACTCCTTAATGTGTCACGCGGTAAGTGCTCTGTACTTTGTGCCTATACTACGTGGTCTGACTCGAAAAGTTTCTTTCTCGCTCTGTCCTGGACTGCCCCCTGCCATAGTCACTACGAGGGCCAGTAAATTGAAGAATCAAGCTTAAGGCGGAAATTTCAATTAAATTCTGAGCAACTTATCCCACTCCCTATATTTTTAACAAACTTTGAAGATACTAAAAAAGCTAATTTTTATTTTTTATGTTTAGAAATGAAGCATATTAATGAAATATTTTACTATTTCTAATACAATCATTTTTCTGTCAAATTCTGAATACAAATAATGACATTATGATACAAAGCAATATTAATTAATACAAAATCCTACAAACCAGAATTATCAGTAATTTAAATAGTTAAAAAAAAATGACACATCAAAAAAGTGAAAAAAGCATTTAAGGCTCTAAATTATTTAATATGCAATTTCAATTTGTATGATTATAATTATCATTAATACTTGTATTGCATTATAAGCGTAATATGCAAGGTAAAACAACATAGTCTTGAATGTCATGTTAAAAAAAATCCAACATTAATTCTTTCAGGTTGAAATAATAATAAATATTCAAAAATACAAAGCAAAATAAGGTCTTTAGTGCATATACTGATATCATCGACAAAAAAAAACAAAAACATGCCTTTGCTTGCTAGCTACCCGCATTGTTTATGACATTTCCATGGAATCTCATGCATTTTCTACTCAAACAATGAAAACTAATTTTCAAGGCACATGTAATAAAAATAAATTAATTACATTCCTATTCTTAAAAAAAAAAAAAAAAAAAAAAAGAGTATATAAATGTTAATGAGAAAAAAAAAATTGTTTTAGTAGGGTGTTAACTGTGCATGTTTTGATGTGAGAAGGGTGCATGTCATTTTGCCTAAGCGGTCACGACGAGCACTGTACTGTACGCAGGCAGGCAGGCAGGCTTGCAAGCAAGTACTGCTGGTAGTAGACAAGCAAGTAGACGAGGTTGTAAGCAGCGAGCCAGTGGGGCGGTAGGCAGCTGGTGCTGTGCTGCTGGAGAACGGAAGAGCAAGAGAGAGAGTCATTAATGAAGGAAGGAGCAGAGACAGTAAGCAGTAGAAGCCTCTCTCTCTCTCTCTCTCTCTCGTCCCATCACTGATCTGCTTGCTTGCTTTCTCACTGAGTGGGTGGGTGCAGAGAAGGCAGCAAAGGCGGTGGCGTTTATACTCTCTTCTACATCACTTGAACGTCGCTCGCTACCGCTTCTCATCTGAGCAGCCTCCTGCCTCTGCTGCTCATGTCATGTATGTTTGCTGCTGCTGTTCACTGGACTGACTGAGCACGCCTAATTGCTAGCTAGCGCCTACTAGCAATGTTACTTCTCCCTTTTTATCGCCTTGCCTCAAGTTTGACATGAGAAATCAAGCTTTACTTCTACCCCTCTGCTTCCAATCCTATAATATTATATAATATTATATATCTTGATTCTCTCATCAGCCTTATAGATGTAGATACATTTATAGCTTTACTTCCCTTAATAATGTTCTTGATGATGATGATGATGATGGTATGAACTATTAAGCTTTGTGAGATATCAAGAATACAAAGTGTGTGTACTTAGTCCTTATGTATTTTCTACATAATAATGATTGCAAAGTAGCTACGTTACTATCCTGTCTATCTATTGAAAATATATATACATGGTTTCAGTTACATATTTACTATAAAATGTTACTTTTATCATTCACTAAATTTCTTCAATATTTACATTTTTCACAATATAGGTAGGATACAATGAAGTATCAAAACACCCTCTATACCCTATTTAATTAAAAACAAATTTAGCCTATCCTGCAAGAAATGCAACCCGCTTGACACAACTGCAGAAAAAGTTGCCTAGCATCACAATATTCAGGGCAGAGCGCCCCCAGCTGGCTAGCCGGTTGTGTTTTTGTGACGCTCGTGTTGAGGGTCACTAAAAAGTCTAAAAGACTGGAGTGTAAAATGAATACTCACAAAACATGTTGGCAAAATGATGTGAGAGAAACGCACGATCTGCAATCTAAGCGCATTTGTATTTTAACTGAAAAGAGCAGTTCTCATCTTTTTATTCATTTTTGATGATACTTTCTCATAACGAGAAAAAGAGAGAGATAGAGAAAGATTTACTGATGCTACAATGAAACAGTATTGCTGAAATAATTACCATGTCTCAAGTTGCGACAGATATTATACAGTCTCGAAGATATTCATTCTAAGCGTTGGTTATATTCTCAGACTTGCATCATTAATCATCTACACTATTTCACAGCAGTTGCGGATGACACTAAGGAAATAAGTTACTTATAACGTAAAATTTAATAATTATTATACGCTGGAGGGAAAAAAAATGAGCTTCGTCATCTTATGCATACTGCCTACAAAGCGAAGTAAGGGCTGGCAAATGAGTACCATCATCAAGATAATAGATCAGCAGATGAGATTTGAAACTTTTCATTCTTTAAATTGCGGCCTTAATTGGAGCTGCTGCTGCCTTTTCATACGGCGGCACAAGACGAGAAAAGCTTACGACGAGAATGATAGAGAACTGGCAAGGGAAATAAGATGGTATAATAAAGTAAAGGAAAGAATGAAAGAAGAACAGGAGAGAGGGATGGGGAAAAATTCTTTTAATTCGGACTTTTGTCTTTCCTTTAACATCAAAAGAATAAATATGAACTATTTAGCTTGAAGCAAAGTATATGCAAAAAGAAAAAAAAATCACACTCTTGTCTCTAATTAGTTAAGTGGTCTTTGTTTGATGGAGGGACAAAATATAGATATCTTCAGTTGTGTAAAGCTGTTATATATTAGTTAATTTTGCAAGGAAAACAGAAAATATTTTTCATTACACCTAGAACATCAGATAGTTGCTATTAACACTTGTAATGTGTAAGAGCAAGACATAATATTGTGTTTAAGTCAACAAAACTTCTACTTTATTATAGTTCATTCGATTCATTACTGATTACAATATCACAATTTCTTCATCGCTTTTCGATTGTATACACAATATAAGCTTGTTATCTTGTTTAGCTTATTCAGAATTGCAAATTAATGTCTCTTAATGAAATTTGAAATTAATTGAGAACATTATGATATACAGTATGCAAGATCCACTTACTATATAAAATACCATGATCATGTATGTTACTTGTTAATTAATTACAAACGATAAAACTTCAGAGTAATTAATTATTTGGTGAACATGCATCTGCATACTTAATCTGATTTAATCAATGTGAAGAATTAAATTACATAATAAAAAAATAATAAAAAATCTAATAGCTATTTTCTGCATGGACACCTGTTTAAATTTTGTATTGAAGGTATGTATGAACTTGCAATATTGGATTCTAAACAGCTGATTTTCAGTGAAAACTTATGGTAGGTCAATACCAAATTAATGGTCTGCAAATTTATTGTATTATCTTCAGAAACACTGTATTGCATTATATTAGCTTTGGAATATATATTATATTAAATAGTGTAGGTTTTATAGGAATAAGGACATTTCAGGCATCACAGCACACAATAATTTGAAGCATTCTTACTAGTCCAGACACTTAGTAGTTTCACCTAGCGTAAAGAGGGAGGAAAAAAATTGAGACTATATAGGTCTAAACTATACTCCTGAAACTGTACTTTGACGTACACCGACCGACACACTTACTATCCCACCCTCTTTAGTATACCTCCATTCTAGATTCCATGCAACCAATGACAGTCTCCAATTAAAGGGTCACATCCTCATGTCACTTTTTTTTTCTAATTTCTCATTAGACGCTTTTTTCGTTAAACTTTTTACTAATCCGTTAGAACGTTTCCAGTAAATAATTACTGGCGATAATTTCCCAATAAAATTGAAACGTGTGAAGTAACAAGATTCATATTGATTAGTAACTCAAAGCTGTGTTCTTCCTCGTTCAGTGTTTGGTGAAGGATAAATTTGATGATGAGAGTTCGAAGCGACAGTGGCTTAATCATGCATGTGATATAATAGCCACAAAATATAATTCTAATTAAATACATGAATAAAAATGGTCGACATTTTATAAGTATACAACTATATACACGTGTTTTTATTTAATTGTTCTTTTATTTTGTTTTTAATTAGAGAAAATAAAAATTTACATATATGAATTTACATTGAAGTATAAATTTTAATATAATTTATATTTATAAAGCAAATTTATACTATTTTATTTAAATTAGATGAATTAATTACATGATTGTCATATTGTTACCATGAAACATACGGTGTTACATATAAAACTTGTGTTTATATGTATAATGTATGTGTACTACGAGTTTTCCGAAATACGATTTTGTAGTAGGAAAAAGGGTTATATACGTAAGAAAGAAAGTAGCGTGAGAGGACTAGGAAGAAATAGTGGTCATAGGACAAGAAGTGTCAGCTGTCGTGTGGGCATACAGGCGCAGCAGTTAGACGGGCTGGTGGCTGCTTGGTGTCCATCCCTTCAGGACTTGCTGTTGCGGTCCTACTTCCTTGATGGATTAAGCTTTACACAAACCCTAGCCATCCAGTCAGCCTACCAGACAGTCAGGCAGCAGCTCAAGTATGACGTAGCTATCAGCTAAGCCCAGTGCACAAACAGCTAAGCTACTAGATATCTGCCACTGCCTTCTCTCACCGTCTTGTAGACATTGCTTGCTGACACCTACCAACCATGCACACACGTTATATACCACTTTGTTCATAAATCCTTTCCAAACTTTATATAATAATATAACACCTAATGCTATAGCTTTATAATAAACATGAATAATATTATACTATAGCAGTACTACAACTATTAACAACTAAGTTTATGAAAACATTGTAAGAAGCTCTTAATACATTAAAAATTAAACTTGTTGACTATAAAGCTACTCTTATTAGTAAAATTACGTACGCATGCAACGCATTAAATTATTATTAATTTAAAAGCAAAACAAAAAAACATAGTATTTAATTTGATTTAATATTGATGTATGTTCTCATTCATTTTATATTTTCAGATTATATTATTTTTATACGAATACGCAAACAACAGAAAGTAATTTTAACTGAGCGCTGTATGTGCTAGCAACTTAAAACGATCGATATAATTACATTAATTTAAAAAACTTGTTTTAAAACTCATTTTTTTATGTAGAATAATAAAATAAAAAAATGCATCATACATATTATATTCGCGTAACAAATTTAAAATTATTATTGAACCATACTATGCTTCAATTGAAGCGTAAGGATGGTTTTATTATATTATACTGAGAAAATCCATAAAGGATATATGGATGAGAATTGAGAGAAGAGAGAGATATATATTATATGAGGAGTAAAAAAAAAAAAAAAAAAAAAAAAAAATGAGATAGTAGAAGCTGGAGCGAGCGGGCACAGCCGACGTGGTCAGGGACGTGATTAGGGGAAAGTAGGGTGAACCGAGGGTGAAAAGACTGAAAAGTTGGTGGGTGAGAACGAGTTGATGTCACCCTGCGATGCCCAGTGCGCATGCATTTATGTTCGACGACTATATAGTGTATAGAAGTAAGGGAGCCTATAAGGACTACATTGCTTGCTGACACCTGTGCCCATTTCCTTTAATACTGGGGAGAGTAATTTTAGCCTACACATATGAGGAACATAAAAATACCCTGTTTGACAGACAGAATGATTTACAATATCGGAAGTTCGAGTTTATATAAAATATGTATTTTTTTAATGCATGTTTTTCTTATATCTATATATTATATAAAAAAATTCTATTCTACATAAGCACCTGACCAGAGTCGTTCTGGGACAAAAAAACAAAAACCAAAAAAAAAAAAAAAAAACAAAAAAAAACAGGAGTTAGCCCGCTGCAGGCCCTATTTGTTTACTTCTTTTTAGAGGACTATAGGGGCAGTCAGGGGGATCGAGAAAGCCGGGGCGTGATATACGAAATTGCGTATATATACTAATTCTTTTGTATTATACAGACTGAACCCTACTTACAAAATTTCGTTACTTAATTAAGCCTGTATATTACACGATACATTATATACAATTTTTCCTTACTATATAGAAAATTGCATCTTTATACAAACAAATAGAGTTGAAGGTTTCTTGTAAAAAAAAAAATTGTATACATTAATTAATTAATTATAAAAATTATAACGTGTAATATCGACTTTACCCTTAAGACGATGATTTAAAAACTACGATATTAAAACTCGTCATTGATACAACTGTTATTTATTTATTTATTTATTTATTTATTTATTTATTTATTTATTTATTTATTTATTTATTTATTTATTTATTTATTTATTTATTTATTTATTTATTTATTATTTACTTATTTACTTATTTACTTATTTACTTATTTACTTATTTACTTATTTACTTATTTACTTATTTATTTATTTATTTATTTATTTATTTATTTATTTATTTATTTATTTATTTATTTATTTATTTATTTATTTATTTCGTTAGTATTATAGTGTATAAACAACACTACTATAAACATTACATAATTACAATTTTTATTATAAAACAATGCTATACTTTAAAATAAATAAAAATGTATATAAAACATTCCAAGATTTATTCAAATACAACTCATCACTTGAGACTAGAAGATATGGAAATTATTCTATACTGTACAACACATAATAAATTTATATATAAAAAAAATCAGCTTTTAAAAGTCCAATAGAAGGTTACGAGATCAAAAGTGGTTTAGTGCGCACTATAAAAAGACGTTATAGACGATTCTTGAAGGCGAGTTTGTGAAGGAAAAGAGAGAGAGATAGAGGTAAGGGGGGGGGGGGGGGCAGAGTACAAATCGAAGTAACGAGCGTGGAAATAGACTTCATGGCTAAGCAATACATGTTGTATTCACGTATACAAATTATATACTTATGGTCATCCTACGTACTGTATGTTGGGAGTGGCATAATACTAGAATATAATATAAATATAATAGTGTCGAGAGCTGCTGCTTGAAGCTACAATCCTCAAATGTATATATGTACAAAATGTATACTATTATAATAGTGTTTATTATTAATGCTTTGCATTTTGTTGTAAAAATAATAGCAATATATAAGATTGAAGCCGACTTGTGAGGATAACAGTACTATAAGTATTACAGGTATGAAACTAAAACTACAAAAAAATTAGTTTTGTTACAAGTTTTAGACCCATATTATACGTAATACACAAAGTATACAAATTTTAAGCTTAGCTCTCTCATTTTTCTTTTTCTTTACTTGTGTAATAAAGTACCGGCACATAAAATTTGCACTACAATACTAATAGTAAGTAATAAACACAAAATGAGATACCAGGATACACAAATAAGCACCACCCGTCCTCCCTCATATCCGTATAAATGTGCGTCAGAGGATTGAAGCTAAAGCGATGATTATTATTGAAGAACCCTCTTGCTTGAGATCGTTTATATACCAAACAAGCTGCAGTGGCAGATCTTTATACTTCTTTATAATACATCCTGCAGCCTAGCTGCCACTTGCCTCTTCGTCCGTTCTGATCACACTCAGCAATCTTGACATTGATTGATTAACTTGTGTTTCATAAAACACACAGATATTACAAGCATGGGGATACGTCAATTTGGTGTCTATAGTAACTAAATTTTTTTTCAAATAAGTTACGCACTTATAACTATCTAATTATTATATTAGTGCATGGTTTTTATAATTCCATCTTTACATTATTTCCACGAGCTAATTTTGAAAAATAATATGCAATGGGAAAAATATATATATTTTAGACTGTGTATTTAATTTTATGTTAATTGTAATAATAAATTAATACTAAATTTATGATTATTCAGAAAATATGATTTGAAAAACGTAATAGTATGATATTTTATAGCTCTCAACCATTCAAATTTTAGAGAGTAACGTTTATGTATTGTTTTAGTTCAGAGGGGAAAAATAAAGCTTGGGAATTCTGAGCAAAAATTACAAATATAGTTTAGTATAGCGATAGAGTGGAAAAAAAAGGAATATAAAAAACAAGGAGATAAAAGTAGAAACGTGCAATTCAATTTGCAACTCGCTATGGGGCTCTTGGTGTGTGCATTACGCATACACTTGAGGGAGGAAAGAAGGGGAGGAGGGACTCATATGTCGACTGGATAGCTGACTTTCATTTACACTAGCTAACACGACAAACCTCAAGCCACCCACTGTACTGGACACCACTTCAAAGCATACAGTATAGCAAACTTTATAATAGCTAACCGAAAAAAAATATATAATATAATAATATACGTTGAACGAAATTTATGTATTTTTTACATCGCGTAATGTTAATATGCATGTAGTTTAAATATCCTGTAAAATGAGAGAAAAAAAAAAAAAAAAAACATCAACATAGAGAAAAATACTTTTAAGGTAAAATTTAACACAACATAGGTGTACGCGTTGATGTAGATATATTCAGCTCACTAAATTGTTAGGCTGGCTACTTTACAGAAAATGAATCGAAGCAGAAGATCTGCTTATACGTTTAGAACTTATGTGTGTGTGTATGTGTGTGTGTATGTGTGTGTGTGTGTATATATATATATATATATATATATATATATATATATATATATATATATATATATATATATATATTTGAAATACTGAAACGTTACTACATATATTCTGGTTTATATTATATTATATGTACTTGTATTCTCTTATATGGAAAATATGATATTGCATGCTTATTTTGTATTCCTACCCTATACTACGCGTACACACAAATGTATATGTATGATAGATGGGAGATGCTGCTACAAAAATAGAAAGTAAGTCCCTTGCTTGCATCGTCACATAGAAATATGACGTTCTACATAGAAGACTTTACCGTTCACAACAAGAATAAAATATTTTTAGGCTTCAGAAGAATGTCAAAGATGTGCTCCTATAAACGTGTTATTTCATATTGAGAAGTAGAAAAAGGCTTTTTGTGTGCCCTAAAAAATTCACTTCACATAAAAAAGAATATAAATCGATGAGTGTGGAAAGTTCTTTTGTCTGCACACACATGCTTTGAGATGGTATTGGCAGTAGTGTGAGTAGTGGTCGTATAGTGGTTTGAAGCTCACTTGCGTAATAGTTTTCAGATTTCACAACCACCATGCAACCAGAGAGAATAATGGGTGCTATATTGGAAGTCCTAGATATCTTCTTCTATTATATATTATACACTTTTCCACCTAATATTCTCAATGCTTGTTTGTTTGATGTGTTTAGTGCGTTACCAGGCAGGCGCGGATCTGGGAAACAATTTCGGAGGGGGCTGCCTCCATAAGACTAATGTAAAAAAAAAATTGTAGGGGGAAATGCCTATATTGCCCATGTTAAATCCAAAATTTCGGGGGGGGGGGCTGTGCAGCCCCCCCCCCCTTCCCCAGCTCCTTCCCCCCCCTGGATTCGCGCCTGTTACCATGCAGCATGCAGTAGCGCCTTCAAGACACTATCCACGTCCGACTGAAGGGTTCTTCTCACCAGTTCATTGCTTTTTACCCTCTAGCCAGCCTGGCCCCAGCCTGCCTACCAAGCAACCCGTTTTCACTCTTATTCTTTCGCTTAGGCTGCATTGCACATTTTTTCCCCTTTTTCTAACGTGTTCCCACGGGTGTCCACACCGAACTCCCATGCTAGCAGCAGTTTCTAAATCGGCAAACCTGCATATCCATGGCACGCGTGCAGCACACTGATTGTGACGACGACGCGGGACCATGATACCAAACTCTCATCCGAGCTGATAAGCAAGTCTCGGTTAGATCTCTTCTTACTGCAGCTAATCACAGAAATTATATATATCGGAAAGGTTCCTTCTTTATTTTAGTCTGCGATGAAATGGTGAACGATCAACAGCATCGAGTTCTACGTACTCTACGTAATGTCAATAATTACATCAAAAACCCCATGGCGCGCACGAATTATAATTAAATTTAGAGTGGATGATGTAGTAAATTTAGCAGTTAGCATCAAGATCAAAGCGTTGATAATATATAAATTATTTTAAAATGATAATTAGTATCATTCAGCTACAAAAATCTGAAAGTCTTTAAATGTTGTTAAATACGAATAACAGATAATATTGTTATTGATTGTTTTAATGGTTGTAATGTATGTATAATTGTTATAATACGCTATGAATAATTTAAAATAAATTAATTATAGAGCGTCCAAACAAAATTTTAGTGCCATAAATAATAGCTTATATTATATGCTAATCCTAGAATCCATTATATTTTTTTACGCAGCATACATTATGTTATAGTATAGATACAAAGAAATTAATTTAAAATTCCTTCCGGAAGGAGTCGGAAGTTAGCAACTCTTCTGTTTGTAATTCAGTTTTGAAACTTTACGCAGTTGTTTGAAGTACAAGTACTGACCCATCTGTGAAGTTGTAACGCTGAACTACAAACAGGAAGACCAGAAACCTTACACTTCCGGCTACTTCCGGTGGGAATATCATGTAAATTTGACTGTAGTATAGGCAGAGTTTTTTTAAAATATATTTACAGTATAATATATATATATATATATATATATATATATATATATATATATATATATATATATATATATATATATATATATATATATATATATATATATATATATATATATATATATATATATATATGTATAATATATAGAAGCACAATGAGTATCCACTGTTATATCAAAGGCAGTCCTTGTAGTCTGAACTTCGTGCATGTTAAAATAATTTGTGAACGCTTATTCCATTGGGTTCAAAGTTTGTATCAAAATATTCAAAACAATTCATTTGCAACTGAAAAATACGATTTAGATTATTTTATTTCTCTTTAAATTATATTCTAGATATAACCTTTCTGTTTTGTTTACTTTGTGTCCACTTGAACAAATATAATAACATTATCTGATTGAAAATATACAAAATAAATATAAATATATTATAATTTTCGCTAAATAAACAATTATGAAGAGATTTAAAAATATAATGTTTTTCTCATTATTCTGTATAAAAAATATAATTTGTGTAAAAAACACACAAATAATCGATAACTTAGTTACAAAAGCCACGGAACTAAACAAAAGTAAATTACTGGAATCTTGTTCGTTTTTCAGGGAAGCAAACGGCAAGCAATTCAAGTTAAGTAACATGGAAAGGGGACAGCAAGCAAATTTACGTTTTGATGTAATGCCTTGAGCGCTGCAGCAGCTAATCATATTGTCAAGGGTGGCGAGAGAAAGGGCCTGAGGCAGACGGTACGTGGGTAGTCAAGGCGACAAGACACCGAGATTCAGCAAGCCAACTACCGACCGGACACGTCACTTGAGCATCCATCCGCCGGTGCGCACCAAATCAATCAATCAATCTTTATTTTTATATGTACCTGGAAGCTAAAATATAGAAAAATAACATCCTCGCGAGGATTTTAAATTATATAAATCTAATTTCTGAGTCTCTTCATACAAAACTCGAGGCATAAAAAAAGCAAGACAGATTGATTTTTATTTTTCATTTTTCAAATAAAATGTTTAGAGATGAAGGAAGGAAAAAAAAAAAAAAAAAAAAAGCAACGTAATTAATCAAACTTTTTTACGTAAGCCTTTTTTCCCCTATATTTAATCATCTTCCGATTCTCATTGTTAAATAAATATTATGATTTTTTATGAATCACTCATTAGACTCTTTAGAGATTACATTTGATATACATGTAATATTTTTTATTTTTTATATAAGCATTATATACTGAATGACGATACTAAAATTTTGAACAAATATTTTTATGATAATTACCATGACGTAATTACCATGACCATTTGCTACCCCATTTGCTTTTCATAGATCTTATGTGTGATGGATAATTAATAACATTAATGTTAATAAAGGACATAAATAATTAATTACATTATTACTATACAGTACTAAGTTTGGGTGAATGTACGCATTTTGTGTATGGACTTTCGTCTTTTACATTCACCAATTGGGTTATGGGTATTTATTTATTATTATTTTTCCCTCCAAATTATGTATTTTTAACCCAATAAACAATTATTATTATTATACACAGATAAAAATTAATAATGTAATAAGAGAAAAATTTACAGAGCTTTATAATTATAAAGCATACTTTAAAAAAAAATTAAATAAAGCAAAATAATTCTTTCATGAACTTAAAATGTAATTTCAATTGCAAATTTTTTTGTAATTTAGCCTCAGACATTGGAAAATGTCTGCTGTTACGGTTATAAAATATTATGTGTATTCGATTAAGACGCGTATGTCCTAATTTTGAAGTTTTATACTTGAAAGTATTTAAATTTTTGAATTAAAAGAACCAAACAAAACGTTTCGTTCAAAGCTATTTTTATGCATGCTCATTTGCTGTTAATTTGATTTCCTATGCAGTAATATCACTTAAAAAATACATACTTTTTTAAATGACAATTTTTAGTATTTTTATTAAAATCATTACATAATATATGATTTAATATATAATGTAGACTTCTCTCTATACCTTTCTTTGTAAAATTGGAGTGAAACCTGGTTCGGCAACTTGCATTGATGAATAATTTTTCTGATCGCTTGGTATTTAATTTAAGCCTAATTGTGTGGTTACATACAACAACAATAGATTTCATTTGTTTTTATGGAAATTTAAACAAATGAGATAATATAGTTTTATCTCATTTATTTTTTTTAATGTGTAAAAGGAATAATGGCAGAGTAAGCAATTTCAGAATGCTAACAAAGTTGATTCGAAATCAATGGATTGCTGTGGGACTTAAAAAAAATATTTATTTTTGAATGGTGTAAGCGGGTACTGCAAAGTAAGTCAATTGGACAACTTTAAAAAATAATAATAATAATAATAATGTCATTTGGAAGGATAATGCAAGGATACTATTAAACAAGATTCTGCATGTCAAACTAAATCGTTCTTTCTTAGCTTGAGTCTACGCCGAGACGTCGTTAGGGTAGTGTAAGTCGTGTAACCTATGCAACCGAACTAGGCCCCGCGCTTCAGGGGGCCCAGGAGGGGTCTGTGCTCTATTTAGAAGGCCACTTTTCTTGCACCGTGTTTACCGGATACCGGCCATGAAGGATGCAGGCCAGGCAGACCAGCGCCATTTTAATGGCTCGCACAGGACTCCGCGAAATCTTGCGACAGCTCTAAGTCTACCTGCCACACACACACAAGTACCACACGTCTGTACAGAGCCTGTACGTACTGTATAGAGTGTACAAATTGCGTCATCGATAAGAAAAAAACTAGAAAAAGTGGTAACAAATAAACTGGCAAATAATATCAGAGCAATATACATGCATCGACAAAAACAATAGTCAAATAATGTTTTTCATAAATATTGTTTGTGTCGAATGAAATGTTATTCCACTTCATGAGTATTTTATTTCTTATTGAAAAATAATTTCATAACAATACAATAAATGAAAATGTATCACTTTAAAAAGGCATATTTTAAAATTTCAACCGAGTGTTTAATCGAGAAATTTTATCTATCACACAATAACGTGCGAAAAGAAAAGAGCATTATTATTTAAAAAAAAATGTTTCCACACAGCAAAATTCATCATTAAAAATAAACACAAGCATATTTTTTTTATTTTTTATTAAAGTGCGAACAGCGAGTCAGATTTGATTGTTCCATAAACAGAGAAGTAAGCAGCGCTCACTCAGCACGGTATGCCAAAAAGGACGAGGCACTAGGGAAAAGGGAGAAAAAGCTTTTCTTTGGACAAGTGGCATCAGCAAGCAAGCATGCAGCTCGAAAGCCCTGTCTATATAGGCTTGCTTGTCATACTTAAATATATCCCATGAGTCTCGTATAAGCACTGTGACCCACAGATATCAGCAAGCTTAAGCCCACAGCGGTATGCTGGAGCGCCCACAGTTCCCTCGAGGCATCATTGGGGACATACCAGTCGTCAGGGAGTAGACTATACTCCACTATTTTCTAATAATGTATCTTCAGAGGGCATAAGAGTTTTTTTTACATTTTTTTTTTGTATCGTTTTGAATTTCGAATAATTCAGTAAAATGTCAACAAATTTATGTACAAAAAAGTGAAAAGATGTAAAGATGTTGTCACTGTTTTTGTTTTTTTAATGGTAAGTATCCATCAGAAAAATTATATAGTCGCCATGTTCGTTTGCTGATTTTGACTTCTGCTACAACCACCGCGCATCGGCGCGCAACCCTTCTGCGCACGTTTTTTCGGCTCGAAGTCAAACCACTACTACTGCGAAATTCTTTAGATGCTCTTTAATTAAACTGACTCAAGACAAATAATAAAATTTTTATAGCAGCAAACGTAAAAGGTTAGTGCCAATACGTAATTTTAAATTTGCAAACATAACTTATTTAGAGGGTTGACAATGAGCGTTCTAAAAATTGCTCCGTATAGGATCTTACGTGCGCCCAATCTTTTTTTGTAAGTAAATGGGAGGACAAAGGATTGGTGATGTCATCATGGATGCTGACCATTAACGTTGTATAAATTCGAGAACTAAAATAAATTTGACTACGCTCACTTTCAAAGTGACGACTTGCTTACTATAATCAGTATAACTCATCATTAATATTAATAATTATGGTTCACGAATAGTCACGGCTTAAAGAGTTCTTGTAGAGAATTAACGTTTGTCACCACATTTAAAACAGCAAAAAACAAGTACTGTACTTTATATTTCAAATATATATATATATTTAAAAAATATACTTCTATCACAAACCGATGTAATTCCATTTTTTTTTATCCGATGATCGTTCCTCTTTCTCTCATAGTAATGCGTGTCACATAAACAAAACACCTGCAGGGGCAAGCCGCCATTTTTACAGATTAGTGAGGATTCGCATAAATAATGAAATGAAAATAAACAGGAAAGTATATATATGGTATATAAACATAATGAGAGGGAGAGAGAGAGAAGGACAATATAAAATGCACATCTATCTACTCATGAACTATGTGGGTGGGAGGAGGGGGGGGGGAAACACCTTACTTGTGTGTGTGTATATATATATATATATATATATATATATATATATAGACAAGGGAGTGACTGAGCGTGTTATCTATCAACAGAGTTTGGCTTACAATGGAGAGAGACAGAGAGTGTACGTACAGCACGAACAAAACGGTTACTCTCGACCACATTTTAAATTACTTTTCGTTCATTTAGAAAGTGGAATGGCTGAGGCATTTGCTTGGCGCCTGCCACATTGAAGGCTTTTGGAGTGACGTGCACCGTACATTGTGGCTGGCCGGCCAGCTACCCGACAGTTAGGTCATGTGCAGCCTTTGCACTTTGATTTAGGCTATTGTATATTTAATGACAATAAAGTTCATTTATATATAGTTAATAATTAATAAGCTATTTTTTTTCTGTAGAAATTTCTAAAACCAAGTTGCTTTTAAATTATTACATACTTGTTTTTTTTGTATTCATGAGGGAAATATAATAAATAAATAAATAAATAAATAAATAAATAAATAAATGAATAAATAAATAAATAAATAAATAAATAAATAAATAAATAAATAAATAAATAAATAAATAAATAAATAAATAAATAAATATTTAAAAAGTGCACAAACAATAAAATACTAAACTTTAATGTATTATTTTATACATAATTGGTAGCGATTTACCAAGCGTAAAGGAGCGATTAAAAAATATGCTTTTCATTAACACAGGTAATGGTGTAAATAAGAACATAAAAACAGTACCCAGCAAATTATGTTTATAAATTTTATCTTCTCGTATCAGTAACCAAGTAAAAATTAAATATATATATATATATATATATATATATATATATATATATATATATATATATATATATATATATATATATATTAAAGCTTTTATATTATTATGTAACATAACACACAGCATTTTAATTGTAAAATAAATTATATAAAACGCAGATTTTACGTATAAATGTATGAATGTTTCCGCTACTGATAAAAAGGAATGGAAAATTTAACTGCATTATTATCTTTTAATAGTTTGTAGTTAAAACTATATACTGTACGTAATTTGTATTATAATTATAAATTTATACATATAGAGTGTATATATATATATATATATATATATATAGTAACAAAGAAGAACCATGTGCAAATTAATTACGTCATCCTCTTAAGGTCCAGTGGTTCCAGTGATATTTATTACAAAGCTTATAACCAACGTTTACCGCTACTGGACAAAATATACCATATTACATCGTACAAATGAGTGAATATGGTGCAATTATGTCTCGTGTTTCGTTTCATAAATGTTACTCGTGTATTTAATTGGAGCCATTAATTATCAAATCTGTGTCAAATTCACGTTCTTTCATGAAAATAATTTTATGTCAAATTTTATGTCAAAGAACATTTAGAAATATGCAACAAACAAAAAAATATCAAATTTCAGTAATATAACATGTTTAAATGTTTCATCCTGATTATTTTTAGTAACACCATAAAATAAAAACAAATCCTCTCACATTGGTCTCTTACTTATTATTATACTGTATAAAATAGTACACTTACTAATAATATCAATAAAAAAAAAACATACAATACATAATAAATTTACACTATAAAAAAATAATCTCTTCCATAAATAATTTATGACGCATAATTTTAATTTAAAACAATGTTAAAATTTTAAATATTTTTATTTTATGGTCTTGTTGAGTGGTGAAACAAACAAGAACATATAAAATGTTGAACTTTAAGTTTTTTATTGGCAGTGCAGAAACCCTAAGGTGACATTAGGGTGTTGGAAGATTATTACATTGTATATGGTTGAGAGAATCGGTGGCAAGCAAGCGAGGGAAGGAACAGGAGTGTCACAGCAAATGGAACAGGGTCTATAAACACAAGAATAAAGAGGCTTTTACGTATATTCGTTGCAAAAATCGCCATCATTTCCACTCTGCAATACAAATTTTTCTTGAACTTATTATAAGCATGCAACTGATCAATCAGTTCGGTAATTATTTATCGTACCCCAATCAAGTAGCTGTTATATTCCTTTGTTGTTAAAAAAAGTTAACGGTATATTGTAGCTTAGTGTTATAGCATTATAAATCATAAGTTTCACTTTAAAGGTTTGGCTAATGCAACAATAAATTTTAATTACATATACCACTGCGTAGAAAAGAGTTTTTTTTTTACATTAAATTTTCTTTTAATTTTTCTCTTTAAAAAAATAATAATAAAAACGTGCTAAAGTGTTATGCCTATGCTACACAGGAAATTGAATATAATTGTGGTAAACCACTGGCTGCCTCGTTTTAAATTAATATCATAATATTAGCAAGAAACTATTTCAAACAAAAAACGTTAGTATAAAGTATGTAAGAATATAATAGAATTTTATCTGGTTAAGAAGCAGCACGTAGTGCATTTAATTTAAAAATCTCGTAATACATTGTATGCAAGAAATATTTGGAACTTTGAACAGTTCCATTATTTGTGTAATTTTTGACTGAATTAAGGAATTTTATATTATCAAGTTATTAGTTAAGATGACAGTTGTTCAATCGTTATAAAGTTTATAATGGACAACATATGTATGAAAAAAATTTATTGCAGAAGTGAATAGAGGGTATAATTATGCTACTCTGAATTTTTTCAGATTTTTTTGAGACCCGGAACTATTTTTAAATAACTATTAAAAGTCCTGTGATTTCAGTTGGCACCCCTGAATTCTTAATAAAAAGGATAGAGACTGGACGCCTATTGACACCTCCAGGGGGCGTGGCCGCACTTTCAATAATTACTTAAAAATAGTTCTTGGGCCTCAAAAAAAACTGAAAAAATTCAGAGTAGCATAATTTGGTACCCTCTATATATTCATTTCTGCAATAAAATTTTTTCATGTATGTTGTCCATTATTATATTATATTTTTTAATTTTTATTAACAGGCTGCCAACATTACATTTTAGTTTTTTACAAGTAGCAGCAAACGAATAACATTAATTTCCAATTATCATTTTAAAAAAAGAAATTGAATTCGATAACAGAACCGAAAGTAGCAGGATATAATGATTTACAGAGTACAAAGTGATTGATAATTTAGATGGGATTGGAATGGTTGAGTAACCATCAAGCTAATGCAGGTACATACTGGTTTGTACATACGCACACAAAGCTGGTGCACGAGATAGGATTAGCGTATAGACAGAGTGGAGGATGCAGCGAACACACACACACATATATATATACATGCAGACATGTAACTGTGTAGATACAATCAGTTTCACACCAAACTTTAATGACGACACAGTCATGGCAAGGCATACACACGTTTTAGATTGTTGATAGACAGTCCACTGTATAATGCATAGAGACAAAAAAACAAAATTAAAATCTAAAATTGAGTGTATCGAAAATTAAAACAATAATTATTTTTCTTTATGTAAATAATTTTTTTTTATTACTCCTGTATAACAAATAAAGCCAAACAAACAATGCATACAGCAATCAATATGCATACATATCTATACACTATATACGTATATATGGATACAACAGTATGAATTCATGCAAAACCATCGAAGCTCAATGTACACAACCGACCAACGATTGACTTATGACCAATGATTGTCGACATAATATATTATGTATGTATTGCATGTTAGTAACAACATAAATATAATATACCACATGCATTTAAGTATCTATACAAATTAGCATTCTCTGCAATAATACATTTCACTGCTGTTACTGCCACCTATATACTGCATATATATATATATATATTATAAAATATGCATACAATTCAAATCTGAAATAACTATACATGTATAAGTATTATATTTTAATGTTGAATAATAATAGACAACACGATGTGTGACATTTTCGATCAATAAAAAAATTAACTTACTAAAAAAATGTTACTGCCTGAACACATCAAGAAAGTAACACAAGAAAATTTAATTTATATGGAAAAGGGTACGCTTTTAGTTGCGGCTAGATTGAATTACTTATACCCAAAAGCAAAATTCAATTTGTTTTGAAACAAGCAGTATGCTGTGGCCATACAAAATATATTGAGTGACTTCCGTATGATAACAAAATTTGTCAACCACACACCCTTGGTTTCAAATTCGATTCTATAATGCTATTTTTTATTGTTGTAAGGTATTATTATTTTTAATTCTATATAAAACTGTATTTCGCTTATATTTTTTTTATTTACCATATATTTTAAAACATACCAAATAAGACCTCCACTTTTCTGTTGAAGTTTCATAAATGAGTCACCGGTCAATTGATTTGTTTCCTCATTTCTCTCGCGGTGTTCAAAAGAAATTGTGTTTATATTTAATTTGTGTATGTACTTATTGTACTGCACAGTATTTCAATTAATGTAACATATATCTATCTGTGCATGCAATTAAAACTAACAATTGCATAGGCATATCAAAACAATATAATGCAAGCAGATTGGAGTGTCTAAAGCATAATATATAGAATTATATAATTATCTATGACAGTATTAACGTATGCCCATAAATAGTATACAATTATTATTTTAATTCTACAACAATGTAAAACGATTATTATTTCGTGATTGTTGCATATATATTATATACGTAATAATGCTATGATTTGACAAAGAGCGATCGCGAGATAAAATGAGAAGATTTGAATTTTTAAACCAACGAAGCAGAAAAATGACAAAAATTGAGATATATATTATGCTCTATGGAAAATAAAATTACTGACAGCATAGTTTAAAATTAATAATGATTGTAATGTTTTGATTCATTGAATCTACATTTATAATTAATATTTGTTCTATATACATTTCGTATTTAAAAGAAATTGAATAAAAGCTAGTAAAGTTATATTCTTACACATTATTATTTTTGCATACAAACAGCGTAAAATACATTATCTAGCTTGAACGCTTGGTTGCACTCGCAATCAGTACTGCCTATCTTTTTTTATTATTATTATTATTTTGTCGTTTCGCTTGCAAAGAACGAAAGAGACTAAAAAGTAGAGGAAGAGGAAGTGCTATACCATATTTTGATTTGATATTCTAAATCTGAATATCAGATCTCTACAGCTCTTGAATATTTTATAAATACAGGAGAATTTTTACCTATCAGTCCTATCACTGATGCAATATAATTTAATGAAGTGTAATATATGAAAGGAGAGGTAGCCAGTTAAAATAAAGTCTTGTGAAATAAATGAGAGATAATTAAAACTTCATACATATTTTTAAATAAATTGTCGTATTGCAGCAAATCCTATAAACTATAAAAATAAGAAAAAAAAATTAAAAATATAACTGACTTTAATTGAATTTTAAGATTTTAAAATATCATAACATTAAATACGATAATGCTTCTTTCTTTGTTTATTTCTACCCACGTTTCATAATAACGCCATAGGTCATCCGGCGGTGGCGCCATCGCTGCAAGGAGCCACCGCAGAAAGTCCCCACGAGGCGCCGCCCGCATTTACCTCTCAAGCAAGTAAAGGTCCACGTGCTGCCACGTGCCACCAGCACTCGAGCCGTCTACAAGCGCTCATGGCATGCACAGACACATCGCAATTTTCTCCCTACTATATACAAAACCACCGCTCTTGTTAAATCTTTCGCATATAAAGGGGGGAAAAATTATTAAATATTAAGGTAAAAAAAAAAGAACAAAATGCTCATTTCATTTTCAAGTTATTAAATTTTGCCTATTAAGATGAAAAAAATAACGTAGTCTGTCTTGTTCTCTTGGTATATGATTGTATCCATGAAAATAAAAATTAAAACAGATTTTCATTACGGTTCAAAGCTTAGAAAAAAAGGAAAAATTATAATACTTTTTTTTTTTAATTCAATTTCACATATTGTCATTTTGTACACCCAATAGAAAATAATTTATTTTAATGACACTTCAAATAAGAGCAATTATGTGTTCTGTAACAGTAACACCACTTCACTATGCGCATGTTTGTATCGATTGTTTATAACATGCAAAAGCTAAAGCACAAATAATTCATTATATTATTATTTATATGATACATATACCATAATCAGAGAATATATAAACACTTGAGCATCGTGTAGTTTAAAACTGCTGATATAATACTTTTCCAGCTTCACATACAGTACATATATCATAATTATGAATGGTTATTCTCTCTGTTTACAAACCTTCGCTTGCATCACAACAAATAGCTACGAGTACTTGTTCATACTGAAAAAAAATATTTCAACAAGTGTAATTTATATTTACATCCTTGTAAAAAAAAAACAAATAAATAAAAAAAATGCTTATTTTTTTCCTATATTAAATTTTTTATTATTTTATTATCTCGTGCAGGAAGAAAATATTAAATAATCAATGCATTTTTTTTTTATCACAACTTCGTTTAGGGATTAAATTTATTGTTTATTCGACTCCTATATAAAAATCAATTAAGTTACAAAAGAGTTCAAAATAGATAAACAAAAGGAAAAAAATGCTATGGCTGCAAACAGTCTTTCGTTGTGTTAAGGTAGCGTACCCTGAGTTGCGACAGCCATCGAAGGGCGGCTCATTCAACTTTCAATATTCCAGCCATGAAGTTTGATACATATATAGAAATATAATGATATATTATATAACTTAACATTTTTTACGTTAAATAGTATTTAAATGAATTAAATGTAATGGTAAGACTGTTTAAAATCTAACACACAATTTCAAATCCAAAATATTGTAAGAGTTTGTCACAATTCTTAAAACATTTTGCACATTTTTATTCTAAAGTTAATTTTTAAAGTGTATAAGGGTTATAGTGTTTAAGTGTTTGAGTGTAAACGGTCTATTAGAACCAATAGACTTAAATAAAATGATATTTTAAAATCAATTTGCCGACATGTAAAAGTTATTTTAATATTGGCAACTAAATATTACTGTTATAAAATATTGTAAAAATAAAAATATGTAATACATATTTTTAGTCTAAAAGTTTAAAAAGTAAAATTGGAATAATTTTTATTTTTGCTGAAGCTTCGTTGAACAAGAAGCATTAGAATGTTGGTGTAGTCCTCCACTGATGTAATGCTATTAAAAGGAATTTTTAATCATTCTACGAACAAGCCAGTAAAGCACGTTATTGGATGAGGTTCTCGTTGCGTTCAACAATCACACATTTCATTATTTATTTATTATTACTGTGTATTTTACTTTCACAATTTTAAAAACTTGAACTGAGAATTTTTATCAAAGAGATTTGTTGTCATTTATCATATTATAGACAGTCAATATTCGCCTTCTCTATAATTTAATCAGTAGTATTAAATGTATAATATATGTATAATCTAGGATTAATTACTTTTCTAGTGGAAGACGCCCCCTCCTCCCCCTCTCGCCTCAGATAGATTTTGGATTCAACATGGGCGGTATAGCCATGACTTAGCCCACTCCATAAACATTGATCGATTTATTGGTTCGGACACTTTCGCCTCCACCACTTCCTCTGACTTTTGTTCTGTATCAGCGGCTGCTGTCCAGCGACGTTTCGTTGAGAGAAAATATGTCCTCCCCTATGACGACCACGCAGACTTAATGGATATAATATACTTATCACCACACACAGGCCCATTACAGTCAGTCTACTACATTATGAGCCTTGATTATCCCTCTTATAAAAAAAAGTATCCGTAAGTTTATATTGTATCCTTGCAAACAGCTATAAAAAATTATAACACGTATTATATTTATAGCAAATTTGTATGACGTAATAACAACTACATTAATAGATGGAAAAATGTAAAGCTTCAATCGTTATTATTGTTTTAATTATGTTTGCTGCAGTTAGCAGATTAAATTGTGTGTCACTGCAATAAAAACATTGTACTGTATGTATGATGCTTATTATATAATACATATGATTAATATATATATATATATATATATATATATATATATAAAAATAAATTACCAGCACCAATGCCACTTTCCACTATGTGTAAAGTATGTGTGCGTGTTTGATTGGAATGATAAAAAAACAACATGCACATATTGTAGGGGACGAAGGGTAAGAGCAAAGGGAGTGACAGAGAGAATAGCAGTGACAGAGATAGAGGCTGCATGATATATTATTATTATTATTATTACAGAGAATATATAGGGAGAGTGCATTGCGTTGTGTTTCGTTTGTGATGATGAGATGGGCTTCCTTCCAATTCCCAATCACCCACAAGGGAGGACTTACTCCAATTCTCATCTGCCTGCCAGCATCCAGCAATGGCACACAACAATAATAACACAACTCCACCGCGTGCCGCCAGGCGCTACAGCAGTTGTTGTGTCGACAGCCGAGCATGCCCTCTACTAGCTGTCAAACCTACCGGGTACCTATATTATTATATACTGAGCGAGTCACAATTCGTGTTTCATTTTCGATCATGGATTTTGTAATGAAGGGTTGTTTGTGTAGCTTGGAAACTTTGTACTCTGATAGTTGACACACCTTTGTTTGTGACCTTGGTAGTGAACTTTCAATGAAATATTTTTTTCAACATTTCTGGGGGTCTCAAACTCAAAAATTTCATTTCTTATATGCTGGGATTTCCATATTAAATTACAGCACGTGGAGCAAAAATTTTATTCGATGTGCACCAAATTTTTATTTTAGGGGTAAATTGCCCCTCTGAATTCAATGGTACTGTTTTAAAATTAACCAAAACAACCATTCATTAAAAAATTAGTACTAACACATCAAATAATCAATTTTTCTTCTTTTTGACATTGCTATTCAATCAGGATTTATTTTTTACCCCAGAAACAGCGTTTCAATTTTTTAAAATCGGTTCACATCAAGAATTTTAAAATTAAGGGTGGAAAATACCTCCCCTAAATTAAAAAATAATCAAAAAGCTGTTACTGAGGTAAAAAATGAAACCTTTGGGATTGAATGGCGATGAAAGAAAGAAGCTAAATTGATTACTTGATCTGTTAGAGCTAATTTTTTTTATTGAAGTGTTGTTTTGGTTAATTTTAAAATAGCACCATTGTATTCAGAAGAGCAATTTACCCCTGAAATAAAAATTTGGTGTACATCGAATAAAATTTTTGTATCACTTTAATTAAAATGGAAATCCCATAAAAAGAAATGTATAATTTTTAGGTTTGAGACCCCCAGAAGGTTTGGAAAAAAAAATGTTTCATCGAAAATTCACTACCAGGGTCATAAACATAGGTATCTCAGCTATCAGGGTACAAAGTTTCAAAGTTCCACAAGCAACCCTTCATTGCGAAATCCATGACAGAAAATGAAACATGAATTGTGACTCGCTCTGTATATTATTGAAAATTGTAAAATAATTTTATATCTGCACTATTTTAAATTAAATTCACAATCAATAAAATGCAATTTAACTTAATGCATTAAAAGTATAAATATAAAATAAAAGTGATAAGATTGCATTAAAAAGGTTTTAACCTAAAATTAGTTTTGTTGAAAATACATACAAAAAAAGGTTGTAACATAATTTTACTATACAGTTTTGGTGTAAAACAGAGTGCAACGTTTCGTACTTGCAGTACGTGCTGCACGATTCTTTTTTTGTTATCAAGACTGTACAGTACACACGCTACTTGTATTATAATAATAAAATAGAATTAGACGCAACATTGTGCAGTGTTATAATTAAATTATTTTACATTAAATCTGATCTTTATAAAGTAATTCCATTCTTTGATGGGAACTAATTTACTTTTTTTTTAAAAAAAATTAAAAAATAATTTCATTAAAAATTACCATTTAAAATGTTAGAAGTTTTATGAAAAGATACTTTTCATTTATGTTACATAATTAACAGAGTTTTGTAAGTTCTGTAGAAAAGAAGAAGTTTCAAGTTGAATTGTGGCCAAACAAAGTTTGCGTTGCTGAGAGCCTTAGATGGGAGTGAGCGAGTAAGAGGGAGGTTTTCCTAGATGTAATAGCAGTAGGAGGCAAGTGCGAGTGCTAGCTACACCAAGCAAGCAGCTCATTCAGCTGGAGTCCATATTATAATATATTTGCATGCCATAATTAAACAAATTGTCAGATTTCATATACTCATGAAATATTATAAAAAGTTCAGAGTTCACTGCATCGTGTTTTGCAATTTTATTTGGATATAAATGATATAATTATTTTTACTGCTAATATATTTTTTTAAATGGATAAATATATAATTATATATTTTTTTCTCATATATAGAGCTGGCACTGAGCTTAAATATTGTTAAGGAATTAAAAGATACACTTTTTAAATCTTGATGGTTGGCAAACAATGATAATTATATAAGTAAAAGGTTTGAGCAGCATCGCACGTATTTGATTTAATATCAGTGTAGAGCTCTCCAACTGCATGCAGCTTGTTTGCAGCAGAGTTCACACACGTACATTACAGAAGATAAGTACTTCTTGCCTTGCTCGCAGCAGCCCACCATATAGTTTGTTTCTGGTCTCTCTCTCTCTCTCTCTCTCTCTCTCTCTCTCTCTCTCTCTCTCTCTCTCTCTCTCTCTCTCTCTCTCTCTCTCTCTCTCTCTCTCTCTCTCCCTCCACCCACACTCGCCATCCCGCTTCTAGCTAGCACCCGCCTTCTCCATTAAGCCCATTCCCAGCATGTGCTACTCGACTCACATCTTCTCACCAATTCGTTACTAACGTAAGATTAATTGAAACCAAAGATACAAACTTTAATAACCATAAATTGGCCATAAATATAACGCATGGCACAAAAGATGTTATAAATTGTATATTTAATACGCTCAACGACTTGGTTATAAGTTATAAATTATTTCATTTTTATTTTATGCTATTTACAAAATACTTTATGGTTAAAGAAGATATATACTGACATTTAACATTTAATTAATTGATAGCTGATAATAGTGATAATATATGTTCCTATTTGTCAATATTTTACTAATACATAATAGTATATATAGATGCATGAATTCAAATAGACAATAATGGTTGCATTTTTTTATTTTATAATTAGAAAATATACAACATCATATAACATTATACTTTTCTGAATTTTTTCAGATTTTTTTGGAGTGCGGGAATTAATTAAAATATATATATATATATATATATATATATATATATATATATATATATATATATATATATATATATATACATATATATATATATATATATATATATATATATATATATATATATATATATATATATATATATATATGATATATTTAAAATATCTGAATTAGGGTGGTACAACCTGATGGGACAACCGTGACGTCATCAGTAGCCAATCACAGCGCGAGAAAATGACGTCACGGTTGTCTCATCAGGTGTACCACCCTATAATTAAGATATTTTAAATATTTTTTAAAAATTAGTTCCCGCACTCCAAAAAATCTGAAAGAATTCAGAAAAGCCTATTTTTATGTATATTTTTTTAATTATGAAATAAAAAAAAATGTAACCATTATTGTCCATTGGATTGGGAAGGAGGAAGTGGAAACAAAGCTCACTCCGAATCCCTATTATTGAGGATTTGATTCATGAAATAAAAATACAAAAATGTACAGTACATGAATATATTATAATAAAATTCCCCCTCCTTTTAAAAAAAAACTGAATTTGCACGCCAACTAACTGCCTTACCTGGTGAGCATGCATTTAAATAAACAATCAATGAATGGACAACCTACATGAAATTTCTTTATTGCAGAAATAAATAGAGGTCATCAATCTATGCTACTCTGAATTTTTTCAAATTTTCTTTTTATCCCCGGAATTATTTTTAAATAATTATTGGAAGTTGTGTAAGTTAAGTTGGCACCCTTGAATCCTTAATAAAAAGGATAGGACCGAGACGCCTGTTGACGCCTACAGGGGGCGTGGCCGCACTTTCAATAATTATTTAAAAATATAAGTTCTGGGTTTCAAAAAAATCTGAAAAAATTCAGAGTAGCATAATTTGGTACCCTCTATTTATTTCTGCAGTAAAAAATTTTCATGTAGGTTGTCCATTCACTATTAATAGTATTAATTAATAGTCTGATACATGCTGATATAAAAGCAGAATCTGAAATATGTCGTTATTTCCCCCCCCACCCTTTATTATTTATAAGCGTAATTTTCTTTAAAAAAACGTGTAGCTCTCTAAACATTGTATGTTAAAGTCATATTATAAAAATAGTAGCGTTGCATTTCGAAGAAAATATCAGACTTTTATAAAAATTCTTGAAAACTTAAGTATATTAATACTATTAATATTTAATCTTTCAGGTAATATAAGTTTTTAAGTTCCATATATAACATATTATATACCTATATATTCACTTATAACATAGCAAAGAAAAACTTTTAGTCCAAAAGCTTCTTATAAAAAATACATACAGATATGTCATGTATAATATAAGATTTATAAATAAAAAATGTATTAAGTAAATTTCAAAATTGCGATGTCATAGTAATGTGAACGTTCGTCAGGTCCATGACCTCTTTTCATTTTTTTATATTATATATTTTACTTTTTTTCTTTTTCTCTTTCTCTCTCTTTTTGCAAGATTCTGTGCTGCGTGGCCTGACTGTATCACGCTTGGCTAAATACTCCCTTCTTCCTCCAGCCGATCTCCACCTTCTCCTCCACCCCATCCATCGATCACCCCCCAGAGTAAGTCCATATTCTTGGCTTCTCTTTCTGCCGCGCACGGCTGCTATTGCTTATGTCCGCCGTCCTCTACCGTGTTCACAGACTTGACTATACTCTACCTTGCTCGCTTTCATTGCCGATCTGCTGTTTCCTATTTCTTATATATATATATATTCTTTCAAGCAGCAAGAATCAAGTTCGAACTGAGCAGGTATTGCATGCCTCCAGCTAGCAACACCCCCTTATATAATGTGCACCACACTGGCGTCCGGAGCTGGTACCCATCTGTCCGAGTGAGTGCTCCAAGAGTGCTTGCAACTGTGAAAAGGAAAGCAGGTTGACTGCTCAAATCCGGCCACTATAACTATCGCTATATCCCAGACACCAAGACCATCCTCCACTCTACCCTTTCGGGTGGAAATGAGGTGACAAGTCTGTAAAAAAAAAAAAAAAAGTTGGAGTGACACGATCCATTTTTTTTTTTTTTGTTTTTTACACAATGTTCATCAATTAAGACATTGTAATAAACTCTTAAATCATTGGTGACTAGAACTTAACATTATGATCAGCACAGAAATTATTATTATTATATTGAATATTTTTTTAGGTACTTTGGAATATTTTATAGTATAATGTGGCACCCTATCTTAAAAGGTATTATAGCTTAAAGGGATATAAATCTACGGTTGCAAGCTCTCGGCACTCTCATCGTCTACTTGCAATCACTGCACTTGGCACCTCAGAGCAGTCGAGTCAGCTGAGTGGAGTGGGGTAGGTTATAACAGCTTTGAGCACCCAGCAGGATATCACAACCCTCCATAATATAGTCTATCATATATAATAAAAAAGAAGCAAGATGATATAAGAAAAAAAGCAAGTAAACCTCATATCTTTCATAAAAAATATATAAATATAAGGAAGGTGTGATAACACATATGTTTATATACATTTTACCTCTTTCCTTTCCTTTCCATTCCATTCCATTTTATTTATTTTTTTTTTTACTTATAAATTTATTTCAATTTTTTCGACATAATGCTTTTATTAAAGTATGTTATGTAATAATTTAAATAACATTTTTGTTTTCTTTCTTTTTAAAAATAAGTTACCCAAGTACCATGAACGTAAATGTTACTGCATTATCTATTACATTTATTATATGATTTATACTACTATTAACTATATTTCTCATCATGCTGTTATATAATATATAATATATGCTATATGATTCTAATGAATGCAACTTTTTTATTTTATTATGAATTTAATTAGACAGTAGACACAGTTAAGATACACACCACATGTTTTATTCAACGCGTGAGTATAATGAAACGAACAAACACCATTATAATACATAACATACAGTATCATCAGTCAGTATGGTATAATACTATATACTTGTCATATACATTTTAGATTGAAGTACATTAAAACATTATATCCTAACTCAACAGTCTTCTCGTCATTATGCATTATGCTGACTAAAGTATTGAGATTTTTATATCTAACCATCAGCTTATGTACTTAAATGTATTAGCTTAAGATTTTGGTTATTGAAATTTTAAAAAATACAGTATATATTTTGTATTATGTTAGTTCCTTCACAATAACTGCAAATGTACCTTTCTGTACACATTTTTATGAATAATTTATCATGCTAAGTAATAAAGACTTACTACAGTATAACACTGCTCGGTGATACATGTATCTACATAATTATTAATTATTGTTATTTGTGACGCGTTGGTGTAGGTGTACGCAGGCAAATAGCAGACGCATTGTTGCTTTATAACGTCTCTCTCATTTTCCCCTTATATTATGTTTCCACGGCAACCAAAATCCCCTAATTCTCGCACACAAGTCCAATTAAGCTGAGCTAGGGGTGGGATGAAGTATATATATTATACTCTATATTCACAAGAGCAAGGTAGCTTACCTTATACCTATATGGAGCTTGTTTGCTAGTTTCTCTATACTATAACTTCACCAATTTCCTCTCTCTCTCTCTCTCTCTCTCTCTCTTTCTCTCTCTCACTGTTATGTAACAATGAACCAAACAGTGTTATAATTGAATCTTCTTCTGGTAGACAAGAAGCAAGTACAGGCAGTAGACAGGAAAGTAAGCTAGTCACGTTTACATTAGCAACATATACATACATATAGGGAAACTACCAATAAAACTATATATATAGTTATACACCTCTCCCATACCCAACTCCGGTATAATATCAAGTGGCACCAACACTTGTGGTTGGTTCCATGTCGCTTATCAAAGTAGTGGTCACGTAAACACAAACTCTAATAAGTAAAACGTGTAGTGCTGTGTATGGAATATCTTGTCATAGAAAATGATTAATTAAAATGAAGTAGATACTTCGTATAACATATAAACAACCATGAATATGCGCATTACTTTAATTTTATTCATAATTTACGTAAATGAAGCTCGTGATATCACTTAACGTGCTGATATTTTACATGTGTAAACTTACAAAATTAATATACTGTGAATGGACTAAATAAAGTAATTGTTAAAAGTTAAAAGGAGTAGCAGTGTTCCGCTCATTTAGACGTAACATAGCGTCTCATTGACGACACATCAAGCTCACATTTAAGTTTAAAAAAATACAATAGAGTATTGACCTCAAAAATTTTTATTGCAGAAATGGATAGAGCGTACAAAGTTGTGTTACCCTGATTTTTTTCAGATTTTTTACAGACCAGGAAGTATTTTTAAAAAATTATTGAAAGTCCTTTTTGTGACGTCACGCGGCGGCAAGTCCTATCTTTTTCTGAAGGAGCGGCGTCTCGTGACGTCACAAAAAAGAACTTTCAATAATTTTTTAAAAATAGTTCCTGGGCTCTAAAAAATCTGAAAAAAATCAAGGTAGCATAACTTTGCACCCTCTATCCAATTCTGCAATAAAAAAAAATAAGGTCAATACTCTATTACGTACATCTATTAGTCAATGAAGTAACCAAAAAAAAAACGACGGGGATTTTTTTGTCATTCCCGTGGGGGAGGGGGGTTAACTCTCACTCACTGCGTAGGTATTTTATTTTTGATATACAAAACATATTTAGCTGAATTGGAGAAGGACGGAAACCTCTATAGTATAGTATTTTAGTATTTATAATATTTGACATCGCACCAAAGCATAACATAATGACTTTTGATAAGGATAAATTGCTGACGCTTCATGAAAAAGGAGTTATCCAGGAGTTATGTGAACGCAGTGGAAGTACATCTTTATACTGATATATTAATTAAGGTATATTTTACTTGCAATACTTTTGATATTATATTTTGAAATTTCCGTGTAATAATAATGATAATTGATATATTGTTGGTATATATATTTTCAGTATGTAAAAAAATTATTCTGCTTAAATAAATTAAAAGTTTTTTTTATATTAATACAAAAATGATAAAAAAAATGGAAAAGTGAAAACAGCTTCCATTTCTTGTTGGTGTCACAATATTTTCCATTTGAAAAGCAATTTGAGACATCGGTAAAAGAAGAGAAGAAGCATCAGGAGGGGGAAGGAAATGATGTTTAGAAAGAGATGAGTAGAGTTTGATGGAAAATAATTTAGGTTACTCTCGTTTTGATTGAATTTAGTATTATACATATACAAAGAGGTGGTAGGAGAGCGAAATTGGGGAACATCAACTATTGCTGTTTCAATATCGCAGCTAGGCGACCAATGCGTTTTCTGCCAGCCTCGTGCAGTACACTATACGTTGCCGTAGATTGTAATATAGATCGAAATGTAGGAGTAGTGAGAATGAAAGTATCTGCGAAACATTTTCAATAATGTCTATAGTCATACCTTCCTTCACCAATCTCAACTGCAGAGAGTTTAAACGTTAATATGACAATGATGTACGCTGTAACCATAGAATTTTTTTTTTCTATGGCTATATAACCATGTTATATTTTTTTAGTAAACCACGTTTTAATATACAAGAAGACTGCAATGATGACTTAATATATTGATGATGAATTGTTTAGAACTTGGATTTTTTATATAATTATGATATAGGTGTATTTTTTTTCTTGTCAATTGTCAATACCTTTTCAGTTTCAGCCTTGTGTGATGGGTCGAAGATTCAATTATTGTCATAACGAGCTGCAAATATAGAATAGGCTCCTGTATCTCTTGTTAAAAAAAAATACTATTCAGTACTGATTTAAATTAACATATATTTAAATTCCAGTTTCTACATGACTATGGTAATGTACATATATTATAAATATCATATGAAATATTCTGTTTGAATCGGTGATGGTAATATTATACATATTATTTTGTAGTTGAATATTATCGTACTGTATACAAAATAAACATATATATATCTTCATGGTAGCTCGAAACTTTCAATGGTGAGCAATATAGAAAAAGTCAGAGGTTCTTTATAAAGCAATACATTATTATCAAAGCTATAAAATGCCTTTGCACCTGCGCACAACAGCTTAATGTTTAATGTAAGGGTACCTCTATAGCTGAAGTTGTTGTTTTCTGATTTATATAACATATGGTCATTAGGTCAACTCTCAAGAATAAATTAATGCATGGCATGTCTTTAAAAAAATAAATAAATAGTGCTACAAATTAAAATTGCACGTTAATATTTTAGTGTAATATTCTGTTTTGACTATATTATTGGTCAGCTGTGACTTTTTGATCAATGCTAATTTTTATAGCTATATTTCATAAATTTAAACATTATTTTTGCATGAAGAAACAAGGAAATTTGCTGAGAATATCAAAATTAATTTAATAAGATTTAGTGCAACTGATTTGAAGCACTTTAAAAGTCACTGTACATTACATCACCTCACTTTGCCTCTATCACTACGATATTGTTCTGCAATTGTGATTCAATCAAATGTACGTTAAGTCTAAATTTACGTTAAAACCCTGAACTACTTAGGACAAAAGTACATTTTAAATATATTCCGAGATATGGCAGAACTATAAAATTTCATATTGTGTTATTAATGAACGAATTATTTTATACGTAGGTTTCATTTATATATATTGAATATTAATTAATTTTCAATTAATTTTAATATACTTAACTATTTCCTGCTAATATATATATATATATATATATATATATATATATATATATATTGTATTCTATAATATATACGGTGGGCATAATATAATTGACATTGATATTTTGGAATGCAAGCTTTCTCTCCCTCTTTTCCAGTGGCTTGTTCGCTCTTTCCTTGTTCGTCAGTCTGTCTTGCTTTGGTAGTTGGTAGTATAGTAGTCAAGTACCACAAGAAAAGTTTGTGACGAGGGAAACTGTGGAGAGGGTTTTGTTTGAGCTAGAATCATCCATCAGTGAAGTAGATTGTATATAGTATACTATATATATATATATATATATATATATATATATATATATACTATATATAAAAATATATATATAATATAGTATAGTAAGTTGCTGAGACTGAAAAATCATTACCGTGTTATTTTAAGACGGAAGTGATCAATAGCAATGTTGAACGAAGGGGACACAAGGCGATACCACAGCACGTCCCCACAGCCATCAACTCTTGTTTGTTTCTTACCGATTTCGTACACTTCACCTAGTATAAGATTGACTTGGGAAGTAGACGGAAGTATAATGTTTTTTAACCTTACTTCCACATTTCTTTTTTGTAATTTTACTAATTTATTTGAATCGTTATTTTAAAATGAATTTTAAATAAAATATTGAATTTTATAGTTGTTATAATTGGAAAACGTTCAAATTGGTTAACTATATAACATGCTGCAGTCACTGTATGTATGTAATATATTATTCTATCTACATTCTGTTCTAACTGTCTGCACCTTTCTGCGCAGCAGTGAAATATATTATCGTATATATACTTCACACCTTAAAACAGATTCACGTTTTGCACTGTACTTGATATGTCTCTTGTACAATCAAGTCGTATACTTTAGTTTATACTTCTTCTCCAAGGCATAAAGGTAAAACTTCATTCACAACATTCTTGTAATGTTATGCCAGTACCTCATTATAAATTGTTGTCGCATGTAAAATATGGAGGAACTTTTTTTGTTTTTTTTTATATTTTATATTATTATAATATGCATAATATAGACACTATAAATTCAATAAAATATAATGATGTGGTAATGATATTGCAATAAACTGAATAAACAAAACTTCACCATATTATTATATACTTGGTTTTCTTTTGTGTAAGAAGAAGTATACAAGCCAATTTATTTTGTTATTAACTTTATTCGCTTCAAAATTTGTATGCCACCTATTGATGGTGAGTTAATTGTAAGTCCCCTGCAAGTCTTGTTGCATTCAGGCGCTGACGATTGCGATAGATAATTAATATAATATAATTTATAATATAATAACTAATAAGATATATAAATTATAAACTATATAAATATAAAGAAAAGGAAAGGAAAAAAATAAAATAAAATTAATATAAAAATTAAAAAAATATCAATATAATATATTACGTAATATAACACTTAATGTATAGTAATATTTAAGTATTTTATGTTAAATCTGGATGCGCATCCGCGGGATGCTCGTAAAAATTTAAAAGCATCTGGATGCGCATCCGGGATGCTCGAAAAATTTAAAAGCATCCAGATGCGCATCCAGGATGCTCGAAAATTAAAAAAAGCATCCTGATACGCATCCACGGATGCTCGAAAAAAGTGCGAGCATCCGGTCCCAGCTTTATTTAGAAGTCGAGTTCAAAAAATTTTTAAGTAAAATTCTTTTACATTATATTATGTTTTAAAAATATGTAATTCTGATGATAGTTTAAAACTGTAATAAAAGATATATATATATATATATATATATATATATATATATATATATATATATATATATATATATATATATTATTTGCATTTTAATGCACAAACAGCCGCTCTGTCAAAATTAAAATCTTCAGTTTGGAAAATAGCATGTGACAAACACTGTCAGAGATAATGATTTTTCTAAAAACAAAACAGAGTTACAGATTTCAATTTAGAGGTAATTCACATAAAGGTTCAAGTTCACCAGGCCTCCATAAATAGAAAATTATATAACACTATATAGACTGCGTGCCCCTGAGCAGAGTTCGTGGTGTCCGGAGGAGCAGAAAGAAAAGTTCTGACCGGAAGTAGATAAGTTTGGGGCTTCCAATGTTCATTGTAATAATAATAAAATTTTGCAAGGAGGATAAGTAAGATCTAAAATATACTGTAAATTTCCAATTTTATTATACAACTTTTGCAACTCCTACTATTTCCAGTATAAGAATATTTTAGTATGCGGTACTCTTTCTAAAATTTATATATATATACACATAATATTTGTGATAAAAATATAAAATAATATTGATTGTAGATTCGTGAACTTGTTGCAAGGTTGCATGCTGCATGTGGCAGCAGCCGCGGTATATAAAAGACAGGCTAGTGATTCTCTCGCGGGCAATACTGTACGAGAGAAACAGCCACGACTGAGCACTGCATGCTACGTAAAGCGTGAAATAAGAAACGTGAGATGACTCTCTAAATTATTTTTACCTTTCAAATTTTCATGTGTATGTACTGTCTTCTTGTTAAATTCTGATTACAAGTAAAATTTATTGTTGTTGAAATATTCAGCAAAACTTTATAATACTAATCATAATCACAATAAATTTTACGATTATAGATGAAAGCGACAATGATAATTTTTCCTCTCTCTTGCTCTCGCTACATCTCTCGCTCCCCCTATCTTTTTGTATAATGCAACGACACAAAATTCCAATCCAAGTAATCCAACATAAAATACAGAGTTAGTCAAGTGCAAGACTTTTGTCTTCAAAATCTTGATGTTCTTTTATATCTTTTATATCCAAGTTTGAAGCTTCCTTCTTAAAGAAATTGGTCCATTCTCTTCTCAACCGTTGAAAAGGCATTATAGATCACTTGCTGTAACTCCTTTTATATATATATATATATATATATATATATATACACACAGAGAGATACCATTGTTTTTTTTTTAATTTTACATAAATGTAAAGGTAAGATAACTGTATATAGTTAAAATATAAGCAAAGAACATAAAATATGTACAAGCTATGATGAATATAATTATAATAATTAGACTCCACAATGATTGAGCTTGCAATGAATGAATGAATGAATGAATGAATGAATGAATGAATGAATGAATGAATGAATGAATGAATGAATGAATGAATGAATGAATGAATGAATGAATGAATGAATGAATGAATGAATGAATGAATGAATGAATGAATGAATGAATGAATGAATGAATGAATGAATGAATGAATGAATACGTCACTAATATTATGTAATAGGGCAAACATATTTAAAACGTTTGAAGTTTAATTGAAAAACAAATATTATAATTCTATAGCATGTTTTTTTTCTATAACACAGTAATTATTTGTATTTATAATTTTTTATGACAAATATTTAAAGCAATGGACAACATACACGAAAATTTGTTATTGCAGAAATTAATAGAGGGTACCAAATTATGCTACTCTGATTTTTTTCATATTTTCTTGAAACCCAGAACTATTTTAAAATAATTATTGGAAGTACGGCCACGCCCCCTGGAGGCGTCAATAGGCGTCTCGGTCCTATCCTTTTTATTAAGGATTCAGGGGTACCAACTTAATTTACAGAACTTTCAATAATTATTTAAAAATAGTTCCGGGTCTCAAAAAAATCTGAAAAAATTCAGAGTAGCATAATTTGGTGCCCTCTATTCATTTCTGCAGTAAAAAAAATTTAATGTTCATGTATGTTGTCCATTTAAGTATTTTATGAGAGTTAAACCAGAATTTTATAATGCTAAAAATAATTTACTCTATATACTATAATTAGAAACTATATACACATTTATTTGCACGTAGAACAATAAAACATCAACTTATCTTACTATAAGTGTGATAAAAATAAAATGATAATATATATTTAATTAATTATAACGGCATCAGTTCAATTAAAATATTCATAACTCATTATAATGTTTGAAAATACATGATATATCATCATGGAAAGTTAAATTGTAATTTTCTAAATAATTTTTAGTATACCTGTGCATGGATTGTTTAAATTTATCAGAATCATACGGGGTTTAAACATTATGTCAATACGTCATTTCATTTCACGAGTGGCAGGATGAGAGTTGTTCGACAATTTAATATAATACTGCCATTTTTTGTTTGTTTTATGGATGCTCTTCTATTTATACAATATAAATATTTGATGGATTTGACAAGCATCAGCAAATTGCGTACTCTACATGTTGTTATAAAAAAAAATGCAAAAGGACTTATTGAAGTGATGTTTTTCGAATCATATATGACCCACACTGATTTAAATTCTTATAGCAAGAGGGATGTAAATTTAAAACTATATTAGAAAAGCAATTTTTGTATGTAACCCAACATTTATCTTGTGAATATTATAATAATTAGCTGTCAAAATATCAACATAGTTTTTATTAAAAATTATGCATTTTTTAATTATGTGTATACTGCAACGTACATTTTTTTTAAATTGCATTAAATTAAAATAAACATACATTAGAATTATTAATTTACATTATTAAATCTGTGTATTAAAAGAACACAATTTACTGTGAAAGTTAATGGAACATGAGAATTTTAAAGTACCTTTTTATTTCTGTAGCATAATATGAGGTGATAAAATTAAATTTTGTGTGAACAAGTAAAAAAATAAATAACGCAATAAAGTACGTTTTTTTGTGTGTGCAATATGTGTATATATAGAGATAAATGTAGAATTAAATTATGTAAATGCTTTGAAAAGTAGATTACTATAGCTACTACTACTACGTGTAAAGTATAAAATCTACTCACATAGATGAAGCTGATGGTTAAAGTCAGGGAGTTAGTTCACTGTGGTATACTTTGCAGAGACGGACTGAGTAGCAGCCATGTTCTCAGCAAGCTGGGCAAGCAAGCACGGTGGAGTATGGTGTACTATATAGTATTATAGTACTTCACCACCCAATGGTGGTACCATCACCACCAAACATCCACTACTTTTAACTCGTGGGACTTGATAAAAAAAAAGTACTGTACAAACGATGCCAATAGCCTAGTTAGATTACAGTATATAGCAAAAGAAGCGAGTGCCAGTTGGAATAGCCTATTGTACCCTTTTTTTTTTCATTAATTTTAAAGTAAAAGCAAGAAAATATTATTACATTATGTATAATTATTATTGTACAGTGTACACCTTAGTGGGGTACGTAGAAATGGGGAGTTGAGGGCTGCTGCTTTATTTAGCATGTGGATTTGAGGGCTGTTGCGCTATTCTGCACGTCGGTTTGAGATCTGATCGTGTGTACGTTCACTGTGCAGCGTTACGTGCAGCAGACCGGCTTGCAGAATATAGCGCAACAGTCCTTAACTCCCATGCAATTCCTACCCTACTCATTCTTATATTTATTACCTTGAAGGTATATAATATTATTATTATGAACGCAAATCGTATAAAGTCAGCAGCAGCAGCAGCTATTGCTTGCATCATGATATTTCATACCTGGCCTGCATAAAATATTAATAAGATATAGTTATTGCATCTGGGGGAATTGTTAGAGGTTTATATAAGTGGCAAAAGCAAGCTTACTTGGCTGCCTGCAGCAACTACATGGAACACGATAACTTACAGTTCTCTTAATTAAAGGTTTGTGACGCTCACTTACATTATATTATATATATATATAGGATATAAATTACTCAGGCTTACACCATCTTTATAACATGCATTCAAAAGCAAATTTCAAACTCATGTGAAACACCACTGGGGTACGATCCCAGAACTTTGGTTTTCCGGACCAGTGCGTTGCCAATTACGCCAATTACGCGTAATTGGCAACGCACTGGTCCGGAAAACCAAAGTTCTGGGATCGTACTCCAGTGGTGCTAGCTTTTTCACATAAGTTTGAAATTTGCTTTTGAATGCATGTTATAAAGATGGTGTAAGCCTGAGTAATTTATATCCTATATCTATCACCATCTTCTCCCTCTTTACCTTTTCCCCTTCCTAATATATTATATATTATTATACTATATATATATATATATATATGTATATATATATATATATATATATATATATATATATATATATATATATATATATATATATATATATATATATATATATATATATATATATATATATATATATATATATAAAGTATAGGTACTATTAGGCGCTTGCATGTGACGTCAGATCGGGAGTTTCAAAACAGTCGGTGGTGGACTGGTGGAGCTACGCAATGTATAAGCATAGGAAAAAATATTAAAAAAATTATATAAAAATATATAAAGAAAATATTCTAAATTCTGAGATGAGCAAAAGTTTGTAAATGTTATTTTAAAAGTTCACCTCACATTTCTTATTTTCATTTTAAATAATTAATATATATTGCATTTTTTTAATATTTTGCCTGCATGCAGAGTTCTCTACCAATACTCCAGCATGGCGGCCTGTGCGCGCATGTTTTCACTCAGCCCCTGAAAAGTAGACTGATTGCGTTGCTCATGCAACCGCCTTATATTAAAATATTGTAAACACTATGTCCCTCACGGTTCTTTATGTGCAATAAATAAATACAAATATCCCAGCATTGCCTTTTTTGGGATAAATAATAATTAGGAAGACAAAACCATGAAAACCTAAGTCAAGATTCGACGGTCGCTATGCATACACTTCATTTAGTATTTAATTCTTTAGTGTAATTAAAATCTTATTTTGATTTTTAGCGTTAAAGAAATTTTATAATATAAAATTATGCAAAAGAAAAAAAAATATATATACATTTTATGTTTTAAATTTGCATGTTATTCAACAATTCATTTTAGTCATAATAAGATCTCAAATGATGATAGTAACATAAGAGTAATATATTTTCCAAGATTGTCATCTTACAAAACAGATATTTGTAAAAAATGACATAACAAAAAATAATAATAATAAAAATAATAGAATAATAATAATCAACACACCCCTTCTGCTGTTAAGTTATACAGTTGACATAATATATATATATATATATATATATATATATATATATATATATATATATATATATATATATATATATACATATATACATTATTTAATTTTAAATTATAAAAGCCTTTTAGATGATGCGAAAGGTAGATTGGGAAAACCCTTCAAGGGAAATCAATGGAATGAATCATCATTATCACGAGTCGCAGCTCTCGACTCTTATCGTGTGGGTTGCTACAGTGAAATTAATTTTAAATTTTCTGCGGAAGTTGTCGGAAATACATATTTTCTGGCACTCCTGTTTGTTATAGCAAATTTCAGCTTGAAATTTTTTATAGGTGTACTTTAAAAGTTGTAAGCTATATATCTGCAATATTGTTATATAACAGAAATTCGGACAGAAAATATAAGAGAAGCCGTCTACTCCGTCATTGCACTTTCAGTGAGAACGTTAAATTAACATGACTGTGGTTCACATGTCACGCTACGAGAGGCGAGTGCCCATGCCCGCCCCCAAGCATATTGTACTTACAGTACGAATATATTTAGAGGGCTCTGTCAGTGCTAGTGACAATATTCTATACATCATATAGTGTAGGATGAATTTTAATATTATTATTTAAGTCGACAAAAAGTAGTCTCATCACTTGCTGACACCACTCTCACATATATTATGCTTTTGACAAGATTAAACTAATATATTGAGATAAATATAAAATAATGTAATCATATTTTACAAAAGCATTGACCTTATGCCCGCCCCCTCACCTCTTTTGAGCTCGCGCATGCTTTAGATGTTAGCTAAAGCTGTATCCCTGCTCAAAAATCTTGAGCATATCTTTGCAAGATCTTGACAAGATCTTGCCAAGTAAACACGAGAAGACCAAGAAAGAGGCGCAACAGGGTTGAGTGCTGATCTGTAATATTATTATTGGATATTATCCTTCTAAAAATAATATTTTAGCCAAAAATGTGAAAAAAATTACAAAATAAGATATTTTTGGTTCAACAAGATCTTGAGCAAGATAATAATCTTATTCAAGACGTCATTTCTTACGCAAGATCACAATCTTAACAAGAAACTCACTTGCGCAAGAAAATATTCTTTGCAAGATAGAAAATCTTGCTCGTGTTTTCGAATTTATCTCAAGATTATTTCTTGAGCTAGTTACCGTCTTGCGCACGATGGTAATCTTGTTCAAGAAGTCATTTTTTACGCAAGAACAACATCTTGGCAAGTAATTAACTTGCTCAAGAAAAAAATCTTAAACAAGTTATCATATTTTTCTCAAGATTATTTCTTGGAGAAGTTACCGTTTTGTTTAAAATGACAATCTTGTTCAAGAAGTCATTTCGTACTCAAGATTTATATCTTGAGCAAGTAAAAGACTTGAGCAAGAAAAAATCTTACACAATTTTTCATATTTTTCTCAAGATTATTTCTTGGACAAGTTATCATCTTGCTTAAAATGACAATCTTGTTCAAGAAGTAATTTCTTACGCAATATTTATATCTTGAGCAAGTAATAGACTTGAGCAAGTAAAAATCTTGGACAAGTTTTCATATTTTTCTCAAGATTATTTCTTGTAGAAGTTACCGTCTTGTTTAAAACGACAATCTTGTTCAAGAAGTCATTTCATAGTCAAGTTTCATATCTTGGGCAAGTAATAGACTTGAGCAAGAAAGAAATCTTACAAACTTTTTCATATTTATCTCAAGATTATTTCTTGGGCAAGTTACCGTCTTGTTTAAAATGACAATCTTGTTCAAGAAGTCATTTCGTACTCAAGATTTACATCTTGAGCAAGTAATAGACTTGAGCAAGAAAAAATCTTACACAATTTTTCATATTTTTCTAAGTATTATTTGTTAGAGAAGTTATCATCTTGATTAAAATTACAATCTTGTTCAAGAAATCGTTTCTTACGCAAGATTTAATCTTGAGCAAGAAAAAATCTTCAACATGTTTTCATATTTATCTCAATATTATTTCTTGGACAAGTTACCATCATGTTTAAAATGACAATCTTGATCAAAAAGTTTTTTCTTACCCAAGATTTTTTATCTTGAGCATTGCAAGTAATAGACTTGAGCAAGAAGAAATCTTGCGCGCGTTTTCATTGCGCAAGTGGACTGCGCAAGTGGACGATGTGAAACAAATGCAATGCGCATGACCGTTTTTTTATAACACTTAAGATGGATGGTTGGTGAAAATTGAAGCTGGTGAAGAAACATTAAGATTTTGTGTGTTTTTGTGCTAATTAGTAGTTATTACACAGTTCCAGGTAAGCTTTAACTTATGTATAGTTGTTTTTGTTTAATATATTGTTAAGCTCACACAAAATTGTCTGTTTTTTTAATGACATTTCGATGGCTTGACCTGCTTCCTGCTTGCTGAGCGGCTTGCAAACATGGCCGGGATGTGATGGATTCTGATCAAGGATTCGACAACCATACCAGATCGACAAAAGTTGGCTGTTAATTGTGCGCATAAATCAATGGCATAGCAGTATTTGGTTTGTATAAAGTTGATAAAGGTATGTATACTAGTACTGCAATGTATGCATACTGTGTATGCATATTATATAATATGCATGCATTTAAGTTAATGCAATAAATTGTGGTTGTATATGTATTAAATTAACATCGTTGTACAGTAGTGAAGTGTTTAAATTTGTTTTACAGTACAAAAATTGTTAATCATGCATTTAAATATATACTGTATATAATGCATCCCTGCTCAAAATTCTTGAGCAAGATCTTGGGCAAGATTTGCACAATACCTTTTGCAATTGTCTTGAGCAAGATTTGCACAATACCTTTTGCAATTGTCTTGAGCAAGATCTTGCATGTCTAATTTTATCGAATATCCTTTATATGTCTTTGATCCCCAGGTTCCGCAGGCCTAGCCGTTATTGCGTACGTGCATGGATAGAGTGAGAGGATTCATTGTGCGCTGAGCGGAGAGATGAAGCAGGATGATGAATATCCACAGAAAGGAAACCAGCAAGACAACTGCCGAACTTATAACGAAAACTATTATGTACTATGCATACCAGAAAAAAACTAATTAAACTCTTTATTTTTTTTCAGATGATGGATAAATGTATGTGACGACTGTGAGGTTTCTACTAGGTACCACATCTTGCAACCAAATCTTGAAAATCTTGTCAAGATCATGCATTTACTTACACAAATTTTTTCAAGTACAAATCAGTTGCAAGTCTTGTGAAAGATCTTGAACCCCAATAATGTTACCAAGATCTTGCACAAGAAAATATCTTGCCAAGATCTTGCACAAGATCTTGCCAAGATCTTACCAAGATCTTGCGCAAGATCTTGCCAAGATCTTGGCAAGATCTTGGTAAGATTATTTGGGCTCAAGATCTTGGGCAAAATTTGCGCAAGTCTTGAAGAAGTTTTGACCAAGATCTTGTGCAAGTCTTGGACAAGTTTTGAGTTTTGACCAAGATCTTGAGCAATAATCTTACCAAGATCTTGTCAAGATCTTCCACAAGAAAATATCTTGCCAAGATCTTGCACAAGATCTTGCCAAGATCTTGCCAAGATCTTGCGCAAGATCTTGCCAAGATCTTGCCAAGATCTTGGCAAGATTATTGCTCAAGATCTTGGTCAAAACTTGTTCAAGACTTGTACAAGATCTTGTTCAAGAAATTTCAGCAGGGTATGATTAACTATGTAACTGCTCCATTGGACAAAAATATGAGAGTTTGCACATTTTCAGACAGTTTGTAAACAAATTTGTAAATTCTATTTAATCAGATTTCAAGATAGCCAAGTATAAACGTCCCCAAACTGAGCAGTAGTAAGATCTTTAGATCTCTGTCTGTGTGACATGTCACGAATGGCTTGGACTGATTGTTGTGATGTGAGCTTATGAGGCTGCCATCCAGGCTATAACTATAGCCGCTCGAACAGGCTGACGTGATTGAGGCGTAATCTAGCGAGGAGCAGAGCATAAAGCTTAGCGTTACGAAACCACGTGTGCCTGATAATCGCACCAATTTATCCCTGATTCACAAGACCACCCACAACTGTCTATATGCCCACTCACTGGCCACACGAGCACAAAGAAGACATCCTGTTATGTTGATTCTTAGATCTAGTATCGGATGCAAAACAAGGTGTGCAGTTCTTCGTATGAGTTTTACATGCTATTTGAATGTACACCCCTGAACACTACAAACTTTACCCTTGCTTTGTTTGTGGGTGTTACTATACGCAGTGTATATGGAGGCGTAGTGAACCAAAAATCTTTTTATACTGAGTGCTCGTCTTACCTCACCCAAAATTGCAAATCTGTATGTCTCGAGCTGGAGTCAGACATGGGACATGAGTTAAGTTCGTGCAGCTGTCTCGAGGTGTACACTTTTTTAACTCCGATGGTAGATATTGAACACTTTAAGAATTTACAATGCATGTTATGGTTGAGCTATAAGAAAAGTAAAATTACATATACTAGTAGTGAATTTTTTCTTGACATAGAATAGTATATAATTATTTTTAAGCTACATAAGAAATAGATTTCCATTTATATGCCAGGCCCACGTGATGTCATTGCAACGCATATTGCATACTTTACTGGAGCCTGCTGCGCCATAGTGTTGTGTTGCATCCGCAGCGTGTAAGGGGAGAAAATGTAGAAAAAAATTAATTAAACAAATTATATACGGCAATTATTACATTTATATCGTTTCCATATCATCTGCTAGTTTATAAAGAATGCACAAACTAAATTTTCGTGTCCTTAAATAATTATACCTAGCAACAAAGTCAATTTTTCTAACTTTTTTCTTATTATTTTTGTTTCAATGGTTTTAAGCGTACGTACGGTATACGGTATGACAACAGTATAGGGGAAGGGAGGAGAGGTAAGCAGCTGAGCGTTATCCTGTAAGTAGGCAACCCAACAATCTCGTGGTGCTGTCCTATAGGACAATAATACTTATTGGTTATCATGTAATATTTTGAATTGAAATTATTAGCAATAAATTAATGGATTAACATCAAACAATCAATATTGTTTTATTTCATATCATGAAATAATAAAAAAAAATCAGTAAAATAAAATAAAAGCATTCATTTATAGAGTCACCATTTCTCTTTTTAAGATATGAATTCAAAGCATATGACAGCTGTCACAATCGCAAACTATTTGCATTGATATAGTTTTATAGAATAGAGGAATACATAAAAAAAGTTGGATGTTTTAAAGCTTTACGAGATGTTATGCGATTTGAATAAGCAGAAAAGCTTTTAAGTTTTGGTTCCACGATACTGAGCACATACAATACTTGCATCAGCGAACAAAACAGAGCAGTTAGGGGGTGAGTGGGTGAGTGGGTTGGGTGGGTGGGCAGACGTCCTCGCGCCTACACATAAGGCCACGAGAGCATGGGAGGTGTGGGCGAGAGCTGAATTTCATGTTGCACGCCTGCTCTCTCTCTCTCTCTCTCTCTCTCTCTCTCTCTCTCTCTCTCTCTCTCTCTCTCTCCAAAACTTACACATATCAGCAGAATAGCGACAATCGTTAAAAAGTGACCGTTCTACCATTATAGCAAGTATTTAACTTAATATTTACGAAATATATTATAATATAATATATCGAATATATATTATCAGTAACTTAGTAAAAACTAAATTTAAACCAACTAAATATTATAACACTAATAAAAATAATAAATTATTGAAAATGACATACTTCCACTAAATTAAAAATAAAACAATTTCAATGTACATATAACTTAAAATATTCTATAAACCATGCATACACTACATAACTCATGTCTTAAATTTAATTGAAATGTAGACCACGTAATTCCTTGAACATATATACATTATACTGAGAGTGGCATTTTAAAATTAATTTTATAGCTCTAAATCTTTCATGTCAACTTACATGTTTTAGCTGAGAAATATACGCTATAATTTATGCTTAGTTAATTTGAAAGGTATACTGAATAGTGAATATATATATATATATATATGAATATATATATATATATATATATATATATTTACATACCACATTTATTCTTTATTTTAACTTCAATTTGTTAGCTAAAATCTCAATCATACCGGTATGCATAATCATTATAATGGAAAACCCCCATGCCATTTTTTTATTATATATAAGCGAATAGAGAGGGAATAAAAAATTATGCTGATCTGATTTTTTTTTCCAGATTATTGTTAGTCCAAGAGCTACAATTAAAACTATAAGTGAATTAAATGCTTCCTAGGGGCGCCTCTCCTTGATAAAAAAAAACAAAAAACAAAAACAAAGCTTCACGCCTCCAAGGGGCGTGATTGAACATTCAATAATATTTAAAAATAGTTATATACGTGAGATACGTAAGAAAAATGAGAAATAAACTTTGTTCACTATTAATTTTTAAATATGTCACATGTAGGTTGTCTATTGTGATTATTTATTTTCTATTTATTAAGATTTCACAAAATTAACACTTAATATTTTATTTGCAAAGCTTCATTTAAAACCAAGGTGCAATGTATAGAGGTTTATATATATAAACCTCTATAAACCTCCATACACCTTGTTTAAAACAAAATAAAGGTCATAGCATATAATAATAATAATGAAATTGTCATATTATCCGTCTATCACGGGTAGGGTGACGATGCTATTCTCACTTCAGATTTGTTTACTTTCTTTCTTTTCACTTTTATTGTTTTTAGACGTAATAAATCAATCTTGCTGAAATATCATTAAAAAAAAACTCTATTATAAAAAATTTGATTAAACAATTTTCATACACATTGAACGTATAAAATTGAAAAAAAAAGTGCAATTACATAATAATTCTTTGACATTTTGAACATAATATATAAAATATATGCGATGCTGCTTGTAAACGAGTATAGGAAAGCAACCCTAAATTTATGGAGTTACTTTGCGTATACTTTCCTTGATTAATTCCTTTTATTTTAAGTTCCATCACTTAAATTTTATTTCTTTATTTACTATATTATAATACATGATTATATTATATGCATATTTTTTTTTAACTTGTGACTTGGTTTGTCACTTGTTTTGATACTATTAAAAATAAGGGCCGGTTAGACGGACTTGCCAAGCACTCTTTGTTGTCATCCTCTTCTCACTACTCGACACCAGCAACAGCAAGCAAGCAGCCTGCATGCGTTAGAATATTTCACATGTATAACGAGATAAAATGTTGCATGTCGTAGCTGCCTGCTTGTCCCTGCTGCCTACCGTCAAGGGGTAACGACTTCGGAGGGGAAAATAAAGAGAGAGAGATGAGAGAGCGAGACAGAGAGAGAGAGAGAGAGAGAGAGAGAGAGAAGTTGAATTGTGGGTGGCTGTCTGGCTGCCTATATCAACGCTAAATACCATACATATCTCCAGGCTTTTTTTTTTTTTTTTTTTTTTTTTAATATGAATGGTGATGCGTGACTGAAAATGATGATAAGGTATAAAAGGGGGAAAATAATCTACTATTTATAAAGCGAAACTTCTACTCTATTTATGTATATAAGGCAATGTAAATATAAAAATTTTGTTGCTTAAATTATGTTTTACAATTTAAATGTAAAATGAATAGAAAATTTATTGTTTATAACTTGTGCGTATATGTAGATATGTATTTTTTTTAATTTAGTTACCTAAAGAGTTTTCATGAATTATCATGCTAGTTGTTGAGACTGAGGAACTTTATTATATTTATGTATTTTTAATGTCCTTGTCAAAATATAAATTATGTTGTATTATAGCGCATTGAATTTACTATATCCTTGGGCTAAAGTTTCAAATTGTGTTTTCTAAATGAAATTCTAAATTTGCTAAATTGGCACTCTAATATTTATTTAAAAGTAAATTAAAATTGAAAAGAACTTAAAGACACTATCGCAGTCATAATTATTATATATAATACAACTTTTTGTATATATGACATGCCTTGGGTATAAAAGCGTTAATTTTCTAGTACTCTTAATATGTATTTTCTGTGTGTGCATATTTATATTGTAATGTCAACATACCCCTAACATCAATTTGCATGAAGCTGTGATGTGAAGTCTATACAACTATACAAAGACTCCTTGTTTCTGTTATATTTGATATAAGCGAAGAACTCTGACCTAATTACACCATCCTATACAACAGTTCATTTCCTTTGTTCGATTCTTGTTACCTGCTATATATACAACCTTTATAGAAAATTAATAAAATTTTATACTCATTAACTTCAGGAATAAATGAATGGTAATTTAATATAACTTTCAATTTAATCTCAAATGCCGGACGTAGCAACGGAAGATAGACTTGCTTTGGAATGTGTCATTTAGAATGGTAATAAATGCACAAAGCTGCACAAGGCATGGATAATCAGAGTGGTAGTTGCTTGCAAGCCTGAGATGACTGCATGCCTAAGCTGCAACCATACCAGGCGGGTTGCCTACGTGCTAGGGTGGATTGCACATCCAGGCATTACAATTGTAGAAAAGCTAGCTAGAGTATAGCCAGCATAACGGTCGGCGATTACAACCAAGCAGCCGTAGCAGCCTGCTTGATTCCTTGCTTGCCTCTGACTGTTAAACTAACATTCATTTAACAATAACTTGACGTCAGTGACCCTCCCATTACTTTTGTATTGGAGGACAAAAGAAAAGGTTCGTGACGTCAAGGTATGCTAAATGATTCTTAGTTTAGCTACTGCTGCTATTGCGTTCCCCTCCTTTTCTCTCCCTTTTCTGCTCTTGTGGGGTATCGTAGCAAAATAATAAGCATTAATTACCCCCCCCCCCTAGTTTAGACAACACAAGATCATTATAAACCAAAACTGTATCCAACTAAGCAGCCTTTATTGCAAGGACCTTTATACTTTCGCTAATTCATTAAGATATAAATATATATGGTGTAATTTTACAATAAATAAGTTTTAAGTTATGAGTGATGAAGCCCGATCAAAATGACGAAGAGCTTAAATTTGAATTAAATTGCAATAGTTTCTCCATGACTTTCAATGATTAACCTGTGGAGTGAATAATCATACCATGCATCATTAGAACATAATTTTTAGATTTTTCTATATAAGTGTTCAACTTTCCGTATATTTATGTATTTTCAACATTATGATGTTTTATATGCATATAAAAAAAAATATATATATATGTTCCTGTATTGCTCACTGGTATTACAATTATCTTATATGTTTCTTTTCTATCTTTTCAAATGTGTATATTATAGATGTTAAATATTCTTGTCTAATTAATACGAAGAGGATTGTGTGTCAGCTGGTGATTGCGTGCGTACTTGGAACGAGGAATAGAAGGTGATGGTGGTTATTGTGCAGCCAAACGCTATCGCACACAACCGCAGGAACTCCCAAGAGCACAGAGCCGTGCAAAGTTACTACCAAGGAGATTTCAGAAATGGAGGTGTAACAGCAAAGTATGAAACAATAGAAGATGATGAGCAGTCGGACATCTTTGCTTGAATGGAAAAAAAGGTCTTAAATCAAATCACCCTCGTTTATCTAATATTAGCTTAAGACAGGAATACGGTCTGCATTTCTATTAGATAAAAGTTCCTTGGTTGCTATACCTACTCCTTCACTCTTCCCTTTAACTACACAAGCACGTGCTTTCAGTTTGTCAATATTTTAGACCACAACGAAAGAGTAAAAATATATAGCTTTGGTGTTCACTTGTTCACTAGATTGCAATTTTTTTTCTCTCCTCATTCGTACTTTCAAGCAAACAGGTGAGCAAGCAAGCAATCAGTAGGCTTGGCTTGAAAGGCTTGGAACGCAATTTGCTCGGCTACAACAGCAATGAATAGAGACATGCAGACAGATAGACAGGATTGTCCCACAGCACCGCCCACAGTACCCACCCTAGAGCAAACGCAAGAGAAATATACAAGAGAACCAAGACACTTGCTCTGTATATCCCTAAAAGTGTTGTAGAGTACGTATAGAATTGCTTGGCTTACGATTTATGTATGCACCTTTATAATAATACAGTATTTCATAGCCATTACACATGGCAATCATATTAGCTGCACGTCAGGGTAGGCTAAACTAAGATCTCGATAACCTTGATTTTTATGAGAATTTACATAGAAAAATGCCAAAACCTTTAAATAAAACCCCTTATATTAAGGTTTTGCATTGAAAAGAATGCAAAACCATTATTTTAATTCACCTTGTTATAATTTTAGTGTACGAGTTTAATTCGATTTGTGAAAAAAATCAAATGGAAAAAAAAGGAAAAAGAATATTTTAAGCATGCAGAGATAAAAAAAACTTTGTCATTTTTTAAACTCTCTCTCTCGCTTCCCCTTTCCTCTTAATCGAATGAGGTTCTTGCGCAGCAACCACATGACAATGATTTATTTCAAAATTTTGATGTAGCTTGATTTTGCTGGGAGAACGGCGTGCGGATATCATGTTCCTTGTCAGAAGGAACGTGAGCTTCGTATTGATAGATAATTATAATGGCAAGCATTTTTCCTTAAGAGGCCGATTTTTTAAAGAGGCATTCAAATAACCTTATTATGTATAAGATTTCATTGAGCTCAAAAAACTTTTAATGAAAACAGATTTATTGGAGTCAATTTGACACCGCTAGTTATATTTTTAGTAACAGTATAAGATAAATTAATAAAAATAAATAATATTAACTTCCAGCACATTTCTATATTTTACTTGCTTTTAAAAACACAAATCTATATATTGCTTTGAATATAACTCTCCTATATACTAGTCGTAAAGATTGCTTTAATCAAGCTAAATCTTTTCTCACTTTTTCCAGTATTGAACTCTTGGTGCAAGGCTTCTTTTTCTTTTCAAGGAAAAGTCAACATGACATATCATACAATCGAAACAAGTTGATTAAATTCATGAGCCAAATTTTTAGAGTGCGACATCGCATTTCAATGTTTCTATATCCATATTTCAAACTAATGATCGGTCATAATTCAAAAAAGTAAGCTTCTTAATTGTAAACATACTCAACAGCTGTCTGTATTAATGGAGCACCAGTTGTAAAGAGGTTAAGAGTAAGGTAACTGCACGGATCAGCTAATCGACGTAGTCCCATTTGATTAACATCATGTAAACCTTCGCAAATTCACAAACATTCTGACATTTTTTTCAGACAGATTTTAGTACCTAAAAGCTACAGAAAAAAATTTCAAAAACATTATTCGAGACGATTTTTATTAATTAAGTTTTTAATTTGACTCTCTATTGAAAAGTTGAAAAGCCGTATGTATATATATGCTGAAAATTAAAAAAAGTAATTTAAAAAAATCGGCTCGAATCATTATTTTGATTTTTTTTTATGTGGCTTTCAGAAGTACTAAAATGTTTCTCTCTAAAAAAAAAAAAAAAAAATCATGTTAATCAAATGGGACTACATCGATCAGCTGAACCGTGTTACCTTACCCTCTAAAGTGTCCCTTACAATTAAATATTATAATTAAAAATTGAAGACTTCACAATAGCTAAGTGTTGTTAATTGATTTTAAAATATATAGGATTAGTCCTTGAAGGATTAATTTTTATTACGGAATTATATTTTCTGTTTTTGTTTTTACGTAATTAAAAATCATTAAAGAAGACAAACTGTATATTATTGGTTTTATATATATGGTAAGGGATGCTGCAGAGGTAGGGATTTTTTAATAATTATTATAAAATTATTATAAAATTTGTAAAAAATTGAATTCCACCAAAACTTTATGTGGTCAGATTGAAATTTTAAATCAATGGGAACGAAAATAATTTTCAATATGTTGGAATCAAAATGGTTGGGAAAGGGGGAGAGATTGAAATTATGATGAGAATGAGAGAAAGGTTAGGAGAGAGTTCAGAGAGAGTTCAGAGAGAGAGAGAGAGAGAGAGAGAGAGAGAGAGAGAGAGAGAGAGAGAGAGAGAGAGAGAGTTGTGCAAATATGCACCTACCTACAATTGTTTTTTTAGAGGGGAGCCGGGAGGGTTAGAAAATGTCAGTAAAAGGAGGAATTGTAATAAATTTTGCGTTGGCTAGCAAACATATATATATACATACGTTCTTGTCGTTGAAGGGCAATACTTTGCTTAGCTAGCACACAAGCTCTGGTGGGGTAGTGGGACACAGGGAGGTTGCGGCATCAGCAGCGGCGGGCGGCAGCAGTCACTGAGCAAGCGAGCGAGCGAGAGCTCGGTCAGTCGTGCGAACGAAAGATGAGAGAAGCGAGGAGGGCTTGTCGTTTATGTTGGCTCACCACAGACGTATAGCACCAGAATTGGAATGTCTGTGTATGTAACCAGAGGAGCATCAACCGAGAGTATAGAGTGTGTCTAGCTAGGCAGCGTCGCCTGTTCTACTACTGCTGACAACGCACTGAGTAAATCCTCTAGTAACCCCCCCAATGATGCCACTAAACCCCACAACTATACCCACTTTCCCACACCATCTGTGGCTCACAAATTTATAAAAGAATCATGTAAAGTGGGAAATGTTGGATATATTTTATATATAAAAAATATATTTGACATATTTTTTATTGGAATTTCAATGAAACGTTTACATAATGACAAAATATAGTAGTATAAAATGTTTGGCAAACTCACTTTTGATTTTAGTAGTATTTTTTTTTTTTTTTTAAATTTTATTACGATCGATATGAAGACTTTTGTGGTGAATGAATGACCTGATAATATATGTGGGCTTAATGTGTTGCAATCGCTTCCTTACGACTTGGACCATTAGAAGACACAGTAGACCACATAACAGTAGAGCCTTAAAGTCCTTAAACACTAGTCTGACGAGAGAAACAGATCAAATCGAGAAGAACTGTGGGGAGAACGAACTAGCCTGCTATATAATAAAATACTACTATACATTATTTATATTTATAGTAAGTAGTGTAAGTACAGACAGTACAGTTGTGAGCAAGTAACGTTCAGTACGATCTGACTTAGTTTGCATTATCAATAACACAGCTTATATTATATTATCATAACAAGCTAGACAGTTGTTAGCTTTATAACTGCACACGGAAGTTCAAAACCGCACCGAGTTTGATGACAATGTAGCTTTACAGTTTAAAGCTGCATTTAAAAAAAAAAAAAAAAAAAAATTACCAATAAGTAATTCCTTTCGTATGGGGTTATTTTTTTTTAATTAGACATTTTACCGGTAAAAAAAACGTTTAAATAAAACATTTGCATATATATTATGACATATTAATGAATTATTCAATTTAGTAACTTCAGAACCTTTAGTATAAAAATACTAAATCATCTGCATATTTTTTAAAAAAATAATTGTTTAAATACCTCATAGAGAATTAAATTTATTTTATGACATCAAAGAAATCTATAAGAAAAGTTTATATTATATGCTATACCTTGCTAATTGATTGTTATTTATGTACATATTTTTAGACATCTTGTTATATAATATATATATGCTATGTTCTATGCCATATGTATGGCAAAAAAAAAGACAAATAAATATTTAGTTATTACTAAGCTACTCTTAACGTAAATTATAAAAAAACTCAATATATTAAATATTGAATTACATCCATAACTCAAAAGAATTGTTGCTGAAATGTGCACTTAAAATTATTGTAGCATGTTAATTTGACAATATACAAAAAACAAAAGAGAATCACTAATTTTAGTTCCCAAATACCACGAAGGAGATGGATTAGCCCGTTTTTGGTGTGTCACAGAGTAAAGTAAAACGTGTCCCAAGGGACCGTATGACAATCAATTACGAGGAGCAACGTATAAACAGAGACCAGAAGAAGAATGATTCTCTATGTCACTTCGCATCAAGATAACAAAGTCAACCATAGAAACATAGTTGCATACATTAATTGTAAACAAATATAATATATCTGAATGTTATAATATAAGACTATGTTTATATTATAAGTTAATATAAGTTAATATAAATATTATTAACTACATAAATATAGTTAATAATATTATTTTTAAATTCATTAATCTACAATGATATAAAATATAATTTATTTTACATATTTATTAAATGTACAATACATATAAAATATAAGAAGGCATTTTTTATTACTTAAGATTGTACGGTTTACTGGAAAAGCACTCAACAATCACTTAAAATTACAGGACTACTGAAATATATTATAATTCTCCGCAAACTTTACTTTATAATATAAATATAAATGGACTTTATTTATAAAATAAATTATGAAAATTTTAAACAGTAACGTATTCGGAAATTATCATAAAATATATTAATAAAGTTGTTGTAGATTATGTAGAAATGTACTTGCATTGTTTGTGTTTTTAAATAAATATATAATTATTTTGACATATCCATGAATGCAAGTTAACCCCGAGAAATGTTGTTCACCAAGAACTAATGCATTGTTTGATGCAGCATATATAGCTAACATAACACTATAATATTGAATGTATACTGCCATCTCTTGTCGGGAGAACTTTTTCACGGCGAGGAGTGTACTAAAAAATTATGTACCAAACTATTTATTCAATATATTAAATATGCATATAATGCATTTATGCATAAGCATAAATCTGTACAATACAAATTTTGAGACTTATTTTGTCTTGCGTAAGACCAAATACATTTACTGGTCTAATTTTCCAATACAACAAAAACATAATTATGCATGCATGTTAATATCCTAGAGTTGTACAGTACCATGCAAAGACTGAAAGTATAATATATATATATATACTATATATATATATATATATATATATATATATATATATATATATATATATATAATATAATTGTGCTGAGCCTGTTTGACACCTTTTCTCTGTAGAATTTCAAACCGTAATTGAGAATTTTTCTTTGTAATGCAACAGTTGGGCTTTATTTTTTATAGCTTTCAATTAAAACAAAAGAAACTTGCATAAAATTCTGAATTATTTAATTAATATTTTATAGTAATTACTAAAAAATAATAATTTTCGTAGAATAATTTTTCTTTAATACTGCTTCTAGTTATTCTGTTGCCAATAACTTTAAAATTCATTAACAATTCGTTACCACATCTCATGATTATTCAGGCGCTGAAAGTTTTGTCGCAGTCAAACCTGTCATCAACAGGCTTGGGTACACTTTTTAATTAATGCTGATTCCTTCATTATACTTACTAGCTGCTTTGCTTGAAATATCCCTCTCTCTCTCTCTCTCTCTCTCTCTCTCTCTCTCTCTCTCTCTCTCTCTCTCTCTCTCTCTCTCTCTCTCTCTCTCTCTCTCTCTCTCTCTCTCTCTCTCTCTCTCTCTCTCTCTCTCTCTCTCTCTCTCTCTCTCTCCTTTCCCCTATGTCCAATCAAAGTACAGTACAAACTCGGTACAATATAAAAAGCATGTCGGCTATAAAAGAAGAAACATGCAAAAAACCTCGCTCTTGTTAAACCAATATGCAACAGTATTTACAGCAGTATGGCTAAATATTATATCTTTAATATTTATTTATTATTTGTATTCATTCACATTTTTTAACTTTAAAATTAATTAAATTTACATTTATCATGCCAAGTAATTAAGATACATAACAATAAATAATTTAAGACAATTTGTGCTGAACAAATTCTAGAATTCTAGAGAGGCATGAAAACATGTAAATATAATACTACTTTAGAAAGTAATGTGTATTAAACGAGAGCCTTACATATAGTGCATGGTACATTATAATAAATACATCATACTCTATATGATACTGATCTTGATTACTGTTCAACAGCCAGAACCAATTAGACACCATGGCAATTAATTAGAATTAAAATATGAATATCAAACAGGCGCTGTTGAAAATCTGAAGAGCGCAGAATTGTATTTAATATTTCTTCGTTAGTATAATAATTATTTATTAAATTATTTGTTTAAGGGTGAAAGGCTGGCTCCAATTTGGAATTTATAAATGTATTTTTTTTTTTTTTTTTTTTTTTACTGTTTAAGTTTTTGATGTATTGACTTGAAACTTTCTTAAGGTATGCATACATTTGATATCTATGTCTAGATATTTTATAACTATAAAACAAAAAGAGTTTCTGCAGTGATTCTTTTTGGAACCAATGGAATTGTGGATATATGAAACAAAAATATCTGGACATAGGTATCACACATGTGCATACCTCCAGAAAGTCGCAAGTCAATACCTAAAAAAAAAGTCATAGGAAACAAATTAAAATAAATTGCCAAAAAAACTTTTTTTTTTTTTTTTTTTTAAGTTTCAAAAGATGAAGTGAAACGATGGAAAATTATAAATTTGTTAACATTTTATGAATATCAATAAAAGCGTTCAAAAGAAAAGTCATGACCAAGGTTGTTCTTTGAAACGCTTTTATTTGGATTTATATTATGCGTACCGATGAGGAAAAAGCTGCATGAATTAAATACTTTGATTAAGTGCACTCCGTTAAATCATTTACATGACGTGTGTGTATAGTTATTATTGTGTTACGCGTATTATGTATACATATTTCTTTTTGTCATATTTTCAAATTTTCAACTGTAATTTTTAATAACATTTTTAGCCTATTTTAGAAATTAATTTTTTAATTTGTTAAGGTGGATTTTCATGAGCGACGACGGCTATGTATTGACGTAATTAAAAGCAAGGTGGGTAAAGGTACTTTTACCCACCTTGATTTAAAAGCTGCGAAATCCTATGCAGCGGCAAATTCGCCGGTAATCGCGTTATATAATTACGATGCTCTTTTTCTTTTAATCGCCTAATATGGCCACAGCATAATGATATTATTACATATTGGATGTTATACAGCAAGTATGTTTTATTCGAGCAGGCTGGAAATCGCCCATGAAAATCTACCTTTAGAAACTCAACATTTGTAGAGAAAATCCTTGAATAATTTGTAATATTGCTATAACAAAATATTATATATAATGCACAATACAGTGAGTGTAATATGTGTACAAAACGGTTCGCAAGTAGCATGTATATTATACAATATTATTATATTAATATATTAATGTGACTACACATTTTGCTGCAGTGCTTTGTTAAATTATATCGCACACATTTATAACTGGAAAACGATTTCCATTTATTGATCTGTATATTATTATACCATAAAATTTTGGGTCTTATAATATATATTCTTGTATACTCTATATATATTAATATATAATGTAAATAATAGTTTTTAGTTATTGGCAACAAATTAACATGTTTTTACTATATTTACAGAATTATATTTGTTGTGCTTTTGCTACAAAATTAAATAGGGAAAGTATGGCTTCCTTTTGTTTAAGTTTTGAATATTGAGAATATTTACAATTCAAATCGTTCTTGTAAAACTTTGCCTTTGCTTGAGGTATTAAAATGAAAAGAAAAAGAACTCGATTAAGAGCTTATACAAAAAAAGTTTATACTGCGCGTAGTGCGAGCTATGGTTTATTTTATATTCAATATAATTGGGTTATATTCTGAATAGAAATTAAGTATCGAATTTCCCTTTTTGCTTTTCACTACACAGACTTTGGTATACACTTGTAATGCATTATAATATAAAGCCTTTCAGTCTTTTTAACACTTAAATTAAAATACTAATAATACCTGATTAATTAGAGAATTGTTTTAGAATATTAGTGATTATATCAAAATGAAAAATTGAAATATTTGTGTCCCTTGAACATTAGGCCAAACTTCCAGTTTCAATTGCCCGAAGCTAAGAGGTATTGCTAAAGCAGGCAATACCATGGTTGTATGTACAGCGATTAGCCTATATTTGTATCAGCAGGGGTAATGGCGGAAAAGAAATAAAATAAGGCACATGAAAAAAAAAATGAGAGTCACAGTGGAGCCATTAATTAGCAACGGTAATTATCGTTTGATTGATGGTGGCCTACAGCCAAGGTGGGAGGATACGATCCGAGTGCGCAAGTAAACGTTGGCCATCTCAATACGATCTGGTTTCAAATTTAATTTACGTCATCTGTCTAGTTCATCTTTATAATGTCAGCATAAATGAATATCTGCAGCAATAGAGCAAAAGTCTTATTAATAGCCATATTTTGATGTATCGAATTTGAACATGCAGCTCATGATGAGAAGAATATTTCCTTAACAATTTCACTCGTTCTGCTCAATCTGCATAATATGCAATTACAATTGAGAGCGTGAAAATATGGAATAAAGTATTCTGAAACGTTGATGCAATTGAATGCATACCTATAAAGACCATAAAGTCATAAAGTACCTATTATAGAGTTATATACAGGTGCCAACTATAAAATTCTTGCTATTTTCACAATATCAAAATTTCCCTTAATCTTGTATGTATTTTTATAAGCGAGTCAATCTGCCCACATCGACAATTTCTCTTAAATTTAATTACTAAACGGCAAGATTGTGATGAAATAAGCTGTTTAGCGAAAACGTTAGTAAAAACATGCTGCAGTATCCGCTCAGCATTTCAAGCTTAACGTATCTTAAAACTCTAAAATATTTTATACTGTATATAAAGAACAACATTCTCCACATACTTGAAATTCTTAGTCCAAAGTAAGCTGTATACTTATCCGAAAATAAGTCAAGTGTTATGTGTTGTCTTTAAAAATCTTTAGATTCACTCTCTCCGCTCCTTCAAGTTGTATGACAATTTATTCTTAAAAAAATAATAATATAATAATAATAATAATAATAATAATAATAATAATAATAATAATTTATGTAACGACGTCAATATGCAGAGCTTCCATAATTTGCTATATGCATGCATGTGAATTTTCATGGAAATAATTAATATATATAATATATTTAATTATAATATAGATTTCCGGATTTGAGTTTAAAAAAATAACAACAAGTAAGATAACATTTTAAAAGTTTATATGGTGTACTAGAATTATCAGCATCATGGATGTGCACATCTTCTATTGGGCTTGCTTTACATTTATGGACACGAGGATAATTAGTTACACCAGGTCTATTTCTGTGAATGCATTTTCATGCGATTTATAAAGGCATGTTGGTCTTGAAATTTATTTGGAATGGTTATAGATCTTTTTACAATCCCTAACTCTGAAATTTGCGTGTCTATTAAGAATTTGCTTCAAAGAGAGGATAACATTCAGATTGTCTCTAAGTGTATGTTATTCAAAAGCACACACTTGTTTTAGTATAACTGTATTGTAAGCGTTAAAATGAAATCGTGAAACATCAATGCAAAAAAAATAATTTTATAAATTATGCCTGAATAGCAGTGTCTTTTTCAAAAATGCAAATAAATTAATTACAATTAATAAATCAAATACTCCACTTAACGTGTTAAACTATATCCATTCTTCTCATATTCATTAATACCCTCACCCACCCTCCTCCTAATACCAGTATACTTACTTATACTGTATGTCTGTAGAGTGTAACAATAGAAAATTATGCTTTACCGGGCGGCGCGCGCATAGTGTTTTTGAATCAAAAGTGATGTAATAGGGGAAGTGGGGAATACAGTTTGTGAGTACGTACGCGACCGCTCCGAGCTCTGTTATTATATTAAACTGTTGTACTATGTACATTATATACGTATACTTGTCGTGCCTCCCTTTTCACCCACACTCAGTCTGCAAGAGAGTTCTCTCGTCATCAGCAAGTGCTACTACACTGCATGCCTTATAATATCTGCTCGCCTAGTTCTCAGATTATACTTCCTTCCACCAAAGTCAACACTCCAAATAACCATACACATACAGCTATAGATAATATCCATGTTATATAAATGTGTGTGTGTGTGTGTGTGTTAACGAACATACCACCCTTCTGTATAACATTTTGTAGTAACAAGAAAAGGGGCTCAGTAAGAGAGAAACTCTCGTCTCTTTTCCAATTCGTTATCGGCGAATACATCTCTACAGGATCCATTGAGCCATCGAAGATGGCGGTCTCCCCCAAGTTGGTGTATTATGTACTGTAGCTTTATATTTCTACATAAAAAATAGAAATTTTGAGAGCTACTGAAGTCGCGGTGTTGAGTTGGTCGCTTTTACGTTATTGTCTCATTCGCGGTGTTGGCTTAACAGTTTTATATAGGGGTGAGCAAAAAACGATGCTTGTGGAATGATGAGCAAACTTAACTATTTCTAAAATTAAAACTTTCGACGTCAAAAATAGACAAACAACATTAAATTGTTTCTTTTGACATCTGTCACAACAATTGAAAGAAAAAAGGGATTTTGGAAAGTAAATTATTTAATAATTTTATTCTAATGATATGAGATAAAGTTTTAAGTTGAAAACAAATTAATGAAACTGGTGTTTCATTAATTTGTTAAAATTTGTTACAAGCGCACGTTGTTGAGTTATAATTTCTTTATTGAACAACATTATGTACATACTGATACATGACATAATGGACAACATACATGAAAAAAATTTATTGCAGAAATGAATAGAGGGTACCAAATTATGCTACTTTGAATTTTTTCAGATTTTTTTGAGACCCGGAACTATTTTTAAATAATTATTGAAAGTCCTGTGATTTCAGTTGGCACCCCTGAATTCTTAATAAAAAGGATAGATACTAGACGCCTATTGACGCCTCCAGGGGGCGTGGCCGCACTTTCAATAATTATTTAAAAGTAGTTCTGGGTCTAAAAAAAATCTGAAAAAATTCAGAGTAGCATAATTTGGTACCCTCTACTCATTTCTGCAATAAAATTTTTTCATGTATGTTGTCCATTATATACTGTATAATTACTCCCAATGACCCATGCAAAATACCCAATAATCTTGCAACTTGTAAAGGGATTGCTTTAGACTGTTCAATATACTGTACACAAGCACACAAGCATATATTATATTACTTTAAATAACTTAAAGAAAGAACAAATAATTAAAGAGATAATATATTAATAAAAAAATACAATAATCATAAGTTTATGCTACTGTAATTCAATAACTCACGACAGTACACAAAAACATGTTTCCTCAATAACCAGATCAAAGTTCAAAAAGTAAATATAAGACATGCAGATAAAGTTTGCGAGATGAGAAAAAAATATGTATAATGCGAACAATAATATAATATATTTTACATCATGTTAGACTTTCGTATTTCACTATGAATCTTGGTTATTTCTTAGTAAAATTTTGAAACCAGTCACGTATACAGGCAGCTAGTACGCGACACTAAATGAAGTTTGCTTGCTTGCTTCTTTCATGAAAATCTTTATTTTTACTCTTCAAAATGTGCCGAGAATGGTAATTATACAAATTTTAACTATTATTCTCTTAAGAAAAATAAATATTTAAGAAAAAAAAATGTGTATGTATTATACGTACGTGTATATAGTATATACAGATATACACTATATACATATACGGTGATTATTAAAGGATTAAAAAAAATAATAACGAAAGGAAATACAATTAACGCAAATAAAGTAATTTTAAAGATTGTTATTGAATTAAAGGTTTTATTATCAATTCGTCAGCACGAGGCTATAGTATAAGCCACTTGGATCGAGGTCACGTTATTTCCATATAACACTGAGGCTATTATGAATATTGTAAATAAGACAGCACCATAACATATTTATAATATTACACATAAATAATAGGTACCAAGTTATATATGTAACAAAGGGTAGCTGTGTAGTAATATATAGGTGGAAATAGCATCAAATAAGTTAAAGCAAAGAGTGAAAAGTATAATACATACATTTTTTTTTCTTTTTTCCTTAAAAAAAATTATGAAACACAAACACATAAAATACTTGATGAAATTGGTGTTTTAAGTAAATTGATTTTGTTACCTCCCCCCCCCCCACCCCTCAAAAAAAGGGTGGGGAAGGAAGAGGGCGAGGGGAAAAGCAGACAGAAAAGCAGACGTAGAGCCATATAGTAAAAGTTAACGCAGTGCATGGTGAGATGGTATTCGTGTGATTGAGCTATGCTGAGATGATTACTATCAATATATATTATGTATATTACATAACTTCATTAACATTAGTTATATTGTATAATTATGCATTACAATCATTCACTGGAATCATGTGTCAACAGCCTATACTGACAAGGCGACTCCAGAAAAGAAATTATTTTCTGAATTGCAAATTCTTAATTGTAATAAAATACCAACATTTTGAAAACGAGACAAATTTAAAATTTTGGACTTTCTTTTTTATACGTTAAAAATGCTCGCTGTTTTGTTTTGCACACTATTTCTCATCAACCATGTTAACACCAACGTAACTCATAGACACCATAAATGTGAATAGTGAGAAACCTGGTTATCTATTTGGATGGCTCCTTCGTGAATCACGACCTCTTATAATATAGTTAAGCCAATAAGTTAAACTCAAATGATTTTATACAAAATATTAGTCTAGAATATGAAGACTGCTAGGATACAACGATATGATTTGCATCACATTTGAGGACTTCAGCATTCCATGTAACAATTTTTTTATAATAATATGCTTTTATCTTGTTGCTTATCAACAGAAATTCACATAACATGTACGTTCAATATATACGAGATACATAATACACATAGAGTATGTGACAGTATGTTTTGAAATGTAAGTGAAAAAAAAAAATTAAACTATAAAAAATCCAAATGAAATGAAAGTGTGTCGCTAGAATATTAATTTTTTACAGCGCCATTTCTTAATTCTTCACTCGGTCAAGAGATGTACAAAAAAAAAAAAAAATTAATTTGACTTCATAAGATATAACTTAATGAGAAATTTTAAATCACCCGAGTTGATACTTCAAAACAATCAAAACATCTTACTTCTATAAAATTTCATGAGATTTCTGTTTGAATTATATATAATATAAATTATCTCTAAATAAACTCAGATAATTATAATAAAAGAGCAGATTTTAATTAATACAGATACAGGGTACATCTAAAAATATAAATGGCAGGCTCTTGATTGCTTCATTAAAACTTTACTAATTTCATGTAAAATATATACCATGGAACTCTCATGTTGGTCATAGCAAACTATATATGTATTTTCATTCAAAAGAACTAACTGGTAACAAAAGTTATGTAAATTTTACAGAACGTACTGGATGTACTGTACAATAAGTATGTTATCGGATTTCCTCATTGTCTTCTCCCACAACTAGTCCTCTCTCACTTCTCTCTCTCTTTTTCGTATAATATGTGTTATTTCATTAAAAATTGTTAAATTTCTTTGTATTGCGTTTAAAAATTTAGTTAATTTTATCAAAGGTTCGATGACAAACGGGAAATTAAATCAGTACATGCTATGTAAAAAAAAAAAAAAAAAAAAAAAAAAAAAAAAAAAAAAAAAATGTGTCGCTGATAAAAAAAATAATAAGATGCATTATTTTCGTAAGCGTATTTTTATAAACAGATAAATACAATAGATAGATAGATAATAAATATACATTAAATATATAACCATAAAGACAGATAGTATTATAACTACAATTATCCTATAAAATTTTATCACAATACCAATGGGCTCAGAGGTTTAAGCTTATATTAGTTCTCATCAGTTCTAAGAATCTCATACAGATTGCTGAGCTTTCTCTTTATTAACGTCTATGTGGCGTAGTGTGAATATACTGATAAGCTGCTTATAATTATTATCGTTCCGTCTAACAAAAATTAATGAAGATGATAACAACAACTAATTGTAAGAGCAGCAACCCATAAATTTCCAATTTAAGGTTATATATAAATTTTATATATGTAACAATGCTTTCATATAAGAATTAATGTATCATATAAAATAATTATATGCTATATATATCGAAAAAATATAAAAAAATATAAACATAAATTAATCAACCAATAATACTTTGTTAATTAGTTAAAATATTAATTAAAATAATTTTGTGGATATAGATAAATATTGATTGTTAACAATTTAAACTTGATTAACAAATTTTTTCTTTACTCTTCAATTAATGTTTAAATAAAATTTAGGACTTAAAACATTCTTGAATGCGAGAAAAAATAGTTATTTTAATTATTATGTTATAACTCAATGCCCGATCAAAGAAATACATACAGATGAAAATATTGTACATGGTAGTACTTTTCTATATATATTCATAATTTATAAATAATACAGTAAAAATATGTAAGTATTAAGGAAGACCGTTTTAAAAATATATTCATGCAGCGTCAAATTTTTTTTTTTATGATTAATATAATTATGTAACTAGAAGTCAAATTCAAATTTGTATTGCATTTCATTTCAAGTCAAATTAATTATTTATTTATACTTCGTTAAAAAACAGAATAATTAGTTTTAGTAAAGAGTCGCTTACCTATTACATTGCACTTAGGTTAAATGTGTCATATAAAGCAGCCTGGATCACATTGGAAGTTAGGACGTTGCGGAGAGATATCCAAAGGAAGATGTGAGTAATTCTTTTCACAGAGACCGCGACTGATAAATACATGCAGTATTATACGTGCGGTTTGCTGCTCCAATACATAATTTAGAGCCAACTTTGATGTCCGTCAACTGCATGTTATTGCTTGGTATACAAAATGAGTTTGACTTCGTCAATAAATACAAGTAATAAATTTTGCCATCAGAGAGCTTTTTGATTAACTTTATTATAGTTTATCGTATTAAGTTAATTATTAAAAAGTATAAACATAAAAATAAATTGAAAATATATTACTAACTGTAACAAAGTTAAAAAGTAGTAATATTATTATTATTTCAAAATTTATTATGACAAATCCAATTTACTTGCAAGCTTTTATTTTAATGCATAAAGCCTATATTACACGATACAATTTTGCATACAATTTTTCCTTGCAAGAAAATTTCACCTCCGTACAAACAAATGGAGTTCAAGTTTTCTTGAAAGGAAAAATTGTATGCAATAGTTAGAAAAATTGTATCGTGTAATACCGGCTTAAGGCAATTTGAGCATTATAAAAGTACACCTGTGGTTACATTTATACTTTCTATAAAATTTATTTTGAATACATTTTTTTTTTAAATTTTAAAATGGCTTGCTGTCATCCTATATTACCTAATAATAATGAGGCGTTATTATATTAAGACAGTACATTTTTTAAATGATACATGCAGAAAGTATAAAATTATAATATGTAAACGCCGTATAAATTTAACACACCAGTACATAACACAAGGCCACAGTTACCTCTTTTCCTATCCTAGTATATATTATAGCCTCGTACTGACGCACTCCAGCCTCCTTACTCCAATCATCCTAAGGATTGTCGGGCACCCCATCAGGACCCTTGCATGGTTGTATGGGCTCCGGCCTTTCCTGATCGTTCTCCGTTCCTGTCTATAAAAGTTTTACTCCTTGAGTGGATGGACAGACTTGACATATGGGAAAGCTATTTTATTTAAAATAAAATTAAAATTTGACATCACTGTCTAGAATTAACGAGGGTTAATTCTACATAAGGTATAACCTGAGAATTTGTCTGTCAAGGTCACACCATAAAAAAACTTGGCAACACTGTTGCACTAGCAATGCGACTCTGCATGGGAGGAGTGGGTGTTGACTACTATCCCTTTATATCGTTGCCACATTTCTTATTTAGTTTTAAAAACAATTCCGTTTTTGTGTAATGTTGATTGAAAAATTTAACATTGAAAGAATCATACACATTTGAATAAATTAATTATAATTAAACCAACGGTTAAAAAAATCTGAAAAAAATCAGTATAGTATTTATTTTTGACAATTTTTGTAATTCTACCAAATTAATTTCAAGAGCATCTGTCGATACGACTTTTTTCGTCCAAATATCTCAGGCAAACTCAATTGATTGAACGCAAGATTGTATATTATGTTAATAAATATTAAATAATATAATATTATCTATGACATAACATAATATATTATAAATGATATAATATGCATGATCTTTATATCAGACCATCTGAACATTAAATAAAATATTGAAATATATGCACAAAATAAAAAGCAATGTTAATCATCAACGTGGAATAAAGAGATTATAGCTTATAATATAGTTCGTATATATACGTTTGTTACACCCTCGCATGCTATATATAATACCATATAAATATTATATTACATTGTTACTTTCAACAGCACAGAGGAAATTGAGCCTTATATGTAATCCCTACAATATTTGAGAGAGAGAGTACAGCACACTCACACTCACACATATTGAGAGTGATCATGAGATGGCTATATACTGTGAGAAGGGGCAGTCAGCGAGCTAACTGCTGCTGTCTCCGTACAAGCCGGGTGATTTATAATGTGTTTCACTTTCACTGATTAGCAGTAGCCAACCAGCTACCATAATATACCAGTAGTTAGTGTAGTTACATTAATATAAAGAACGTCTGTTATATTAAATGATAACTATAGCTCGCTATAGGGGTTAGTGAAAACACCATGATATATAGCAAAATATTGCTTTCAATAAAAGGACAAGAAAAAAAAAGAAAATGAAAGTATGTTTAAATTCATTTTAAACCTTCGCACAACAACAACACGCATCAATATTAAACCAATGGTAAGTATCCATCAGAAAAATTATATTGTCGCCATGTTCGTTTGCTAATTTTGACTCCTGCTACAACCACCGCGCATCGGCGCGCAACCCTTCTGCGCACGTTTTTTCGGCTCGAAGTCAAAACACTACTACCGCGAAATTCTTTAGATGCTCTTTAATTAAATTGACCCAAGGCAAATAATAAAATTTTTATAGCAGCAAACGTAAAAGGTTAGTGCCAATACGTAATTTTAAATTTGCAAACATAACTTATTTAGAGGGTTAACAATAAGCGATCGAAAAATTGCTCCGTATAGGATCTTACGTGCGCCCAATCTTTTTTTGTAAGTAAATGGGAGGACAAAGGATTGATGATGTCATCATGGATGCTGACCATTAATATATCATTTATTTGCACCATGCTATACTTTGACAAATATTAATGGTGTTTTAAGCAAAAATTTAGAATATATGTCTACATTAATCTTAATTAATAGAGTAATTGGACAAAAAATATTATATATAATATATATATATTGCTTTGAAATGAAACAAAAATTCTCTTCTTCTTTTTTGCAATTGTGTCTTATATAAGAAAATCTTAATTTTTTTTATTCATTTTTTTATTTACATAAAAATAAGGTCAGAAAAAAGTAGAAAAAATAATGCTGAATAGTATATATTTTTTTTATAAAACTTTTGTGTAATAAAATCAATGAGGATTAGATATTTTAATAGCGGGATTTATTTCATGGTGTGGACAATGGCTTGACTTCGTATATAGAGAAGACTGAAACTATCAATTGGCCGTGCTTAAGCTCAGTAACAACATTCCATTGTCTTCTACATTCGATATCCCAACACCAAATGGCACTATCTTCATGAGGGACAACTCTTCCAGACTTCTTTTTCATCTAACTTTATTTATTTAGCTTTGTCGCGACCTTTGGTAACAGTCTGGTAGAGTATACCAGACTGGTGCATAGCCCAGCACACACATTCTACACAACCTTATATAAAAACACCATGCATCATGAAAATAAAGCAGTTAAATTTCAGCGAGCTTGCACGTACTGTACTTCATAATATGTAATTACACTTGTAACGTACACAATACTGTATGTTACTCAATACATAAAACATAAATAATAAATCATACTGAATATAAGACATAATATAGTCTCTCTAATTTATACTTTTATTTGATAGTTGGAAGGCAAACGTGTATATAGAATTAAAAAAAAATAAAAAAATAAAAAAATAGTATACATTTTTAGTAAAATATAATAACGTTAAATATTAGTAATACAGTAGAAGGAAATAATAAAAATATATTTTTTGCAAGTCCATTTTTACATCAATTTCTTTATTAAAAGTCAGCGGGCAAGTTTGTGCAAACGACTTAAAGGGACACAGGACAATAACGCTCTACGTTCGCCACAAGTTCCTCTAAGATATGGTAATGCTAAAATTGACCAAATTTTAGCTTTTGGTCCACTCCCCAAATTTAAATTAATTAAATAAAAGAGAGAGCCGCAGGGCAAAAAAAATTGCAACATCGCACCGAGTCAGGCTGGGAGGAGCGAGGAGAGAAGGGCTGGTGGAGAGAGAGGAGAGGGGGCAAGCGGTATGTGGCGGGAAGAAACGATGATGACCGATCGATGTCGAAGCACGTAAGCTTCAATAATATGGAAGATTTATATTTTATTAAATAAATATAATATAAAATCTTTAATATATATTTTGGTTCACTATTTTTTTGCCTAACTGAAATCATTAAATCGTCACATAAATATACTATATATGTATATAATCATATGTTATTATATATTATATGCATATCTATCAGGTGTAAAATATATTTCATATAAATTAATAAATTATTAATATATAATGTTGTATTATAAAATAATATAAAAAGTTCGTAAGGGGAAGAACAAGTACGGGGCTGAAAAAAACAATATGTGGCGTTACATGGCATATAAATATTTCATAAAGTGGATCGGATCCAAATCGCACTTGGACTTGGATAAAGAAATCAAGGGATATCGGTTTGTTATCCCGTCATGTGCAGTGAACCGTATACGACATACGTTTCCAAGTGAGGATGGTATCTACAGTATCACAAACCTTAGTTTACGTATGGAAGACATTTTGAATAGAAAATAGTACCGTTTTGCGTTACGATCTTCATTTTTTAACGATAGGCGCTCGATTAGAAAAAAACATCACATCCCTAGTTTAGTTTGCTGGTTTATGAGAACGCCACGGCCGTGGGCGCGGCAATCCACTTGCCTAGCGGCCATCCCAAGTATCTAATACACTTTTAACCTATTATTAGTACTGACATCATGGTTTAATGTTCATTAATTTAGCGAACTTTAAAACCAGAACAGAAAAGGCACGCTGCCATGATTTTTGTGAATGTGACGTCACAGGAGCTCGAAATCGATTAATTAAATCGAACCGAATCGAACTAAACCGATCAGCTGAGCTGAAAAAAGGCGTTCGTTTTAAAATAAAAGACAGATCGGAATATACGTCTATATACGCCTCCAGAAGCTATAATAAATCCAGAATGTTACTTTTAAATGCGTAAGGGTGCCTATTTTTTTTAATTTCACCACTTTTTTTCAAGTTTTTAGCATTTTTGGTGTCGACGTGTTGTCACAACAGCGGCTCCATGCGGCCCCACTGGCCCCAGGCTTTCGTCTGGAAGAGGTGCAAAGTGGTCGAAGTGGTGGCGACGCGATTTTGAAATCAAATTAAACTTACTTTTTTATACTTTTTTCCAATAGTTATACATATTATAGAAGCATGTAATATTTTTAAAAAATTCCATAGTTTAAAATAACCTTGTTGTGGGATATTTTTAAAAAATTAAGATTACTACGCCTTGGCGACGTCTAGTCTGTGATCTCAGGTGTAATCTAAGGCTTGTTTAACTGTACGTCGGATTCAAACCTCGGTTTGGACAACTTGCACGATATCCAGCGTAAATTTTAGGTGAGTAGCTCATTACTCATTATATTATAGTGTTTAAACAAAAAAAAGGGCACACTATTTCCAAATATCACCATTACTATAAAATAAAGTTCTTTCCATTAAATAATATTTATACGTTTACCATTAAAATGGTGTTTGTAAATATTTCTAACCATTTAATATTTTTAATTTATAAAAATTAATTTTGCTTTTAAATATTACAACACAAAGTACTACTACACTCTCTCAACATTTAATAAGAATAAATATAAATACACCCCATAAATACTATGGACTTTATTTACAAAACTTTAAACAAAACTTAAAATTAGTTAAATAAATAACAATTCGATTTATTTCTTTTTTTATACTGGTGTACAGTACGTACTTCATTAAAAATTTTCCGTTTAGTATAAATAAATAACATTGTTATATTATCACTTTTCAAGGCCTCTCTTTTTCTGCTTTCTTATTTCCCCTATTTCCCCGCCGTCCTCTCTTCCTCTCTCGAGCGCGTGAGGGGAGGGGGGAGAGGCAGTGAGGAAGCTGCTGCATGTTGCCAGCGGAGGGAATTGACGTCATCTTCCTCGGCTGGCGCTGCCCCTGGCGCGCTTACCCTGGGGCACTCGCCCCTTAGCAGCACGCATTCTTACTCAGTTAGTAGGTAACGTTTGAATAAAAAATACTTATTTTTAAGGTCCTGTGTCCCTTTAAAAAATTATATTACATAAATGCTATAAATAACAATCTATTGTTTTTTACTGATAAATTGAACAGTTACCGGTATTTCATCTCACGGTAATGGAAATATATATATATATATTTTTTTTTCTTTACCATGGATAGTAAATAGACTTCGAGCTCAAGTTATTAGTAAAAAAAATATAATCTTTATAGCTTAATATAAACCGTGGTGGCACTGATAATTTAAAGCATAACAATTATGGATTCATATTTTTTTTTAAACTTAGGTGATTTTTAAACCAACTCCAAGAAAGAAAATAATTTTTTAACGTTTTTCAAATTACATTTTCTTCATTGGGAGACAGGTGTATTAATAGTGATGTCGAAATTGCGATTTTGCCATTAAAATTAGTAATAAATTGTATCAAATTGGTAATACAATAATTACACATCATGTAATTTAGTTACATGCGATATAAATAAAACATTATTCACACACCTACTCTGTCATATTTATACTAAAAACAATCTTCTCTCGATATTAAGGTCTTATCGTCTATACAACTTGGTTTTTTATAGATAATACAAAATATGAAATATTGCTGTATAAACAAATTTCAATGTTATTTACTTTGATGCAATATAAAATAATCACTTGCAAGTTTTTTACACGTTGTAAAATCATTGTCTTAGGTAAGTAAGAAAAATACCAGAGACCAAATGTACATAAAATGATGAAGATATAGCAAATGCAATTTTTTATATGACACAAATTTGATGGCAATATAGAAGCCAATCACTTAGTAATAGGCAATTTCAAACTTCTATATGGTGCTCAAAATGTTCAAAATTCTCTTTCCAGTCTCTCTCTCTCTCTCTTCTCTCTCTTATTTTTTATTTTATTTTTTAACTGCCTCTTCTCTTTGCAATACGTATTGTAGGTAGTTCTATGTAATATTCAAGAAAGAGTAAAAGAAAGAATAGATGGAAAGATTTATTATTGAAAAGAGATATAAAACGAGCTTCATTTTTTTTTTATCATGAATGCACACGGCTTGGGCTATATATTAAATCTATTGTTTGCAAACAATAGAAACCAATAAATATTTTGCAGATCATTATTATATTTTTCATTTCCAATATTTTATAACTATACATAAATAGAATCTAGCAAACTGTTTGTTTTTTGTTTTTTTATGTTTCTAACTTCATATCTTTGCACTTTTAATTAAAAATTGAAGTACAAATTAATATATTATGCTATATTTATGATCGTAGTTATCAGTACAATATTCACAAAAGGCCGCTACGCATAACTTTTTATTGCATAAATAAATAAAATGTATCAAGTAATGCAACTATAATTTTGTTCAGATTTTTCTAAGTCCAGAAACAATTTTTAAATGTTATTGAAAGTTCTGAAACACCCCCTGAATGCATTTAGGCAGTATTCTTTTATTCAGGACCAAACGATTCCAAGGAACGTGGTTACCCTTTCAGCAAACATTTTTTTTTAAAAAATAGCGCAGGTACTTTACAAAAAACTTATATGAAAAGCAAAAACAGAGTAGCATAATTTGATATCCTCTATTCATAATTATATTCATGCAATAAAAAAAAAGCAGATATAATAGGTTTTCCATCATTCATAAGTTAAAGAATTTCAGCTCGTTTCAAAATGTGAAATTAATTCAAATTCAAATTCAAATTTTTATTTCGATCATAGGCTGTACAGCATGGATCACGTCAATTATTACATTAAATATGTAACATACTTAATTCTAATTAAAATTAGCCTAAATTTAATAAATTTAAACACATATACCCAAACAATATTTAAAATATATATGATCTATAAAATTAATACAATAATTAAAATTGTGTCCTTTTAAACATCACATTAGCACCATAATATATTTAACACACAACTTTTAAATTCAATTAAAAGTCTATACATCTTGACAAAATAATTAGTTATTTTAACAATTTACTAGTAGTAAATTAGTTATTTAAAACGCACTTTTGCATAAATTGTCATATATTCACATAATTTATTTCTTCTTTTCACAGTACAATAAGTTTCTTGATGCACTTACTCTTCTTGTATGAATTATTATGAAAATTATAAAATTTTAATATGAAAATTTAACCACAATCACATGTTTGATGTTATTTTTCCCTTTTTTTTTTTTTTTTTTTTTTTCACTGTATCACATTATCTTGATGATCTTAATGGATGATAATTAAGTTTTACATTAATATATAATATATTGGTTTTCTCACTATAGTAATTATTATGCTGTGTCAGCTACGTTCCAGTTTGCTACATCTCCATCTGTTATTTTTGTGTCCTCTGAATAAAATTCTTTAATATTGTAATACTCTTTTTTTATTAAGATAGTTTTCAGTTTATTTTTGAATACATTATCACTACTTTCATCTCGCAATGATTGTGGTATAAAATCGTGAATTTTATGCGTTTTTAAGTTGCACACAGATATTAAATATTTCATGCACCACTCTGCCGCGATGTAAGATCATAAATAGTAAATATTGACAGAAAGAGAAAGGGGTTAATGATTTGCAGTTGCAGCGTGTGCTCTACTGAGAAATGCACTAATATTAAGCACAAGAAAAGACGATATATATAATGGCTAGATCCATCAGATCTAAAGCATCGGTAAATTTTTCATTTCATCAAATTTCACTGCCACGTATACAGTGTTGTACAAAATTAAAAAAAAATAATAATAATACATGCTTATCAAGTACTTATGGAATTTTATTGACAAATTATAAATATTTCTATAATATAAAAACATTGATAATGACACTAATCACTATGGAAAATAAGCATTAAAATTTAAATGCATATAATATTATGATCATAACTAAATTTAATACAAAAAGGGGTCAATACAATTATTTTTTACTTTTATTTATTCAGACCCACTATATATATACTATTGTGGACAACCCATATCATCTCTTTCTTCTCAATAGTCTTGAATTGCACCGAAAGTGAACATGCTGATACACACGAAGTGTCCCTAAATAAATGTGAGTCATACATTCAAGTTATACATTTGGTGAACGGAAATGATGAATAACATTTTTCTTTTCTTTTCTCTGAATGATCATGGATACGTGTTGGTTATATAAGAGGAAATAAAAAAGGGGTCCCTTATATTTATATGCGCTCGTTCAAGTATTATTTTATATATGCACCCTCCTCTATAATACATTCGCACTTCCAGTAAAATGTTAGTACGTACTAGGAGAAAAGTGAGGTTGCCTGCAGTTGCGTTTCTTTTGAAGCTAACATAGCATCAGACTCCATCATCAGCTTTTCATTCTCTTCACCACTCTCTTGTGACAAAAGCCGCGTGGACCACAGAGGAGAATATTTTTTCGTCATCATCAATTCCTGGTAATTCATTTTGCCACCGTAAATTAAGTTTAATATTAATTCCAAAATCAATTCCTTTTTACATAATAACTTTTTATTTGTAAATTAAAAATAATATTTGTTATACGTTTGCTTGGGAAGTGATTGTGTGCTAATACTAATTTTCAAAATTATTCAACGACTGTTTTAATAATTAAAAAAAACGTAATTACTTTATTTATCCATTCATGTTTTTTTTTTTAACACATTTTGTCATATTATAGTGTATAATTCATTTCTGTAGGTTTATACTATCAAATAAATTCAATAATGAAATTTCACGCAAAACGTAAATTCATTTAATATAAAATTACTTTTTTTGATTTTTATCAAAATTTGTTTATTCAAAATGATGTTATTATCTATAGTTAAACAGTAAAATCAAATATTAGTTCTATGAAAATAAACACTTTATATATGAAGCATTACATGTGATGTGCTTCGTAAGCAGTATTTGCAGGTAAACATAACACAATATAATATGTAGTGCAGAGTTTACTTATTCCTTTACCTCTGATGCTACAGATTCAAATATACATTAACTGAAATACATTTTCAGAGTCAACATGATTTAAATATATAATGATGTTGAAAAATATTTTAAACATGGGTATACAAGCATCTATATTACATATACATATATAATATATAAACTTTGAACGTTAGGTAATATGTATTAATTTATTCCATATTTGCTGCAAAATATTTTCATATTATGTGTCATATTATGGGAAGTTATAAGTTAGTATCAAACAGATTTTATGTATGTAACATGATATGAATCCATGTTTCTAATACATAACGCGTCAGTAAAAAGTATAAAAAACATTTTAAAAAATACTATTCAAATAGCAAATAAAAAAATATTTGTAAAATACATAATTTAAGCTAACTTTTTTATAAAATAAGTAATAGATAATTACATAAATATAATATAATTATGTTTATGACAGTTCTCGCAATCTCCATGTGTATAAATTATTATCCATTTTATAATGAATCGAAGAAGTTATTAAAATAATGTTAAAATAATAATATACAGTATATTATTATACGTAATTTATTATAATAATATGTTAATATATATATATATATATATTTATTTTATGACTGTTGTAATCATTTTCTAATTTATTTTTTTAATACCTGTTTGGTCAACAACTTTTATTGAAAGATGGAATTCCCTATTAACCCAATTTAAAAAAATGAATAAAATATTTAAAATATTATTACTATTTGAATTAACCAAGCTTATAATATGTATTGATGATCATGCTTTGTAAGGCATTAAATCTGAAAGCGAAAGTCATGAATACTCGCACTGTTTGATGTAACAGTAGACATTTTACCTTTCAATACCAGACGTTCGAGATAATTACCATAAAATGGCTTCAAGCAATTTTTAGTCCCGCGCCCTCTCAAAGGAACGGTGATATGCTGTATTTTGTATTGTATATTATAGTGTGTAGGGGTAAACATTATAAAGCATATACATATATATTGCTAATATATATAATAAATATATATACACAACGTTTATAATAGTCTAATTATAGATGCTTCACAAAAGACCCAATTATGTATGCTTGTATATAAATATATATATTAAGATACAAACAAGAATATTGTAAATTTTTAGAAATAAGAAAATATTTCTAATCATAAAAATGATCACTAACTCATGCAGTCAATATAATTAATTATTTTAACGTACTGGTATATTGTTATAATGCATCTTGTCTCTATCACAATCTATTGAGGCGTGGGCATGAATTTGAACATTTTTAGGATGGTTATTAAGACTGGATAATTTTCTTACCACCTTATAAAAATTGCATCTGTATGCCTCTTATATCGATCTGCAGCTCAAGTAAAATAGACAACATTCAAGCTGCAAGTAAAATAGACAACATTCAAGCTGCCCCGAAATGTACATTTACATATTTGAATTTTAATGGTGTAATTGAATTGACGTTACACTTACTCAATACTTGTGTTAAAGTCAACAATAACGTAAGGTAAAATTTTAGCTGCCAGAAGCACTGACATCCATCAAATTTCTGGTAAAGCTGAAAATTATAACACACGACTCCTCAGATGTATATATATATATATATATATATATATATATATATATATATATATATATATATATATATATATATATATATATATATATATACAAAGTTTAATTAATGTACTGCTTAGTATATCAAAAACTTAAAGTTATCAACTACTTAATTATATTCCATAATAACCGTAAACAAAAATTAAGCTCGTATAATGAACAAAATTAATTTTCAAAAGAAAAATATATTTCACTTAATTAAAGCATAAAAAAGTAAAGTACACAAATTACAATGTATATTAGTCAATTGTTATATATATGTATATTATTAGAAGATGTACGCACAAAAAAATTGAATGACGATACAACATGATCACATTTATCTAGCCTGTTGTCAAAGGCTTTGTAAACAAATACAACACAATTTTTATACCTGAAAAAAAAGTATAAGAGATATTGAAATAACTTAACATTTCAGAACTTATTTCTTATGGTTTCTAACGTGAGTAAACGCGTCTGCAAATAAGCTTCTTGCATTAATTACGTTATACGCGTACATGCAGCCCCAAGCATTATAACCATCATTTAATCTGTCTTTCACTTTTCTTGCATAAATCGATAAGATCGTAATTATCAGTCATGTCCCTGCAATGGCATCAGGGTATTGAATATAATTAATTATAAAGAGTAAAATTAGGAAAAACAACTAACATTGAAATTTTCACAAACAAAATTAAACCTGTGACAGACTGAAATATAAAACATATCGATAAAACTTCTACATAAATGTTAATTATACTTACAGCATATAATAATTCTATTTAAATAGGCACAGTAAAATCAATAAATTAAAATTTAAAATGGTAATACAGTGTCTGTATATTAATTTCATGCATATACATAAAGAATACCGAATAAATGAATATTACAGTGAATATAATATTGTGAGGATTACTCCATGGATTACATACAATATCGAAAGCTTAATATTCTTTCATTTACATACATTTAAAAATATATAACTATATATATTATACAAAAATTACTACATTTCTTTGTGGTTGCGAAAAAAAATGCAAATTCAGGGTTTGTTATGTGGGGGAATATCTACGTATATACTGGTAAACACTCAAAGCTGCTTCATACTACAGCAGGCATCATTGTTACAGCAAAAATTATCAAGGCTATTATACAGAATAATAATGGACATTACAATTTCATACACTCTATATGGTTAGAATAAATTCAAATACTCTTTACAAGCTTTATCTGCTGCGCTCAGGCAATTTATAATTTGAATACTTGGCTCATTTTAAGTTATTTCATATATAAAAATATTAAAAAAGACAATGTTCCACTGCAATGTTTTATTTCTCCAATTTAAAGATTTTTTAAGAATAATTACTTTTAAATTAATGCTCTTTATATATATTATATTATATATATAGTTATATACCCATACTTTCCATCTGAGTAATACTGTATTGGAGAGAAGGTATGGCGGAATATTGTGCAATGGAGCACAATCACCATAATTATACTTATAACAATAACTTTATCTCTCTATTTTTTCCAAAAAAATCTAATAAATTATCGAAATTTGTTCTAAATTTGTCACGCCACTGTTATAATTTATTTATTTATTTATTTATTTATTTATTTATTTATTTATTTATTTATTTATTTATTTATTTATTTATTTATTTATTTATTTATTTATTTATTTATTTATTTATTTATTTATTTATTTATTTATTCATTTATTTATTTATTCATTTTTCATAATAAATCAATTCAATGAATTTGAACAGTTAAAAATATTCGCAATCTCCGATCAACTATGAAACAAATAAAGCTGAAGTTGAGCAAGATGTTGACGTTTTCTTTTTGAAGAAGTTCTCTGCTTCTCTGTATTAACTTGCCTTGTAATATAAAATAAATATAATACGTTTGTAAACCTCTGCATATTGGTAACGTTAGATGTGGGGGAGGAGGGAGAGACGATGCTGGAGGGTTGGCATTCTCCATCATGCAGTCTTGCAATGGTTATTTCAGTCTGCAGTCTGCGTGGATTGAAAATAGAAAAAGCACTTGAGACGCGTAAGACGTGAGACAAAGAATTTTTTTTTTTTTTTTTTTTAAATGTTGAATAAATTCTTTATCGTTTTCCATAGTATAAAATATCAATAATACATAGTTAAGAATTATTTACTTCCAGTTATTATTTTTAACTAAAATATCGAACTGATGTATAAATTATATTAAAGGGAAGGACGGCCAAGATTACAAAGTAATTTATTAAAAAATATGAAGTTATCTCGCCCATCATGGGCTCATGTCTGCTCTGCATGACGTTAAAATAAATATGTGTTTTTTTTATTTTATTTTTAATCACTAATGTTTTCACAGATGCTACACAGATGCACTCGTTTCATATTATAATGGCATTGACCTTTTGACATTGAAGTAAATAATCAATGACCAATAATAATTAATTATTCAACAAATCCACTTCACTTATCAGAAATTAGTTTCTTTGAAACAATTTCTTCTAGTTCATATACACGTTTCTATTTGATTTATTTATAGTTTCTTTAATAATTTACTGGGTTTATTACTAATTTAATTTCAGCTTCTAACTAGTATAATTAATAATGAATTTCATCTATATTGATTAACCTACTCAGGCAGCATTTTTTTATGAAACGTTGCTTGATAAGTAACTTCATTAATTAGAAATTGTAATATTTTAATTAAACTTAGATTGAAATAATCATCACATACATAAATTATTTTGAATAATAATTATAATTAAAATCCATCACTAACCTCCTCTTAACTAATTGCATGAGACTTCAAATTTAAGATTACACTTTTAGATTTTACTAACTTGCATTATAAATTAATCAAGTGGACCAAAAAGTATGAAAATAATTAAATAATTCTTGTACGGACTTCTCTTGAGTCCTGAGTATGACTTAAATTATTACTTGCTAAGCTTAAAACTTAAAGCTGAAAAGAGCTATGCTATTGATTTATTCTATAAGTGCTATAAGATTGGTGCCTGCTATTGCTATTTACACTAATGATTACATGAAAGAGATAATAAAATAAATTGTATGATAAATATACTATCGGTTCAGTATATTAAATTTTTATGAGAATGATGTCCATCTAATAAATTGAAAACGAAAGGTACGGTAAAAATGTGAGAAGAGAAATTGCAAGAATAAAGAGGGATGACACTTGGGGCACGCTTAGACATTGCCAAGGTTGTTGCTGCTGGCTGATTCACAAAGAGCAAGCGATCTAAACTAGATGCGCTACGAGGAGGGTAGCCAGGGGAGCTGCTGGGGTAGTAGCGGCGATGTGATGTGAGGGATAGGAAGAGATGATCGAGCGGGTCCGTGGCAGCATCTTGCTTGGCCTGGTCGGCCGGTGTGTGTCGTCTTGCCGCATGGTCTGCTTGCCTGGCTGCTCTTTCCTTCAATATTCTTCTCCATTCCATTCAAAGCGTGCGCACAATCAGTTCATCCCACTATAGACTAGCTGTTTCCTATCTGCTAGTTTGCCTGCCTACCCTTGGAGTTCTAGTTCTCTTTAGCGATTCTCCCCCCCCCCCCCTCGACTCAATATGCATACCTATCGACAGCCTTACTTTTCTGATCTGCAGCCTCACTACTTGTATGCATTTTATGTTATATATAATATATATTATATACGCATGTCATGGATGTACCGGAATACGGTGGGTGTTGGGATTTGGCTACTTTTTTTGTTGTAAAATTCACTTTCCTAGAAAGTAAAATTGATTTTATGCTTCACGTAGAACGTATACAGTCCCCAAAAAATTGTAAAAAGGCATTTTTATCAATTTCCAAAGTTAGATTCTTTCTTTGTTAAACACAATACAAATGTCTTGTGTTTGTCTTTAATGAATGGTTATTATATACAACAAATGTTTACAGCCGAATCAATGCGTGTTGCAAATTTAACCATTAAAATACATTCCAATATTGATTATAATTTTATAATTTATTTTATACAAATTTATTTATAAATATAACTTGGAACAGCCAGAATGTATGTAATCCCCCATGATATATATGCTCTCTTGAAGCGTTGTAACGTTTTAACACGTTTTAACGTAGTCTATACATGGAGAACTGGTGAACAAACTCATTAAGAATAGCGAGATTAGGTGCTCATATTACATATTACCTCCACTTATGATATTAAAGAAAATCCTCAACCGTTTGTTTTTCAAAGCTGAAACGCCAGCAAATCAGGCGGCAGGGATATCAGTCCGGCTGTCCAATAATAAAAATTCAAAACAATGAAAACTGTGATGTTATGAAAATTACATACTATAGAAAAATTTGTGCATGACAGAGTACAAATCAGGTTCACATATATCAGATAGTGTGATAAAAATGTCAAATTTAATTTCATGCAGAATTATAACAACGGAATATTATTTTATCATAATATCGAAAATAGTCTAACATGGCTTAATTATGATTGTAAATATACGAGAAATTATTCAACTGGAATATCGTATATAAGCACATCACAAGTTGCCCAAGTTGGTGAAATTAAAAGGAGGGAGTACAGTCGAATTAATTAAATATTCCCGCCGAAAATAGCCGGAAGTGTGAAGTTTGCAGCTCTTCTGTTTGTAATTCAGATTTGAAACTTTACAAATTGGTTTGAAATAGAAGTACTGACCTATGTGTGAAATTGTAACGCTGAAATACAAATAGGAAGACCAGAAACCTTACACTTCCGGCTACTTTTGGAGGGAATTGCAAGTAAATTTGACTATAGTTCTCACCAACTGATGAAGTGTCGTGAGTCATCATCAGACATGCAAGAAGACGTTCCGGGTAGCGCACGCTAGATCACCGGGGGTGGGCGAGGGAGGGTGACGCCTTGACACGTCTGCGATGCCCCGGAGGAGGAAGGACCATCAGAGAGAGAGAGAGAGAGAGAGAGAGAGAGAGAGAGAGAGAGAGAGAGAGAGAGAGAGAGAGAGAGAGAGAGAGAGAGAGAGAGAGACAGAGAGAGAGAGAGAGAACTAAGCGTGTTGTTATCACAGGCTACGAATCGCCTTGCACACGCAATGATATAAACATGCATGAATATACACGATAACTTCACCTATATATACAACAAACAATATGATTCTTTTTATATATATACAGTACATATATACAGCTCTACATATTTTTCTCTTTATTATACAGCTAAAATATGGTGATATTTGCCTACTTGCCTAAAGCAAAAAAACAAGAAAAGATTTCAGAGTGATAACAGAAGGTTTTTCGGATTTTTTGATAGCAATAAAAATTGAACATTAATATTAATGTTTTATTATATTTTTCTCTCTATTTATTTGGTTGGAAAGGCTATCCCTACAGAATATACACTATAAAAATATCAATTTATACCTTGTGTCTATACTTGATGCTGATGTTTCTGCAATGCCTTTGTAACTTTAAATCCTTGTTACAAATAAAAAAAATTAAGTCATCTATAAAATAAATATACAGTATGTAAATGTTTATGCGGTGTACATTTATATACACGATGAAATAACAAAACAAATTGTTATATTTTGATACCCTTGTCGTTCCTTATATATCAAACCATTCATGGCATTTAACATTTTATACTTTATTATGAATTATATGACGTGTAATATATGCTGTCAGAAAATGCTTATACTTCTGAGTAAGGTTTAAAAAATATTGAGCGTTTTCTCATTTCCTATCGGTACACAAACTCATGTTTAAAGTTACTCAAAACTAACTGAATAATCCACATTCAATATATTGTTGCGATCGCGGATCAAAGTCCACTTGCAACTATCTGTTTAAAAGTCATAATTTATATAATATCATATGATACAATATACGTAAGTTAATAATATATCACCTGTATATAGTATGATTCTTTCTTTACCACAATAATGCATGAATTATTTTATTATACTGCTTAATTGTTATTTAAAACAAGTTAAATGGTTATTGAATATGATATATGAGAAGCATTCAAAATGCTTCAACATTTCGGATGTTTCATAAATAGACGATTGGATAATTTCCTTAATACATATTATATAAAGGTATATCTATCTATTCACATCAATTTAATTAATACGTTGGTATGTACACAGCTATGAAAACTACATAATTTTAAAACTTGAGAATGACCAGATATATTTATTTCTAATAAAAAAAAAGTTCATTTTCTATCCTTTTTTTCAAATTCATTGTAATATAATTTAGGACTTCAGTTATGAAAATTTTACTCAAAACATACTATATTATCGTCGAACCTGTTTATACAAAACATTATAGGTTCATCGTTTCGGACTTCCTTGTACTAGATGTTGCATGGAAAATTAGATTTCTCAATTTGAAACTTTATAATATCAGTCCAAGAATATTTTATACAGTGCAATAATGGTAACTAATAACAATATATTACTTTACAAAATCCAAGATCCCTATACTATCATCTTGACAAAATCCTAAGTGTTAATCATCTAATGAATTGATAATACCCAATTGCTATGTAAAGCATAATATATGTATGCAACACTTTTGATTCCCTAACAAAAGCAAATTTAATGTAGCTATTTGTACTTTGTGGTACGATAGTTTCATGATAAAATTTAGTGCAGCTCCGTTGATGACGCCTATTGTAATGCTTATGAGGTACTGTACATCTACAGTATATTTATGTTCATGCAATGCACAGTAAAAGCATACATATAATACTGTATTATGTTTATATTATAAATACCACCATGCAATTATAATTTTGGAAAAAGAATCGAAATATTTAATTTATTAGTTTTATTACTATATACCCCACACAATATCCACAAATGTGGAAAAAATTTAAAACGTATTAAAAACAAGCTAAAAAGTTTACTTATAAAAAAAAAAAGAAAAAAAAAAAAAAAGAGTATTACAACGTAAATTACTTTTACAGTAAACATTTGAAAATCACTGGGAAAGAAGTGATTAATTGGAATGTGCAAACTTAATAGATTATTGTATTACTATATTATATATTTTGGTTTATAAATATTATACTATGTAATGCAATTATGTTGTTACATGAAACTCTTTTCTATTTGAAACAATGTATAAATATAATTTAAATTCAATGCTTGTGGTTTTAAATTGAAATTATAAGTTTAAAATGCTAGTTTAACCAGTTTTAAATAATTTTAATTAAATAGTCTTACTTTGTTTAAAGTTTTGAATTGGCACTTGACGCAGTGATGCGCCTCTGATTTGTAATCGGATGGTCGTGAGTTCGATCCCAGCCATGCACCGCCAAACTTTTCACAAAGTGGCGGTTGCATGCTAAAGAACACCCACTCGTGCATCCGGGAGGTAATTGATGGCATTCTCCATCAAATGCCGACCATGCTGACTGAGGTTTTCATGGTTTCCTCAGTTACAACCAGGCGAATGCTGTTGGGGATGGATTGCTCAGGCCATGGCCGCCCCGGTTAGGAAGGGACCCACAAAAGTAGGGTCTACGAAGAGCCGGGAGGTTAAATTCAGTCACTTAATTGTGGCCAGTACCCTGTACTAGGGTTCAGTTGAAAGCAAAAAAAAAAAAAAAAAAAAAAAAAAAAAAAAAAAAAAAAAAAAAAAACACTATGCTGTTTTAGTTAAAACTACTAAAAATCACATTCTTATGAATTCATGAATGGAGGCTTTAAGTCTGCCGATTTTGCGGTGTTCCCAGCGTCCCATCCAAACCTATATTATGTAAAAAAAAAACTCGAAATCGCTATTTTGGTATTAAAGATACTTTTTAGAGGAAAATAAGTTATTGGTTCATTATCAAAAGACCTCTAAATGGGTGGGGGGGGTAGGAGATATTTTCAAATTAATAGCTTTAATAGTTACTGAGAAAAAATTCAAATTTTGTATTATAACATGGTGGCTTATCAGGGTATGTATACATACCCTGGTGGCTTATGGGGAAAATTTTCCCGCCGGGGAACACTTGAAGCCTCTATTGTTAAGTGCCTAGTCGTTCATACTCATGATACAAGTGGCTTATTAATTATCATAAAAAGTTTGTAGCATAATTAGCAGACAAGAGAAAAATTAATTACAATGGAACTACCACAGTGATGTTTCTACATGCATTATACATATCAAGGTGGACAAGTCATTATATATGCAGTATATGTCTGGGCAATATCATACTGCTTTTGTTATATATATAATGTTATAGAGATAGCCTAAACCGTACATTTATGGTGCTGCACATATACGGTATTGCCCTTTCAATTCAACATACACACAACCAGTAACGTAGATCGGATTTCACATTAATTATGTATACTGTAACACGAAATACTATAGTAGGCTTGCAAAAAAAAAAAAAAAAAAAAAAAACATTAGGTGTCATTTGTATTTAATTGAAAAAATTATAGCAAAATATTAATTATATACATGAATATGACTTATTTTCATAGAGTTAAATACAAAATAAAATATGTATGTTTAGATTAGTTGAACTCACATGGGATTATTGTGGTTTAATCATAGAACTAACTTTGCTTGCCACTAAATTTGTCGGATGGTATTCAAATGCAGAGGCCAATCTAACTAGAATATACTGTACAAATTAAATAAAGAGACATATCATATATTATATTATTGCTGTTAGACATGCAAATTTACTTTTCATAATTTAATGACAATGATTTGCTTTTGTGAGTTGTGTAAATAATTTTCTTTCGATATTCGCAAAGAAGTGCCTAGAAGCAAGTGAAAATATCTTTATTTATAGGACATTGCAACGTAATTTGATATTCAGCTGCATACATGTGTTATCACATCAATTTTTCCTTTGTTTGGCTCAGCAGGGCAATGCTGCCAACATGCAATGCAACTCTCTCATATCGTCTGTGAAATGACAGTCATGTTCTCCTTGCATCCTGGTATACATTATCACTATTATCAGATTATACCTAAAATCTGATTATTCTCATCCATTCTCTATTGCATTAAAAAAAATAGCTTCAGGTTTATCATTAAAAACTATGTTTCATGCTTTTAGCAATTTTTATAATTAATTTCTTCATAACAATATAAAGTAAAAAGGTGTGCATTCGTAATAAATATTATACAGAATATGTCGTATTAAATAAAGTTAAATAAAAGTATATTTTTAAGAAATAAATAAGCAGGGAAGAAAATCTAAAATAAGTGAAATAAAATTATGATCATAAACAGAAAGAAATTTAGAAACTTGCAATGTATCTGACTTTAATGCATGAAACAAATTTAATGTCACATATAAACTCTTAAAAACAAAATGAGTTGGATTTACATAAAAAAGAATACATAAATTTTCTGACATTTCGTGTTTTAAGTGTTGTGACATTGAAAGGATATATCAAATTATAATAAACTTTAAGATTAATGGACTTGATAAATACTTGGAAATATATTAACATTACCAAAAACTTATTTGGTATTATACATATTTCGTTATTTTGTTGAAGTATTAGTTAATATTTCTGGTAAACAAAATACGACGTAAAATATTATATTCCTGACAAGGCATAATTAATTATAATTATTTAGCTCTCCTCTCTCATTTCTGGCTTATTTATACGTTGAATATAAACATAAATGAAATAATCCAATCCCATTTTTTACATAATGTCATCTCTAAACATCAAACAATAAGCAGGCAATAACCACAGCCTTTATAATTGTAATTGGATAGTTAATGTTTAACAAGCAGCTTTATACAATTAAATTTAGTCCAGTTCCAAGAGTAGCAACGTCTTTCTGTTAATGATCATGTTGTTATTTCAGATTTTTCCCCTGATGCATGTTTATATTTCAAATAAATACACCTAACAAATATTTAGATTAATAATTTTCAGATACAGCAGTAATTATTACATAGTATGTAGATCATTAAAAAGAACAGTAATGTACGTATTATATGTCAAAATCATCAACTTTGGTGAACCTCATTGTTACCAATGTTTATTATGAGAAAATGTTACCCATATATTAAAATCAAAAGGTCATGTTTCTCATACAATTATATTATGTTATTTAATATAAAATCATTAAACAAAAAGTGATGTATGTAGTTGATTGTTTATAATACATGCGTAAATAAGCTTATATATTATTAGTTTCAATTTCATGCAGTATTTTATCCTAAACGCTGTTTTTATACACACTTAAAAATGTTAACCAGAAAAATTATAAAATCACCAGACAAAATGTACCAACTAATCAACTAGTAAAATTAAAGTGGGTGGACAGTCCACCCCTTTCACTGTTGCCGTATATGTCCCCTCCCCCTGTGATTTTTTTCCCTGGCTATATGCCACTGCAGTAAGGCCAAATAAACGGGCGTGGTGGGGATTCGACCGCGGGTGGACCATATAGCCAGCGGTGGCGGATGCTGCGATACACGCGCTGCAGATTTGTGTGCACACCTGGCTGGCAAGCAAGCACGCCATCAGTAGACTGCATGCACGACAGTGTTCAATCGTCACCAACATTAGATTGCCTACGTCTCCCTCCCCCTCGCTCCGTAATACTCTCCAAAGCAAAGACGTTTTACTACCTTCTTTGCTCGATTCATTAATTCTAAACCACCACATTGTAAATTTTATTGCACAGAAGTAACTTTGTTTTGAGAAAAGCACGCGACATAACCGTGAATTATACATTAATTTAAAATTGTACTAATCATCAGCATTGATGACAAAGAAAATAACGATACGTTTTTTAAAAGATACTACCCTGAAAATTGTAATACAAATACGCAACTTAATAGCAATTAAATTTCTAATAATTATATTTGAGAAATAGTGGTTTCGATCTTCAATTGTAAAATATAGATAGTTATTGATATAATATAATAAAATTATATATTTTATTAATTATAATATTTTTATTAATTTTATATTAAGCAGCTGCTTTAAATTCTGTGTAGTTTATTTTTATTTATTTTATCAACTGCCACACAAAACTGCAAGGAATTAAAAAAATTTAAGTATATTGCAAAGCTCTTTTTATTGTGTTGAATCCAGGTGCATATAATTTGTGTGCTCTTTTGTAATACTGTCAAAACCCATTTGAAACTCGTTTTCATACATCCACTATAGGATTGGTAATGTGCCTTTATTACGCTATTATAAGAACATTATTGAGATGAGTACGTGTTTTGTGTATCCAGGTGATCATTTAATATTATGAGCGACAAAAATATAATTTGCAATAATTAGATGTAGCAAATTAGCTATTTTACAAATAAAATATTATCATAAATATGGCAGACATTTTATAAATATGGTAAATACAAGTCACGTTCTTGAGATAATCTCTGGGCTGCAATAATTTACATTATTATATACGGTAAATATACAAAGTAATAGGTATTTTAAAAATTAAGACAAACTTATATGTTATACAGAACGCTTAGAATATTCATGCCTATCTATGTTTAGTGAGATTGTAATTTAGTACTTAAATAGCAATCAAATAAAAAAAAAAAATGAAATAAATCATAAAATTTTATGAATTTGATAATATATGTTTACAGAAACAAACTTTGACGTTACTATCACTTTAGACTATAGGATGTATTTTATAGGTGCTAACTGTAACGTCGACAGCACACATATTACCTTAGGCTGATAAAGTCAAACACAGAACGCGCCGAGGCTGCTTCCTTGGGCACTTTTGCCTCTCTCTCCCTCATCCCTCTCCTACCATCATCCCTCCTGTTTCTTCGCTAACAGATTCAATGCATATTAAGTAGAGGTGGAAATTTGCAAATTGTGTTGGTTCTGAAACATCTATTACCGGTACTGTATCTCATCTCATCAGACAGTAGAAAATAGAGGGAGGTATCAAGGATACCTATCTATAACTTTTGCTGTTTGCGCTCTTTATTTTTATTTTTCTACTTTTCTACTTATTTCTTCTTGTTTTTTTTTACTATCATTAAAAATATAGGATAAAAAATATAATATGCATTATATACATTTTTCTATCGATATCATGTTTTATTTACCAATTTTCTAATATTGATTTATTTCTTTACGTGAGCTGAAGAATTATTTATAAATATATATATTATAATATATATATATATATATATATATATATATATATATATATATATATATATATATATATATATTCTGATTTATTAATAGCGCGATATATACCAATGACGCATGGGGGTACTTACCGGGCTGAGAAACGACGCCTGACAAAGTGGCCACGAGCAGAAGGGCTGCGAAACAGTGGTTTGAGGATGCCATGCCGGCTGTCCACCTTCTCTTTCTCTCACGACGGAACGCAAGTGGCTGGCTGTCTAGCGCTGAGTGAACCACACGATGGCAAAGCGACACATTTCGTCCTGAAACAAATATAGAAGAAAAATATGAGTTCAGTTCGTAATATATTTTAATTGACAAACTCAACTTAATTATAGTTATGTAGCTTTATTGTATTTCGTGATTGCTTGGTTCTATAACAGCATATTATAATTTATTACATGAATTTATTATATACAACATTAAATGTTTATGTGTTTGGTGTTTATTTAATATATAAATGGTATACTTTACATTTTACAACCATGCAACATATTATACAATGTGTGATTCAGTGATACGATGTTTAACAGCATGGATCTAGATACTATATTATTATTGTATATTTAATATTCATATAAAAGAGAGTGCTACCGGTGCTATTATATATGCTACTGTATAATGTTCAAAGTCTGGAAATATAAATGTAATATTCAGCTTATAAATGCTGATTATAATATTGTTTCCATGATGATATTAAAATAATTAAAGTTTTGAAAGCATGTCTTTGGAAAATCTGATTTGATTTAATTTGATAACAAAAAAAAAGAGAAAAGAAAAATGTAAAAAAAGGAACTCACAAACAAGTGTCGACTTACTGCAGCAGTTTTTTAAGAGGGGGTCGTGATTTACTGTGCACCTATTTTAATTAAAATTTTTAGATAACTTTATGTTTTATTTAATAAATAAGATTAAATACGAACGTTTGCACCAGAATGGTTGTGGGGTTATACGTGAACATTTTGCAATTGGTACAGTTATAGTACCGTATTCTATTTACAAGAGCAGTAACCGGTAACATTACATTTTCACCTCGCAGAACAACGCCAAAGTGAGCCTTGCTATTGAATGCTTTAGCAGGAAAATGTTAGCTAGTATAATTATATAATGGCATATATTTATGTATGGTCACTATGGTCTATATATATAATAGAAGTAGTATTACGGCTATTACGCAAACGCGACTCGCTTGTTCTTCTGTTAATAAAAAGACTCACCTTGTCAAATAATTATAAGAACATATTTTTAACTTCCAATTTGCCAGGTTTTCAAATCATATTATAGGTCAATATAAGTCAATATCTTTGGTTGACATGATCGTTTTGTTTCGTAATTATTACGAAAAACTGCAAGTTCATACGTTTGGAAATGCACTGACTAATTCAATTCAATTCAATTCAATTCATTTATTTAATTACTGGATGTACAAGTACAACATGGATTACGTCATTTTACAAAATATAACAAACAAACACTAAAACACTTTACAACAAACATAATATAATACTAACAGTTACTAATAACCTGGCAAATATAATTAATATTAATTATTTATACAAAAATATTTAGAAAATCACACTAGACAATATATCTTCAGGCAACTTATTGCTAAAAAACATCTTTACAGAATAAAACTCTTTGTTAATAAGTATTAATTTGTTTTAATTTTTCTTTAAATAAATTAATATTTTCCACCTCTCTCAGACACGATGGTAAAAAGTCATAAATTTTAGATGTCTGATAAGCAGAACTTTTTTCCAAAAAAACTTGAGTTATGCACTTCTAAATCTATTTTTTCTTTATTTCTTGTATTATAAGAGTGCAATTCATTATTATGTGTATATAATTCTGGGTATTTTTTTTTAAAAAGAGCACAATTTAATATATATAAACTAGGCAATGTTAACATTTGAAATTTTTTGAAATGGCTGACGCATGAATCATGCTTTTTAAAACGCAAAATTGTCCTAAGAGCACGCTTTTGTAAGACAAAAAGTCTATTTAGATGACTTGGATAACTACCCAAAAAATAATTCCATATGCCAAATGGGAGTAAACATGAGCATAATAAAATGAAAGTAATGTATCTTGTGATACACTATCCCTTAGCAAATAAAGAACAAAATTAGCCTGATTGATTTTTTTACAAATTTCTTCAATATGAATACTCCAATCCATGGACTCATGTATGTTTAGCCCAAGAAATTTAATATACTGGACCCTTTTAATTAGTCCTGATTCTGATTTTATGCGACAACTATGATCGAGTTCCTTCCTTTGCGAGTGAAATTGGATAAAAAAAGTTTTATTGGTATTTAAAATTAATCTGTTATTTAGACACCAAGATTCAACCTCTTTTACTGTACCATTATTCAAGTATAATTGTTTACTGAAGAGCAAATCTCCTTTTAATATATATATATATATATATATATATATATATATATATATATATATATATATATATATATATATATATATGCAGGTCTTCATTAAAAAAACTAGCAGATATTATACCACGTGAATTAAAATAAATAGATTTTTGTACAACAAAATTTTTATCGTGTTTATCGTGCGTGTTGGTTGCCAAAATGAAGTAAGCACTTAAAAGCAAAATTTATCAGAATTTTAAATAAGTTGTTTTTATTTTTATAGCAGCGCACACGCATTCTGGTATGTAGTAACTATAATATGCTCAACCGCAGAAGGTCTGTTCGTAAATTTTTATAAATGCACGTACAATCGTTTCATAAATCAAGAATCAGACGGTATATTTGTCATGGAAGCATAAGGAAAATATCTGATCCTCGATTCTCATTTGACTGTGTATCTACGAACAGGCCTATGTACCAGGCGCAGATTCGGAGGGGGGGGGAGGGGCTTGGGGGGCTGCAGCTCCCCCCCCCCCGAAATGTTGGATTTAACATGGGCAATGTAGGCATTTCTCCCACTCCAATTTTTTTTAACATTGGCCCTATGGAGGCCCCCCCACCCCCCACCCGAATATTATTTATGTACTATAATATATGTTAAAAAAAAATGTTTAGAAGGGAAAACATCTTTCATTTCGGCTCAGATGATTTCATTGGTAAATATATAATTTATATCAAATTAATAAGCCATTTTATGTATTTTTTAATGAAAACTTGCATAATGAACAACCTTCTTGAAATTATTTATTTGCTTAAATTGGGTTCCTTTAGACTGGAAATGTATTACATCATGTATCCGAAATATGAAAATTCTGTATTGGATTCAACAACCAAATAAAATAAATAAATAAATAAATAAATAAATAAATAAATAAATAAATAAATAAATAAATAAATAAATAAATAAATAAATAAATAAATAACTAAATATAAGAGGACCTCGAGTTGTTTATTGTAATTTTTTTCAAACTTTTTCAACTCTGTAACACCCTTAAAATCATAAAATCGAGGATAAATTCGCTTTGACGTCATAGCTAGTCATGCAATGTCTGTTCATATGCTTAGTGTGTTAAATATTTGTATGACTATGACGTCACAGCATTTTGCAGCACGATTTTAAGGGTGTTGGAGGGTAATCGAAAAATTGATTGATAATACATAACTCTATATCCTTTATTCAGTTTATTCCATTATAATACTGCTGTATATTTATCAAATTTCAATTTCGATTCACAAAGAAAAGAAAAGTTTTCATTTTATTTTTTAATTAACTTCGTCGTAATGTTAGCCATTAGCGTAATGTTTTTTTACCAGGTGACCTTTTCATCCACTCAAACTGAATTAACATTAACTTTTTACAAATGTACACATAAAAATTATAATTACAATGGTGTTGACTTTTTTTTTGTACGATTTTACAACTGTTTCAAATCAAAATTACAATTATAAATGTGTATGAGCTTTCCAATATATATTACATTTATAGAATCTATTTATAGACATTATCGTTTTGGGATATTTCATGTACTGTATCTGATTTACAATCATAAAATTGCCCGTTTGCAGCCTTGTATTCTAAATCCACGCCTTTTGAGTCTGCAACCATTTCTACAATTTGTTACCGTAACGTGTATCCTTTGTGGCCAATTAGGTACAACAATTTATAGAAGTGTTTAATAGGTGTTTAAGTGTATACCCATCAGGCGTGAAGATTAACAAGAACTATACGTATATTTTACAATTGTCTGAATGTACTTTACAAATATACCGGTAATTGTACTTATAAATAATTTGAATGTAATAATAAAATACTATACATGTGTATGATACGGGGATTTTTTAATTAAATAACTGCAATAATATAATACAGTATATACAGTACAGTTTAACGCATCATACTTTGCATCACTTTTCGGTGAAATAAAATTAATTGAACTAATTAATTAATTGTGGTGCTTCCACGGTATTTGTTTGTAACCATACAGCTGTCCATGTTGCCGTATATTTGATATAAAGGCTCTTGAACCCAGTAGATATAACGTATCGGTTGAGAAGTCCTGAGTTTATTTTTATTAAGTATATTTTTTGTGCTATGTTGCTACACGCAGGAAAATGTATACAATAATATTATTAAGGTTTATTATTGCACGCTCACCAAACTATTGCTACATAGCCCAATTCAATTACAGCTGTTAAAGCAAACGTACAGTACTCGAGTAATTAAAAACGTAGTTGTTAAAAAAAATGGTAAAATAAAAAGTAAATATCAATCATTCTGTTATTTCTCCTCCTATTGCATGACATTGACCTTAATCCCATAAATTAGTTTGCCAAACAGTTTATAATAAACTTGAAAATATGAATTTTTAAAATGCTGATCTCTTTTTTATCTATAAAAATTTGCACACCTGAGGACAGCTTGCACTTTATTTCTGATTATTTTACTGCAGCTCCATGCATGCAGCTTCATGAGTAGCATTATAATATCACCTACAAATAGAGCAGGGGAAACATTCGTGCTGTCTCAAGGTGTGCATTCAGGACAGATAAAAATGCAAATAAATTACTATGCAATAAGAGATTGTTTTATATTCATATTACAGGTTATACAGTCTAACAGATCTTAGAATACCTGTAGACACCAGAAAAGAGCTGCTGATGTAAAAAGCATTTGTTTAAGCTGCCAGTGGTAACATGATGAAGAACTGAATGCAATGGGTCCTTGACATCATCAATGGATGCAAAAAACTTTGTTTTGCAAATTTTTTTAGCACATTTAAACCTCTAAAATCGCTGCTAAAATCGATGACATTTCCTTATGACAGGAGCAAAAAGTGGGTTCGGACACCATTTCTCAACGTGTTCAAACATGACATAAAAAGGAAATTTTCAGTTAGGCGTTAAGAAAAATTGAAATCCTAAGCTTTAATTACAAGATTAAATTTTTTTTTTACATTTTAATAATTAATTAATTTACTGTGATTCATTCAAGTACCAAAAAAAAAAAAAAAAAACTTCACTTTTTCTATACGCCTGCATGCTTTCTTTGCTAAATGTTCGCATAAAAAATGTATGCTTACGAGATATAGGGTTATGTATTATACTTTTGAATGCGGAGCTGAAAACAGTGGCGTAGCCAAGGGGGGGGGGGGTCGGGGTTTAACCCCCCCCCCCCCATGAAGATCGAGTAATGACTGGATATAAGAAGAAAAAAGGAATAATTATAGAAATTTGAAAAAAAAAGTTAAATAAAAAATTGAAATTTAGGGGTATCAAGTAGTCTTTTCTTTAAAATAAACAAATTATAAGTTAGTTTCTAATTTTAACAGGAAAAAGTGCGACTCATAAATAAATGTTTTATTTCCCTTACAAACTGCATGTGCATAATAAATTAAAACGCTCTCACGTGTGCCGCACTTTCATTTAATTGGTTGCTCCACGCGCCCGGTGCAGACAAAATTTAACAAAAATAAGAGAAGCAATTCCCTTATTTATTTATTTATTTATTCATTCATTCATTCATTCATTCATTCATTCATTCATTCATTCATTCATTCATTCATTCATTCATTCATTCATTCATTCATTCATTCATTCATTCATTCATTCATTCATTCATTCATTCATTCATTCATTCATTCATTCATTCATTCATTCATTCATTCATTCATTCATTCATTCATTCATTCATTCATTTATTTATTTATTTATTTATTTATTTATTTATTACAATATCTTAATGATGTGAACTTGGATTATTAAATAAATTTTAAAAATCAAATTCAATTAAATGACACGTACACTGATTCTATAAAAATAATATAAAGTGGTGTTACATGAATAACTTGATTTAATTAAAATGATTTACTCAAAGCTTTATTTATTATACGCACGTATTCAAAAGAAATTGAAAAATGGGGTGAAAAAAATATAAAATGTTAAAAAAATTGCATCAGGCCATATATTTTATCCTCTAATTTAATAGTATTTTTCCATTATTTTACCCTAAAAAGGGGGCGTGTCCTTAAAAAAAATCGCACCTGCGGCGGGCTATTGGGGGGCTTCGCCCCCCAAACCCCCCGGTGGGCTGTTCTCAATCTTTATCCTGAAGACCCCCACCCCCTTGGGCAAATCCTGGCTACGCCACTGGTTGAAAAAACAATGCAAGCCCCTGCAGTCTGTGTGTCAGTAGGCACACACAACACACTTCATTTCACCTCAACCTGAGGACCCTAGCTGCTTACTCATTAGTCTATACTTGCATGTATATAAGGAGGTGCAGTGCGTGGTTTTTATTATGTGACGTACCTGTATTGCCTGTACGCGGCACATAAACAGTATATTCTGGAGACTCGTACCAAAAGTACTGTACCATTACAATTATTTGCAATCAAGCTCTTAAAATTTCAGTAGTAATAATCACGACCAAATTAATGTTCTCGTAAAAATAAAATGCCTCCAGAATTATAAATCTAATAATGGGTTGAAGGATGCCATATAAATATTGCACAGTATAACGTAAATTATTTCTTTTTAAAATTAATTACCAAGCTGAAATCTAGTACCTTCTCAACATACTGTATCAATTTATTAAATTCAAATATTTAGAAGATCGAGCGAACCTTTTAACAGTCAGCAGAACTTAAATGATTTTTGGGAGACCATGCTTGCAGTTTTTAACTTGTTTTTAAATTAATGTTTATTGCTAATTTTACAGATCTGTATATATTTATAATATAAATGATTTATATACTGTACTGTATACTGTGTATGTATAAACGTATAAACCAATATAAATGAACTAAAATATAAGATTATTTGAATTTCAATTGACCAAAAATATAAACACTACAGCTACATCACCCAAAAAGTAAACAAAGTTACAGGTCTGTAAATTTAATTTAGATGGCCTATATTTATAACAACAAACACCAAACTATGTTACTTTTTTTGGTGGCTTTGTAAAGGGCCAGTGCCTATATTTATTAGTATGCATATTATGTTATTGATGTATGATTAATATAATTATAAACCTTAATTCTCCACATATACGGGCGTCCTATGTAATAAAATAATTTACGCCCATTGTTTATATACAATATTAAAAACGTTTCCATTTAAATTCAATCAATGCTTATTCTCTATATTTTAGTATCTATATTGGTATTTTATTTGAACATATTTGTAAAATATAAATCGTTTTTATATTTTAAGCGATATCTAAATCAGAGAAAAAAAAATCAGTTTATATTTTAAGCAGATATCTGAATCAGAGAAAAGACAAAAATCAATGGAATCGATTAATGGAACACTACAGACTACAGATCATGTCTATGTTAAATTAAACAAGTTCCCGCCTTCTAACTTAAAGCATCAAAATAAAAAAATAATAATATAAAAACATTCAACTGTGAAACAACTAGTATTGTCCATCAAGATCAATAAATACCTTTGTTTTATAAATATTTGACAAATTGTGTATAGGACAGTAAATTTAGACTTACTATGAAATTATTGTTGCGTTGAACAGCTTCACTTCTCACGAAAAATACACGCCAATGACACAAGCAATGTTTTTTTTCATAATATCCCTCTTCACTCAATTTCTCACGTCTTAACTACTCATTTCTAGCAAATAGTTGATATTGTCTTTCCATTTAACAGTCTTAAACCATATCTTTCATTTATAATCACAGTATACAATGAACTTATATCCATTTGGCAAGTCAGCTGGAAGCTTCAGACGAAATTATTACCTTCCCTACCAATAGTTAGGTTAGTACAATGCTGCTGCCGCTGACTCGCTCGCGGCCACAAATGCCCTAATGTGCCGGTTCGTAAACATTATAGGTCGATAGGTGGCAGCACGTAACAGCTAAAATCTTGTAGTTGGATCATGCGTGTTAAATCGTGTCAAGTTTGAACGTTTCCTCCTCAAGAAGACAAAAAATTAAAGGCTTATTAACTATATTAAACGTAAAAAGCATGTAATTAGAAACAATTAAATATAAGCTCAGACAAGTGCGTATCCGGGGGGGGGGGGGGGGGGGCTGCACAGCCCCCCCCCCCCCCCCCGAAATTTTGGATTTAACATGGGCAATATAGGCATTTCTCCCACTCCATTTTTTTTTAACATAGACCTTATGGAGGCAGCCCCCTCCGAAATTTTTTTCTGGATCCGCGCCTGATGTGCTCAGAATACTTTTCTATCTGATTTGGGAGAATCTCTTAATTATATTATATTTTATTATATGCTGCTCCTCGTCATCGTCATTGACAAGCTTCAACGTAAAAATGCCGCAGCGCCGCATTCTGACATCGCTTTTCATAAGGTTTGTTAGGAGAAAAATCTTATTTATTTTTTCATTCAAATTCTATATGCTGCACAAAATCTCGAATATTTTTTATGTCGTGTAAATTTAAGTGATTTTTCCAGTGACTCATATGAATTATTAATCTTGCCCTTCATAAGAACCGTCGGAAAAAATTAAAAACCAGGTACCGCTGGGTTAAAGGATAGGAAGCTTGATAGAACATGTCGTCGCTCACGCGCTAGATTTTCATAGGCTGAGAGAATTGTGTCGTCAATGTTGAAGCTTCTCATTCCTTAATTCCGTTGCACGTGAAGTCGCGATCGAGCAGTGAAGATTATTAAATTATTATTATATAAAGGTCCGCGGGGTCCGGCCTCACTGATGGTACCATATTTTTTTTTAATTTAATTATTAATGTAGAATTGATTTGAATTATACAGATAAATTTAAAATATAACAGCATGAATTGATTTTTTTATCGAAGAATATAATCTCCATATATATGTTTTAATATGTTACGTACAACGTACTTAATATCAAATGTGTTTTATTGTAATTTTATAACCTCTGCATCAGATCTGATTTTACCATTGTATATAATATATATTTAATACTATAAGGAAACAAATTGTTTAAGGGTAAGATAACGCCACCATGCAATGTTAAAAAAAATCCCTCACACAAAAATTATGAAAAAAAAAATTAAAATGATCTCCTCCTATATACACTCCCTATCAGTAGCTAAAATATCAGGTGTACAAATACGATCTAGTTTAATTTGAGTTAAAAAATTTTAAAGTTGACTACTTTAACATGGAGAAATGAAACTTCCATGTTAAATTAGTCAACTTTAAAAATTCATAACTCAAAAACTAGATCGTATTAATTTGTATACCTAATATTTTAGCTACTGATATATAGGAGGTGGGGTGTAAAGGAGAACATATTATATTTTTTTCATAATTTTTGTGAGGGATTTTTTTTTAACATTTTGGTGGCGTTATCTTAATTACCCTTCATTTCATTTTTTTTTTAATATAATATAAATATGTGAAAACCTGAAGTCTGTGTCTATTATACTGTCACAAGCTGCTAATATTTTAAAAACTAATCTTATGTAAAAACAAAATTTTGCCATCTTGCCTAAAATTATCTAAAAACTGACGTTCTCCGTTTATGAGTTTTCCAAACTAAAACTCTAGTTTCGGGTGTATTGTAATAGTCTATGTAAATAAGTGTCATATATATATATATATATATATATATATATATATATATATATATATATATATATATATATATAAATATATAAATATATATATTAAATTCACTACATGAAATTAGAAATTTAGCGCGCATGATTTCCTAGATTTAATTTTAATTATTTATTTTAGGCTCAAAAATTAAGTACTTTTTTAAATGATATTATTAAAATTTGAAATGTTCTCCTCTACACCCCGTGTATCAGTAGCTAAAATATCAGGTATACAAAAACGATATAGTTTTTGAGTTATTAATTTTTAAAGTTGATTATAATTTAACATGGAAGTTTCATTTCTCCATGTTCAAGTAGTCAACTTTATAAATTCATAACTCAAAAACTATAGATCGTATTTGTATACCTGATATTTTAGCTATACTGATCGATAGGGGGTGTAGAGGAGAGCATTTCAAATTTTTTTCATAATTTTTGTGTGAGGGATTTTTTTTAACATTGGTGGCGTTATCTTACCCTTAATTATATTTTTAAGTTATATATATTATATATCATACAAAGACTTAAAACATTTTCATATATATTTATAAATGTGCAATTTTTTGTTAATTTTACTGCATATATGTCGATCAGCTAGATCTAGTAAATTAAAAATATTGGATACTATTTTTATTAAACTTTATTTCAACTTAATACATATTATAGTAGGATGTAATACATAAACAGTATAATGCATGATAGTTACTACTATTATTCTCAAGAACATGTTTATACGAAAAGTATAAAATTTTATGCATGAACAGCAACTAATAAATATATTACCTATATTAAAAAATAGTTACAATATTTTTAGCGACCATATATGCTGAGAAATTAGAAATAAAATTTCACTAAACTAGATTTAGACGCTACAATTTTGTTATTATTTATTTAATTTTCCTACACTTTTTTATATTTTGTTTTATTATGCACATTTGAGCTGCCAGCATGAGAGAAAGAAATATTTTTTATAAAAAGTTTCGAAATATTCATATTTTTTCTTTTCTTATTTTTGTATAAAATTGTTGTCATATTATATTACTACTTACTAACAAATCTACATCTACTTTTATATATAAACATAAGTTTGAGATTTCATGAAAATTACTGAAATATCATAAAATTATACTAATATTAATGTTACAAATATTTAAATATTACAGGTTACAAAAAACATTATATGAAAATAGTTGTGAAAAAATTTATTACAAGAAGGATCATATAAAAAAAAGGGGGGGGGGGATCTGATTTAAATATTCGAATATACTACACGAAAACAACTTAAGATCTAAAATAGAAAAAAAAACATTCCCTAGTACAAAGCACATGTATTTATCTCAACATTATCTTTTTTTTTTTTCAATCATAATTTACAGAAAATATAAGGAAACAATAACTGATACATAATTTTTGTGTGCATGTGTCCGGTAACGAGAGGTCGATAGAAAGGACAAAAAGACACTTTGTTATTGGCATATTATAATATGCTGAGCTCAGTGGCAGACACAAAATGAAGTAATCATAAAATCGTTGAGTATTTTTCTCCGTCTTCTTCACAAGTGATATTAACTGCGGCCCCTGTGGTACAAGATATGGGCACAAATAAAGTCCAATGAGATAGGTTTCCCGTGGTGGTACACTCGGGATTTATTCTTCCACTTCAGCAGGGGTGGGGGTCTGCTGCTCGGCTTCGGGGGCAGACGCTTCGGCACTGCTCTCCTCCACCTTCTCACTTATTTATAGTTTTCAATCATGATCAATAAATTTAAGTCTGCCAAAAGTTACAATTGTATACTGACTGGTAAATACAGCAACAGTAATTTAAGAGGAGGGGAATTTAATACAAATCCCAATGGTGGCAAAAATACAATATTTGAACTATATACTGTCTTGGAGCAAAATATTCAATGGTTTATATATAATTAAAGCTACACTTTCTTTTTTTACTGTCCTTTTTTTTTTTATTCATTTTTATTATAGAATACATAATACAATTTTAGAAAATTACAATTTTATAGTTTTGACCTCTATGAGCTTTAAGCTTTATGTTATTTAAAAGTAAATAGTATATTAATGAACGGAGTAATTTAAATTTCTACCACGAAAACAAACCATAGTTTCTCTTTTTACTAAAAATGCAATTTTAAATTACAAAATTTAAATTTGCCTGCCGAAAACTTCTGCCGAGAAGTGATGGACACTTCTACTTTTTATCAAAGGATAAAAGTGATTTTCCATAATATAATAAATAAAAATATATACCAAAGCCTGGGGAACCACAAACAAGTGCATTACCGCACTAGGTGGAAAGCGAGATAAACTTACTATATAGGGATTAGGGAGGGAGCAACGTAATTTTTAATTTACACGGTCATCCATCTAAATACTAACTGCGCTTGACATAGCTTGACTTCGATGATCTAATGAAAACCACTCAATGCAGTGGTGCCGCGCTCGACTTCTTCCGAGTTTTTAATGGAGTTCGACTTTGGGAAAAAATATTTATACATTGAAGAAAGGATAGATTTAAATTCAAGTGCGGATCCAAGGGAGGGGTGATGGGGGCAATCGCCCCCCCCCCCCCCAAAGGTCCCAAAATACATTGAAGGTGTTACCACCCCCACACTTCACCCCCACCCACTCCAAATTTTAACATTGCGGGATAGGGCACCGCTCCCCCTCCCCCCCCCCCCGGAGCCGCGAGCTGGATCCGCCCCTGAGTTAAATATGGTATTCTGATTTTTTTTTTTTTTTTCAGATTAATTTGAAGTCAAGGCGTCATAAAGTTAGTGTGAACCTATTGGTAACTGCTTTAACTACGTGCGTCTAGCGGGGATTGCTGTATATGATTTATATTGCAAAATCATGTAAATGCTCCGTCAGCAGCCACAGCATAATTTTGCAGAAATGACAACACCATAATTAGTTGTCAAATACTTTGGAACAAATATAAAAAAATATTTTAACTTCGGAAGTGATTTCTGTCCTAAAAATTTGATATTTTTTTTATTCTCCCCATGCTATAGGTATTGCCGTATCCTCGATGAAAAGAGCAAAATTGTCAGACGTCAGTGCCATCTCTTGGTCCTTTATGTCCTGTATTCTCGACATAATTTATGGCCACAGAAATTTTTGAAATTATTACAAATACAGTTTTGATTCATTTTTATGCTATAAATTATGAATTTTGTTGGATATTTTGTCAGTTCTTCCATGCATTTTTCACTTATTATAAATAGTTTTTATATATTAATATATTTTTTATAATAAATGTAATACAGCAGTATAGGAAACACCAGAATATATAAAAGCAACTACTGACTGTTATTTTAAAAATGCAGGCAAATAATAAAAAGTAGTCATCAACCATTTGTAAAATTAACTATAAATGGATTATATTATAGTTCTGTGCGGCATCACACATTTCAGAGCTGCATAAATTTCTCAATGCTTTTATACATCGTTGAAAAATAGTCATTCAAATGCGGCGGTTTGTGAGCTACTCTGATTGGTTACACATGCTCAGAATACTGTGCGGATACTGTGGTAATTGATTAGCTTCGCATGTAACACACAGAACGTGAAAGTGGGAAAAAAAATTGTAGCGTTAAAAATATTCTTCCATTCTTTATTATATATATTATGGTTAATATATAAATATAAAACATATTTCACATAGAAGTTTATAACAGCTAGAAATTAGTACACTTTATTTATATAAAAAAATCCGATCTGGCTATTACCGTGGGTATAAACAATTAAACCCTCTATTTTTCCTGAATTCATTACTGCTTTATAAAAGATTCAATGGCGTAATTTTATTGCATGTTTTAAATCTTATGATATTTTTTTATAATAAACTTACTAAATATATATATATATATATTATAATTTCCCTAAAAAAATATGAGCTCTTTAAACTGCAATTTAGAAAAAAATATAAACATATTTTATAATCATGATCTGAACAAAAAATTTATGTTTAATAAAGGGTATGGAGTCGATTCATATTTAAGAATAATAAAAATATATATACAGAATAGATGTTAGAATACGATTCTTATAAAACAGTAAAAAAGAAGATTGCATTTTTTTTTTAAATCCTAGCTAAATTAGGAAATTATTTTCTTAACATATTATATATTTTACTAAAAAGATATGATTTTTTCAAAATGAGAAATTTAACAAGATTCACTTTGTTATACATATTATACATTATATTTAATATTTATATATTTTATATACAGGGTGTCCCAAAGATCTTTAGATTTATAAAACCCAAATAGCATGCATTCATTTAATATTTTTTAATGTTCACTTTATAAACATATTTAAAGCTCTGAATTTTACCTGTTCAAAAATGTCAGCGATTTTTTTGGTTTTAAGGTTGCTTTTCCTTTTTTAACCGTTAGAAAGTAAAATGGGCACTTTTTTCCTGAATCGAATCACGAGTGCACCTGCACCTAAAAATTGGTTGCATCAATTCTTATGCTTGTCAATTTTTTTTAATGCAAATGCTACAAGGCCTCTCTAAATGGGCTCCGTTGGTGGCTCAGCAAACATATCCAGTCCCTCCTCGAACTCAAGCCACACATTGCGCAGCATGATAGGCATAGTGGACTAGATCGTTGGTGGTGATGCCTTGCTTTAGCTCCAACGAGTCTCACACTGAAATTTTGAATACGCTGTCCTTCACATAGTCCCGTAGAAAGAATTTTGAAGGAGTGACGTCAGGGAACCTGGGGACCCATGTTCTGAGGCCCCACATCGATCCATATAATATATATGCCTGGGAACACCTCGTCCAAAAAAGATGCACGAAAAAGTGCAAAAAGCTCCCACTTTGCCTTCTAATGGGTAAAAAGAAAAAGTTCACCTTTCAATTTTTTTTTCTTTTCACATATTTGAAAATTTTAAATTCAGAGCTTTAATTTGATGTATATATAAAGTGAATAAAAAAATTCTAAACGGTTGCTATTGGAGTTTGAAAAATCTAAAGATCTTTGAGGCACCAGGCTGTATAACAATCCTATTATACTTTATATTATATATTATTTAACAATAATATAAATGTTTATTGAGCAGAAAAACAAAGTACATAATATATCGATCTAGTTTATTTAAAATGCATAAAAACGTTGCTCAATGAGGTATTAGAATGTGGCTATTAGATTTTAGTGGCTTCATTGAAAGAAGGGGTAAAAATATGATACTGTGAACTTTGTCAGATTTTTCTGAGACCGTGAACTATTTTTAAAAAATTATTGAAAGTTTATTTTGATGACGTCACAGGCGTCACTCCCTAAGAAAAGGGATAGGGCAGTGTCGCCCGTGACGTCATAAAATAGACTTTCAATAATTTTTTAAAAATAGTTCCCGGTCTCAGAAAAATCTGAAAAAATTCACAGTACCATATTTTTACCCCTTCTTTCGATTAAGCCACTAAAATCTTTGCATATATTCTAATATCTCATTGTATATAGTATTATATTTATTATTCATTATTATAAATTAATTCCACGGTTTTTATTAAACATATAAAACTAAAACATTTAGTGCAGATCATAGTAACATGATCGCTGCAACTAGGAGGGATTAAATTTTTCTGGGGAATAATTATTTTTCTATTTAGCTCTCGATCGATCATCTATTATACACATTATATTATATATCATTATTATTATGCTAGAAAGATCAATTAATTTTTCATACCTTATTTTTTTGTTGTGGTACGCAATATCGAATAATAACATTATTATTATAAATTTGTCAGATTCTAAATTTTCATTTTTAAAATCTAATTAATTCAGATAAATAATATTAAATCAAATCAGCACGATTGCGATTATGCACTTACTATATATTTGACGATATTTGAATTGCTCCCTTAAATTTAGCTTGATTTTAAATTGTTCTTCTTGAGAATGTATATATCTATCAGAAAAAACAGTGGAGTTAGTATTTTCTAACAATAGTTAAAGTGGTTCTCTAATGGGAACCAGCAGAATAAAAAAAAAAATTATTTCACATTGGTTTTCCATTTTTTTATTTGGCCGAAATATCAGTCAAGTTTTGACACCGCGATCTCACGTGCGAAACGTATTAATGTTAAAAAAAAAAGATGCAAAGTAGAACGAAGATGGGAAAACTGTATTTTATATTTAATTAGTATGAATAATATTAAAGGTAACATAATTATATTCTTTAACGAATATATTTATTATATATTATATAATATACAGAATATATACTAACCGCGTATAACTTGATAATTTAATTTTTATGTTAAATACTGAAGCTTTACAATTATCCATGATTATCAATATATATAGTTTTATTTATTTCTCTATTCAACTTTTTTGCTACTTTTAGTCTATTACAGAGTTTTTATCTCGAGAAGTAAATCTTATATATTTTATCTCTTAAATAAATTTATTCTTTTTTCTCACCAAACCCATCTCTTTTGCCTGTATCTGTACCAAGACGAATTGCCGCTCTTCCTGAGCTGTGCGCGCCACATGGTCAGGGGTTTGAATGACACTTTCACCCCGTCGTGGTAACAAAAACTTCGGTCATAAACCTTTCGGAAAACCTTTCGAAGATAAACCACTTTATTTATAAACAGAATTATTTTAAACTTTGCTAAGATAACTTATTCTAATATAAAGTTTTGTGTCTGTGTTTTAACATTTCGAAGTATATAAATAAACTTTCTACTTTAACATTACACATTTTTATTTCGAAGATTATTTTCCCACTTTCTAAGAACACACATCAACCCGTTCCATTTGATTAACATGTATAATAAACCTTAGCAACCTCATAATGATTCTGAATTTTTTTTTTTAGAGACAGTTCTTGGCACCAAAAAAATATGGAAATATTTCAAAACAATCAGATGATCCAATTTTTTAAAATTATTAATTTCTAGTTTTTAGGTCTCCATGGGAAAGCCCGCGCGGTATACTGAAAATTTAAAAAATTCATTTAACAAAAGTGGATCGTCCGATTGTTTTGAAATTTTTCCCACATTTTTTTGATGCTAAGAACTGTCTTTCAAAAAAATTCAGAATTATTATGAGGTTGCTAAAAGGTTTACATGTTAATCAAATGGGACAATATACCAACATTCGATTGTTCGTGTTTTATCTTACCCTTATAATTAAATTTTTATTGCAAATAAATATTTTATATGAAATTGTTACAGTATATGATTTTGTATATTATAATAACATCTAATATTAAAATAGGTGATTTAATTTTATGGTGTCAGAATATTTGCCTATATATATAAAACTGTATCATAGTTATATATTATAATTGTAATGCATGTAGAAAAAATATATGATTAAATTAAAATCTTTATTTATTTATTTATTTATTTATTTATTTGTTTCCTCATGAATACATAAATAACAAGTCAGAGGCAATTAAGACACCTAACGACCTAACAGTCCAAAATATATCTTTGTGTAATAATTAAATAAAACAAATTAATTTATTAATTTGGCAAAATTATAATAGCTAGTTTGTCAATTAATTGGAGGATGATATACATTATTATATTTATTATATAACATATTCAATCATTCATAACATGAATTAAGCCACATATATATCTCATTGCGGGGTATATAAATTATATACAATAATAATATATATTGTTTTAATGTTACTATATATTAATTACTATGCTAGCTACTATGGTTAAAACAATTGACTATAATTTGGATTTTCAGTTAATTGCACTACAATTAAATGTTAAATTACAATTTTATTCAAAGTGTATTTAAATTAATTTAATTACAACTATACAGGGAAAATGAAAAAAAGCAGAAATTAACGTAAAACTCAAGCACTTATTTGTTTGCCTTAAAATTGTTTATTTAAGAAAAAAATCATTCAACTGAAGAACTGTAATACACCATAAGCCCCAAAAGTTATTCCTACCACCACTTAATTTTCATAAGAATAATCCTTCAACATATTATATATATATATATATATATATATATATATATATATATATATATATATATATATATATATATATATATATAAATGTTATTGACAGACAAAAGCAGCATTCACATTTGGTACAATTGGCACACCACGATTGATGACATGGGGTATTTTCTTGCTCACCATACTGAAATCATACAAAAAAAAATATTATAGCTATACCTTTTTTTGCAGACCATTAAATTTTGATGATGGTAAAATTGTCAGAAATCAATATTAATTGATGCAAATAATTAATATATAATTGAAAAATATGTTATTAGTTATTATGTTTATGTATTATACATTCATGTATAATAATATGAAATTATTCATAGAGTATTTGAGTATTATGAATTTATGAAACTAATTGGTAAAGCAAGCACCATCATATTAAATCACCTAGAATCTAATATTAAATAGTATTATAAAATACACATTATAAAAATTTCATATAAAATATATGTGTTTGCAATGTTAGTGGTATTTAAACTTAAAAACAACCTTATGTACATAATATATAGCAGTGCTATAATGGCACCTACAAATTATAAAACAAAACAAGACAACCAACATTAAATTCTATTTAAGGTTAAGTTTTTACTTTCAAGGTATATAATTATATACACTAATATACAGTAAGAACTTGTTAATACGTAAAGTCAAAAAACCCAGGAAATAAGGTTTACCAAGTTTTTCCTAACAACAAGTTTCGTAATAACGAGTTTTTACTGTACAATATACATAGAAAGAAATAAGTAAAATAACTCTCCGTGTTCTATGTAATGTCAGAGGATGTAAATTAATTATTATGAATAACTTACATGATTTTTTGAATGATTTTTTTTATTGCAAAAATCAATAAAAAAGTATATATTTTTTTAATTTTATTTAAATTTTTATTGTTGAAGTAATTAAAATAAAGGTATTGTATAATATTATATATTAGATTAGGTGTAATTTTGGAATTAACTGCATGACAATCAATGAATTTGAATCCAGCAATTTCATATATTTCATTCACGACATACATAATTTGATATATATATATATATATATATATATATATATATATATATATATATATATATATATATATATATATATATATATATATATTATTAAGTGCATATATGGCTTATGAGGGGGAAGGGGGGTAGAGGGGGGCTGTGTAACTGCAGCAAATATAAATAATAATATTATTTTAAGAAAATTTTCAAAAATGTTTGTATTTTCTTCACACTGGAAGACAGCATGGCCAGTTCCAAATTAATGTTAATTCTAATGTTCCGGAACATTTTTTTTTTTTTTTTTTTTTTTTTTTAATGTTTTGCAATTCTTCCTCACATTGCTTGTCCTGCAGTCTATATATACAAATTTGAAAATAATATAATTATATTCAACATTAAGCTACATAATTAATGTATATATGATTATATGATAGAGCTAGATAGAGAGGGCCGGTATCCGGTATACATAAAATACACACACACACACACACACACACACACACACACACACACACACACACACACACACACACACACACACACACACACACACACACACACACACACACACACATATATATATTTATATTATAATTATGTTACAAGTTTTAAAATTGTATGTACATATATGTTGAGATTCAAATCTTAATGATTTAAATAAAATTTTAATTTGCATGCATGCAGCGATAAAGAATTCTTACACATACTGTATTTTTGTCATAATAGTCAATTAATATATAGTAAAATTATAATAGCTGTAGATGCTAGATTAGCTAGTGCATGCACTTAAAATTATAATAACAACATAATAAATAATTGTAATATTTATAAAAACATAAACGTGGACATACCTTATGCAATCAATGATTGGGCACACAGAGACACACATGGTACAGCCAGTGCAATCATCTGTGACTGTGGGTATATGTGTGTGAGCGTCAAATTCAATTGCTTGGTAGCCTGAATCATTGCAAGCCATGTAGCACTTGCCACAGTTGATACACATATCCTGAAAACAAATAACAAAATAAATAGGCAATTTCTCTTTTTTTTTTTTTAGTTATTGATAAAGTTATAGACACTGTGTGATGCAGATATATTTGATACACAATGTAGCGTACGTCACGTATATTTATATAGCTGAAGTTTCGTTATTAAAATGAGCAATATATAATATGTTCACTTCTTTTGTTGGTAAGTAAATCGCATTTTTACTCAGATAACTTGAAACTAGAAACTATATAGTGTGCCATTCAAGAAACATATATGTAAAAGTGCACAACATTAATTTATTATCTCTATTATTTGTGCCGTGTATTACATTGATTTAATCAATTTGATTATAAATGTTGAATGAAAAATCAAGTTTTTGTCACTTAATTTTAGCACATTATATCGATGAATTGTAAACCAGTAAAAATTATATCTCACTTTATTATAGAGAATTATTTCACAACGCTGCATCATGCAAATAATCGGCAACATTATTTGATCTCAAAAGCAAAGCTTGTTTTGTTAGTTTATCAATTATACGTATAATATATTATAATAGAATATCGTCCTCAATTTTTTTATTGCAGAAATGGATAGAGGGTGCAAAGTTATATGCTACCCTGATTTTTTTCAGATTTTTTAGAGCCCGGGAACTATTTTTAAAAAATTATTGAAAGTCCTTTTCGTGACGTCACGAAACGCCGTTCCTTAAGAAAAAGATAGGACTTGCCGCCGCGTGACGTCACAAAAAGGACTTTCAATAATTTTTTAAAAATAGTTCCAGGTCTCAAAAATATCTGTAAAAAATCAGGGTAGCATAACTTTGCACCCTCTATCCATTTCTGCAATAAAAAAAATTGAGGACAATACTCCATTATATTATATTAATATATGTTACTATATATAATACAGTTTATCGAATGTTGATTACTCCCGGAAGTGTCAGGCAGGATCAATTCCATTCGTCGCCATCCATTTTTTTTTTATATATATATTTTGTTTAGTCTCAAACTTCGGAAAGAAAAAATATTATAATAATAGAAGGTGTTCTGCAGTTTTATAATGCAATGTGCTTCATAAAAGGCCAGAATGCTGCCACTTCCAGTAGTAATTTTATATTGAATGAACTGCTTATGCATCTCCAAGAGACTCCAAGCTAGTTTATAATATATCTATGAAAATCACTAGAAAAACAAAGTAACTCCTATGTGTACTGCTGCAGCAGCATCAGCCGCGCCGGCCGCGCCGGGTGGCGAACGTACCGCGCGCGACTGGCCGCACGCTCGACCGCGCTTGACGGAGGAGCGAGTAACAAAAAAAAAAAAGGGTTGAATTGTTTATCGTAAAGTTTTTATAGTTTAATTATTTTATTAGACATTGCTCTCTCTCTTGGAAATATATAAATATATATATATAATATATATATATATAAATATATAAATATATATATATATAAATATATAAATATATATATATATATATATATATATATATATATATATATATATATATATATATATATATATATATATATATATATATATATATATATATATATATATATATATATATATATATATATATATATATATATATACAGATATCGAGGCATGAAATTTTTTATTGAATATGTCCATGGTTTTGAAACAAACACGAAAATTTTAATGATATGCACAACTCTGCATTTTTTTTTTTGTTTTTTTTTTGAAAAATGCATATTCTTGGCATCATAATTCTGTAAACAAAATTTGTCTAACTATTAAAGAAAAAAAAATTTAGCAGTGATTACAATTAATTGAAAACGGGAATACTATACGTAATTTCTCCCACCCGTATTTTCCGGAAAAAATAATTTTTTTACAAATGTATTTTAGGACGAGCTTTGGAGGGGAGCTGACATGTTTATTATAGGTCAATTTCGTGAACATCTGATGACCACTTAATTTGTTTTTCACCGTGGAATCCATGTATTCTGGGCCATCATCATCATGTATTGTTTTAGGGGACAGAATTATAGACTATATCAATAGAAAAATATATAAATATATTACATATGTATATATAATACACGAAATATTTCAGAATCCTATTATAACATATATATAAAAGCTCCTCTGTAACAATTTGTGAGTATTTATTATAATTTTTTTTAACCAATTATTACTTTTTTGGTTCAAAAATCAACTGAAAATTATTGTCAGTATAATATATACATATTTATGAATAAATATTATACTTACATCATTGATAAGTGCGACAACTTGCTGCTTGACATCCAAACGCTTGTAAGGTCCAATCTTGGGTAATGCAATACCAATCATATCTTGAATTGATGGAATAGGCTTTGTTGGTTCTAGAGCAGGTCTGTTAATTGTTGGGTGATTCTTCTCAGAAAGTAAATCTTCCTTCTTTTTCATTTCAGCAATTTGGTCGTCTCTTGTCTTTTGATAATCACCAAAGAATGGCAACTTCTGTAAGACAAAATCATGCATGTAATAACTCATATATGTGTATACTTGTATACATATAACAAAGTTGTAAAGAAATATGGGAAAAATTTAATGTATTAAATTTACCAAGCATTTGTATTTTTTATGATAATGTTGTATGTGAAAATAAACTATCATATGTTTATTTTAAATTAATAAAGATGTGACAGATTATGCACTCAATCAAACATGTTTGCAAAATATTTTTATATGCAGAGATGATATTGCTTAACCTATTATTGATAACACTCGACTCTTAAGGCGAGCTCTTGGCCAAAAACATCGCCTATAATAAAGAAATTATTCTCTTCTATTCTATAGTCTTATAAAGAATCAGGCTATTGCTATGAAAATTCTTCAAGAATATCTCAATACTAACAACCATCTTGTAAATCTTGTAATGAATAACTTAAAGACCAATCATATAATATATATATGCTATATATTTAATAGATCTTCTAAAAAAAAAAAAAAAAAAATACTTTTTGAGTCAATATATATCAAACTAGTCTCAAAGTTGTAAATATCTTGATGGTATGTTTATTGATGATAAATTGTCTTGGCAAATACATATAACTGAATTGAATAAGAAATTGCCAAAAATTAATTTTGCTATGATGCAGCTTCGTAAAGTTTGTAATTTAGAATCTTTAAAAAATGGTGTATTACGGTTATGCATATTCTGTAGTAACTTAATTATAGTGTTCTTTTATGGGGCTCATCTACCCATGCTAGTGTGTTCGTAAGCCAAAAAACTAAATAATAATAATAATAATAATAATAATAATAATAAGGTTTTGAGCTTGTAGCACCCCCGCATGTGTACCCGCATTCCCCTCTCAATGTTTGGTACGGGCGCTTAATTGCACCTTGGCTTGATTGAGCCCGGTGTTAGTGCTTATGAAGAAGAAAGCAAGAAAAAGACATAATAATAATAATAATAATAATAATAATAATAATAATAATAATAATAATAAATAATTAGAAGCATGATTCAAGCCAAAGCAGGTCAGGGTTGTAAAAAAATATGGGAACAACTTAATATATTGAATTTCTCATGTATTTGTATTTTTTTATGATTATATGTATGTTAAAAGAAATTATTACTTATTTCAAAGCAACAAAGATGTGACTGGATATAATACTAGACCGTTTAATCTAATACGAGTACATAAAAAGTTCGGAGGTTATGAGCAAAACTAAAAGATACCATTTTTATCGAAGCTCGATCAGTGTTGTACAAGAAACTTCCAGATTATATAAAAAAATTGAAAGTATGTATGTTTTTAAGAAGCAATTGTTTGCCTACCTTATTAAAAAAATATATTAATCTATTATGCTCATGCAACAAGAAAAATGCCAATAATAATTTGTAATTCTATATATAGTTGTAGTAATTGAATATTGTAATTGTGTGAGTTATTTTTGTAATAATTTGAATGTATATTTGTATTACTATAATCTTTATTCTTTGTTTTTACAACCGCTTAATCCAAATTGTTAAATGTTAAAATCTTTTAAGTATTATAATATATATATATAGTCACAATATTTCAACTGATATTTAATGTGAATGAATAAATAAATAAATAAATAAATAAATAAATAAATAAATAAATAAATAAATAAATAAATAAATAAATAAATAAATAAATAAATAAATAAATTTATAAATATTACACAGTCAAATCTAATTCATAAAAAATACAGGCTATGAGGAAACTAAAAGAGACCATTTGTATTTGAGCTCACTTATAAACTCCCAGATAATATATTATTATATTATAAATTTAAAAAATGTACTGCATTTTGTTGAGAAACAATAGAGTATTGACCTAAAAAAAATTTATTGCAGAAATGGATTATAGAGCGTGCAAAGTTATGCTACCCTGATTTTTTTCAGGTTTTTTTAGAGCCCGGGAACTATTTTTAAAAAATTATTGAAAGTTCTTTTTGTGACGTCACGCGGCGGCAAGCCCTATCTTTTTCTTAAGGAGCGGCGTCTCGTGACGTCACAAAAAGAACTTTCAATAATTTTTTAAAAATAGTTTCCGGGCTTTAAAAAATCTGAAAAAAATCAGGGTAGCATAACTTTGCACGCTCTATCCATTTCTGCAATAAAAAAAATTTGAGGTGAATACTCTATTATTTAGTTATTTTATAAAAAGGAATTATTGTTCTATCAACAATTTAAGAAAAATATTAATAATGACTGTGTTTCAACTCTTTTATTTGCAATTCTAAAACTTAATTGTTTGATTTATTAATTTATTATTATTATTTTTATATTAGATGTTTGTAAGTTTATCAATCTATATGTTGTGTTTTTTTTTCCAGCTACATTTAAATAATTAGGTATGTTGTATTATGTAGAGTCACAATGTACCAACTGGTACTTAATGTGAATAAAATATGAAATCACTCTCACTGTATTTTTATTATTTTTTTTTTTTTACCTTATTTGTAAATGATTGAAGAGAGACGACGGGTTTCCCTTTTTGGTGAACAAACGTTGGTGGAGACTGTCCGTCCCACCCAACAAGATGATCTTCCATGCTCCGCAGATAGAGAAGGGTTTGAAGGCCAGTCACATAGTCATCAATCAGAGTGAAGTCTTGGTTTTGCACTGCACTTCCAATCTGCAATAGTATTATATTCTTTACTCTAATCTTTATTATTTTTTATCATGAGTTATAATACTCTTCTATACTGCATGCAATACAAAAAATATATTGTGCATGAATAATTTGACACACATTTGATCATAACATATATATTTATTTATTTTTATGTAATGAATAATATTTGTTCATTCAAATTTCAAATTTTTGTACATGTTGTCAAACAATATTACTTAATTAATAATTATATGAAAAAGAAGTCATGCAATGAAACATGATGAAATGCAAATTTGCAAAAAAATAATAATACATAAAATTACATTTAAAGCATTAAGATAAATTAAAATTAATTAGATTGGCTTTTCATTGGAAAAATACAACAATTAAAAAAAAACTAGCAAAAGCAGAATAATATACTATTTTTAATTAAGTACAGTAGTATTATACATATTCAACATGCTTTAAGACATTGATAGGTAATAGTTAAAATTAATGTAGTGCGTCCATCATGCAAATTTTATAAATTTTCTGACCTGCACTACTGAGGCTCCGGCAAGAAGAAACTGGAGGGCCACATCTGCTGAGTCAATACCTCCAATGCCAAGGATTGGGAAGCCTGGCAGAGCATTTGCAATGGCAGACACCGCTCGCAAACCCATTGGTCTCACAGCGTTTCCAGACACTCCTCCATATGTGGTCAACTTCTCACTCCCTACTGCTGGCCAGGCTTGGCCGTCAGCTTTTAATCCCATGAGACCTTGCACAGTGTTAATTGCTGATACCCCGTCAGCCTTACCTAAAAACAAGCAAAAGTTATAAAGGCACCTAAATTAATTTTAACAGTTTAAAAAATGCATTAACAATGGGATTTTTTATAAGTCTGTTTGGTGGCAATTGTTAATATATTTGAATTAAATGAAACGGTAGCAACAAATTTTTAACATACTTGATTTTATATATATACATGTATATATATATATATAAAATATACTGTCAAAAGCACTATATACTCTAAAAGTATACTATAAAACAAAAGTATATTATATACTCTCTGGATATATATAACCTTTTTCTTTAAACAATTTATAATAAATTAAATTCATTAAATTCTAATATTTATATATGTGATATATATTATATACAACTAATTTATAGCTAAATTGTTAATTAACCTTCAAACTGTTTTACTAGTAATTTTAATTTATTTTACTGAAAATCATGGTAATTAAAAGACGTATCCGTGGGTTTAACAACGAATTTTCTATTTAAACTAATCGTAAAACTGCATAATTATAGGGGAATTAAAATATTGATAGGTTTTTCGTAGTCAAGAAAAAAAAATTGTTAACTTGTTAACTAATATGTATGTGGCAACCCTGTTGTATGTATTAGTTAACAGAGTGCGCACGTAACTGCTATACTCATCCACTACAATGCGCAGTTGCCACATTTGTTTGTTAACTATTTTGATATAGTTAACAAATAAACAAAAAAATTTCTAGGCTACGGAAAACTTATCAATATTTTAATTCCGCTACAATTATTCAGTTTTACGATTATTTTAAATATAAAATACGTTGTTAAACCCACGGATACGTCCTTTAAGAGAGACGAATGCAACAGAAATATAAATATATATAATATATATATATATACAAATATATAATATATATAATAAAAAAATAAAATACATACATACATGTGTACACATATATATATATATATATATATATATATATATATATATATATACACACAATAATTATAGTCATACCTTCATATGCTGCTCGCGCAAGACCGACAATATCAGTGATGTTTGGAGTAAGTTTAACAAAGAATGGAATTTTTACTGCAGCTCGCACCCAAAGAGAAATGTCTTTCACCAATTCTGGTTTCTGTTATTGTTGAATGGGGTGAAAAAAAAAATTAATATCAATGTAAAATTGTATTTATATAAAAAGCTTTGGTCAGTTAATTATTATGTAATTATTACCTGGCCACATGCCAACCCCATGCCTGACTCGCCCATGCCGTGAGGGCATGAGAGGTTGAGCTCAAGAGCGTCTGCACCAGCTTTCTCAGCCATCTGGCTCAGTTCAGTCCAGTCTTCCTTACTGAAGCTGCACATGATGCTGGCAATCACAATCTAAAGCACAAGATGAACAATATATATATATATATATAAATATATTATAGCTATTACAATATTAATCAGAATATATTAGAGTTGAACATTCAGCAAGAAATTTTTTTCCCCTTCTGTTTTAATTATGTGTTTAAACAAAATATTATAGGAACAACTTTAAAGTAAATATTGCATACATTTTTGTAGAGTTTTTAGCAAATTTTCAACCCTGCAATTTCAACTCCAAAGCCTTTTATTATTATTATTATTATTATTATTATACTTATATACTGTGTGTATATATATATACAGTATATATTAATTGTCTATTTCACTTTTAACATTTACTGTTTTATACTATTATACTTTATTTAATGTTTTGAATATTCTTCTTCTTCTTCTTGCATGGTAAAATAATTTTAAAGAAATTGAAACAGAAAAAGGTATATATTTATTATTAATTATATGTATATAAATATATTCTTTTGAATTTCTAAGCCTCATAATTAATTGCATAGCCTCATAAAATGGTCTTAAACTGCTCAAGTAATGATTAAAGGTGCAGAAAGTTGTTACAATTAAGTATCCAGAAACAAGCTTATACCTTCTCTGGGAAATCTTTCTTCAGTTCAGTGACACTCCTGCACCAATAAGCACATGATTTCTCCGAGATCAACTCAATATTGAGGAAGGAGCCTTGCTCAGGGCCGTAGTGATGACGTGAAGTTGTTCCCTTCACTATGCGAGGTGAAATGTTGGTAACAATGTCCTGAAAACACATATACATACATTTATTTTATTTAATAAATTTAATTTAATGCCAATCACTGTGATGTATATATGCGGTTTGAACTTTGAACTATAGATTTTATAAATGTATTTAATTTTGCCCCCTCTTTCTTTATCATGTAATTATTATATTATAATATAATTTATAATACAAATAAAAATTACAGTCTAGTATAATATAAATATTGACTAAATTATTTTTACGATGTTCAAATATTTTAGATGTTCCACAAAAGTAGAGTCACTTTTTAATGATTTGCATTATATTTACCTTGTCTAGGGAGTAAGTTTTGGTGACTGCAAAGCCCCAGCCAGCCTCGAATGATCGACGGATCATAGCACTGGAGGTAGCTGGGGGTGCAGATGCAAGACCAAATGGGTTGGGGAATTTCATCCCACAAACTTCAACACTCAAATCCACATTATCAATAGGAGTGAAGAACTTGGGAAGCTGAGGCTCCTTTGGAATCTGTAGACCCTGCTTGCTCTGAAAATTAGTAATAATGTATAAATAATGACCTGTCAATTAAGTTAGCAATTAATTATAATATTTCTGTAAAATAATAAATTAATTTTAAAATTTTGAGTCTATGATCTAATAATTAATATTTATCACTAACTATAAAGATGTAAATTAATTTTAAAATTTCGAGTTTTCTTACTTAATCACTAACTAAAGATGTTTTCAGGAAATTCAAGAGGGCTTTCCCACAATTAACAGCTTCATTAAATATCCATATTATTTAATTCATTAACTATGTTGAACTTTAAATATTAACAAAATTGATGCTATTAAGAATAATTATAAATCGGGTGCAGCCCTTTTGCGCCGCGGTCAAAATTTCTTGAAAGAGGTACGGGTCTTTTGCGCCGCGGTCAGTATAGGTCTTTTGCGCCCCTGCACAGCAGGGTGCAAACAGGACGATTGCGCCGCCCGGTTTTGAGGCTGTGACTAGGGTTTAAAATTAACATAAACATACTTGAAACCTCTTTTCGAGCTGAACCATGCTATTTCATTGCGATAAATTTAATTGAACAATTTATATTAGAGTACAATGCAGTGCATATTAAGCGTATCTATATTTAATTTCATTTACTCAATAAATAATCTTCGTAAGAAATCCACGGAACAGGTAAAAAATTATTTTATTTAATAGTGATAATATATACGTTCCTGTACAATCTTAATCCAAAAATGCCAAATGCTGAAATTCAATGGTAATTCAGTCACTAATACTTACTTTTAGAAGTATGCACATGAATTTAAATTTATTCTAAATTTATAAAAGTTGTATTCCTTTAAAACCGTTCATAAAAATAATTACTAAACATTTTAACAGGCTATAAAAAAGATTAATGTTTTAACTATAATATTAAAACATGAATTACATGATAAATAATATTTTATAGTTATATACTATATCAGTAAATATATTTACACACAATTTTAAAAAAAATATGTATAATTATTATTTATAATTTATAATAATTTACTATTCTCGAACGAAATGACCGATGGCGGCGCTGTCTGCAGAGTGATGACGTCACAAAATGGTGGACGTAATGCGGCTCGAAAGAAATATGGAGTATGAAAAGCAGGTTAATAATTTGATAATGTGCGATTAGAAGCTTACATAAAAACGTAAAATTTGACGCACCAGCTGTCAAATTAAATTCAGGGGCTTTACAATATTATTGGAGCCAATCGCACCCCTTTCAGCCTTTTCAGGGGTGTTTTTTTCCCCCATAGGAAATACGAAAAGTTTTTCCAATGAATATGACCGAGATGTAACAATTTGAAAATTTATAAGAATTTTATGGAGAAAACTTCATACAATAGGTAATTAATTTACACCTTTGAAATAATTAATTAATACAGATTCATTACCACACCCCCGTGGCACCACCTCTACCACGCACACCCCTGGAGTGCTACCCGGCCGTACCCCGTACCTATTAGTATTTTCCACTTTTTTTAATAAACGAGCTAAAATTATAGAACTTAATTTTCAAGGGGTTATCAACCCTCCTGAACTAAGAAATAATTTTAGATTTTCACCCCGACGCACCCTTGAGTGTTAGATAACTACCCCTAAAACCCATTTTCCTTAAAAATTGTGCTAAAATTATGAAATTAATTTTCAAGGGGTAATCGACCCTCCTAAACTAGGAAATAATTTTAGATTTTCTCCCCGACGCACCCCTGAGGGTGGAGAACTACCCCTAAAATCCACTTTCCTTAAAAATTGTGCTAAAATTATGAAATTAATTTTCAAGGGGTAATCGACCTTCCTAAATTAGAAAAAAATATTATATTTTCTCCCTGACGCACCCCTGAGGGTGGAAACCTACCCCTAAAATCCACTTTCCTTAAAAATTGTGCTAAAATTATGAAATTTATTTTCAAGGGGTAATCGACCCTACTGAAGTCGGAAATAATTTTAAATTTTCTCCCCGACGCACCCCTGAGGGTGGAGAACTACCCCTAAAATCCACTTTCCTTAAAAATTGTGCTAAAATTATGAAATTAATTTTCAAGGGGTAATTGACCCTACTGAAGTTGGAAATAATTTTAAATTTTCTCCCTGACGCACCCCTGAGGGTGGAGACCTACCCCTAAAATCCACTTTCCTTAAAAATTGTGTTAAAATTATGAAATTAATTTTCAAGAGGTATTGACCCTCCTGAACTCGGAAATAATTTTAAATTTTCTTCCCGACGCACCCCTGAGGGTGGAAAACTACCCCGATAATAAATTTTCCTTAAAAAATATGCTAGATTTATGAAATTAATTTTCAAGGGGTAATCGACCCTACTGAAGTCGGAAATAATTTTAGATTTTCTCTCCGACGCAACTCTGAGGGTGGAGAACTACCCCTAAAATCCACTTTCCTTAAAGATTGTGCTAAAATTATGAAATTAATTTTCAAGGGGTAATCGACCCTACTGAAGTCGGAAATAATTTTAGATTTTCTCTCCGACGCAACCCTGAGGGTAAACGGCTACCCACCGTATCCTTCTTTCTTAATAATCGAGTTGAAATTGTGAATTAAATTTTTTTCGGGATTTATCGTAATTTTTCATAGAAAAAAATATATCAGACTCGCCTCTTTACTTGCAGTATGATGATGGATGTCCACCGTTATAATAATTACATGGCGTGAAGGCTCATGTTGGGGTCTGCACTCTGCCCAATGAGGCTATGTGTGACTTTAATTAACAACTGAGGTGTGACCATCAATTCCACATAACGTCTATCACTTTCAGCTCGTCAATGGTCTCAAATCTCTTTCTGAAGCAAAAGGTTTACAAGAAGAGATTTGAGACCAATTGACGAACAGAAAGTGGAGATAAGACGTTGCATGGAATTGGTCACAACTCAGATGTTAGAGGCCATGCACCTACACACATAGCCTCGTTGAGCGGACCAACATGTGCCATCACGCCAATTAACGGTGCTGAACACATTGAGTGAAACCATCATCATACTGCAAGTGAAAAAGTGAGTCTGGGATACTTTTTCTCTGAAAAATTTCGATAAATCCCGAATAAAAATTTATTTCACAATTTCAACTCGATTATTAAGAAAGAAGGATATGGTGGGTAGCCGTTGACCCTCAGGGTTGCATCGGGGAAAAAGTCTAAATTTATTTCCGAGTTTCAGAGGGGTTAATAAACACTTGAAAATTTAATTTTTTTATTTTAGCACAATTATTAAGGAAAATGGATTTTAGGGGTAGGTTTCCACCCTCAGATGTACGTCGGGAAGAAAGTCTAAAATTATTTCCGACTTCAGTGTAGGGTCGAGTACCCCTTGAAAATTAATTTCATAATTTTAGCACAATTTTTAAGGAAAATTGATTTACGGGGTAGTTCTCCACCTTCAGGGGTGCGTCGGGGAGAAAATCTACAATTATTTCCGAGTTCAGGAGGGTCACTTACCTCTTGAAAATTAATAATTTTAGCACAAGGTTTAAAGAAGATTGTTTTTCGGGGTAGTTCTCCACCCTCAGGGGTGCGTCGGGGAGAAAATCTAAAATTATTTCCGAGTTCAGTAGGGTCAATTGCCCCTTGAAAATTAATTTCACAATTTTAGCACAATTTTTAAGGAAAATTGTTTTTCGGGGTAGTTCTCCACCCTCAGGGGTGCGTCGGGGAGAAAATCTAAAAAAATTTCCGAGTTCAAGAAGGTTGATTACCCCTTGAAAATTAATTTCATAATTTTAGCACAATTTTTAAGGAAGATTGTTTTTTGGGGTAGCTCTCCACCCTCAGGGGTGCGTCGGGGAGAAAATCTAAAATTATTTCCGAGTTCAGTAGGGTCGATTGCCCCTTGAAAATTATTTTCATAATTTTAGCACAATTTTAAAGAAAGATTGTTTTTCGGGGTAGTTCTCCACCCTCAGGGGTGCGTCGGGGAGAAAATCTAAAATTATTTCCAAGTTTTTAGGAGGGTCGATTACACCTTGAAAATTAATTTCATAATTTTATCCCAATCAGTAAGAAAAATTAACAATAATTTAATATCATATGGATCGACATATACATTTTATGCATATATACCACGCGCCGCGCGCAAGACTCTATTTAAAGCAAATGACACGGTGTATGGTCACATTTATCTGTTATTTTATTTATTAAGACTAATATTTAACTTTATTATGATAATAAAAAATTTGCAAGTGGATAATATTATATAATCACGTAAATTAACTCAGGAATGGTATGTTGTTCCTATACTGTTATGAACAGCTAGCCGCATTCTAGTAGTTCACACTTTTGGCCGCTAGAGGGCTGAATTTGGTTGCGTTCGCGAATACATTTATTAATATTTTAATATTATTATTAAATTATTATACTTATCAATTAAATTGATATGTTTTATTCTAATTGTGTGATTTTAATAATATTATTAAAATTGCATAAGCAGGATAAATAATACTGCATGAATAATTTAGTGTGAAGCCAAGTATAGGACCAAGTATAGGAAGGTAGATAGTAGAATATTAAAGGAGGGGAACCGCTTCAGCTTTTATATTTTTAATGTTTTATAAATTATGTCAAACTTACTTGTGCACCAAAAAAAAAAGTCACCACCCTCCGCCTTCCACCAGTGCAGCAGTTGACATTCAAAAAGTGCGCCAAAGAAAATTGGGGCTTATGACGTCAAGCGCCATGATTGGCTATATTATATGAAATAATCAGTTATATTTTACAATATAAACAAAATATAATTTTTAAGAGCAGCTATGTAATAATAGAACACAGCTAAACTATAAGCTTGGCAAACGGAAGCTATAATATATAACACTACACAGTTGAGCTATAAAGTTTTATAAATCTAGCTGTGTCATACAACATACTTGGATATACTGATTAAAAAGCTGCATCATAATTTTTTTACATTGAAATTGTGGGCTGCAACACTAAACTGCTATTCCCCACTTTTTAGAGCTCTAAATGTATTGGAAACCACAAATTCTTATAAATATTTCTGTGAGTGAACTGGTTGCAAATAACCAAACATTATTTCTTTCTGTTCGTAACGGACAGAGTGAACTCCATGACGAACCATTAAGTCACCAGCACTCGATGAGAAAGACAAGTCCATGCGAAGGCTAAATTCCTCTTTTTGGACAGAACACCTATTAAATAGTGGTGGCTACAGATTTTAAATACTAAAACATTGTTGCGGCAAATTTAAATGTATACAGTATATTTAAATATATAATGCACGTTTTACATATATTTATTTCAAAGTTATTTATTTAATTTAAATATAACATATATTTTATTCTATTCTATTAAATAAGAGTTAGTCATAAATACAAATATGTTAAACAGTGGTGAAAGTAAGCCGGTGCGCGCCAGTGCGCCGCACTGGTAAGACATTTGACGCCAGTGCGACGCACTGGTAGGACACTGGTCGAAATTTATTAAAAATAATCAATAATTTTTAATAAAATTAATCAATAATATTTTCAAAATCAAAAAAGTTACGTTGTAAAACATTAATCATGTTTAAATAATGAATGGCAATTTTCTTATACTTCGTACTTTTGTCTCACAAATTTAAATTTACTCTTTCTTTCGAGTTAAAAAGCTCTTAAAAGGAAAACAATTAAAATCAACTATTTACTTTACTATGTTGAGCTGACGATTATTATTTTTTATTTATATATATGAAAATAGTTTTTAATATTTTTCTCAATTTATTTAAATTTCTGTAGGCTTACTGGGTTTACTATTTTATCTTCGATTTTTATGAAGAGACAGATATTTCTTAGACCATGTATTTCTTTCAATATATATTTATTTTATTTTTTTAATTCTTGAATGACGTTTTGAATTTTGCTGATGCGTTATAATATATACTACTCCACGAATTTTATTACATTTATTTTTCTGTCTCATTTATTGTACAAAATTAACACATTTTTATTCAAATTAATTTTTAATTACAATAAAGTCAGGAGGCAGATGGGGGAGTGCCTTCTCTGGCCCACACACCCACCGAGGTAGGTAGTTTAGAGGGTTCATTTACGCAAGGAGTTTAAAAAAGTATAGGGCAAATGATTCGGGATCGTAGGAGATCAATCGCAGTTAGTGCTATATAGATTGGGGGTCGCACACAGAATTTTATTCTTACGATCGTACGTTAAACTACGTTTCTCATTTAGAACCGGTTCTAAATTTCTTATCATATGACAGCATACGATACAAAGCTATTTGCGCGTGCACACCTGATCGCATAGGTTCTTATTTTTTTATCATACGCTGCGAAATCATGCGATTCTGTCTGCGACCATGCAGATCAAGCACTGAATGTTCGCCTTAAAAAATTCTTCAAAGTAATGAATTTTTTAGAACAGCAAACCAAAAAAATTTAATCTTAGTCTCAGTATTTTTTAATGAGTTTGTAAAGATTAAGTGTAACAAAATTTTAGTCACATGCATGCGACTCAAGCATTTTGCTAGCAAATAGTGAAGAGTCGAGTAGCTAACAATAATGCAGCAGCTATAGGGCCGAGATGACTGCATATTTGGACCATATTTAATATGGCTTGATTTTAATTCCTATCGATGATAAAGGGGAACAATACTTAACTGCCACAAGATCTAGAGTAAATAAAAATTAATTACCGATACAAATATAAACATTATCACAATTTATAATTATAAAAATTATAAAAAGAATTATTATTCTCTGTCGATTTTTTTTTTTTTTGAATTTTTGTTTATATAATTTTTTTGAGGCATATTCAAATTTAATAAATTTTAAATATTTGAGAATGTATAATATTTGACGCGCGTATTTGATTAAATTATATTAATAAAGCATTCCAAATCGTAATAGTTAACTAAAGTATTTTTACATTTTTTATTATATTAATACTGCTGTTATATTAGCAATGAAGATCAATTTCAATATAAAGCACTCGGAATTTTCTTTCATATTAATAGCTGTGATTTAGCTTTAATATTTTTAAATATTTTTTTTATCAATTTAATATCATTGCATTTTTTTTTTTTTTTTAATTTAGATAATTATTTAATTTTACTTAAAATGAAGATGAATTCAAATATTATAAATGAATTTTAAAACCACTTTTCAATATAAGAAAAATTAAGCCACGCCCCTTTTTCCCAAAAAATCGCGCCTCCGGCGGGGGTTTTGGCCCTTCAGGCCTCTATCTGAGGCGCACTGGTAAGAGATTGAAACTATACTTTCACCACTGATGTTAAACCACAGTCGTGGCCTCTAAACCGGGCGGCGCAAAAAGACCTGTCCACCGCGGCGCAAAAGACCTGTTTACTTGTCTGCTTTGGGGCGCAAAAGACCGGTCATTAAGGGAAATCTGCGCAAACGTCTTTCACCGTTATAAATCAGACCCATTCAAATTATATAATTATACCACACATGGTGGTGAGTTATAAGTATCCTAGCTAGCTGATTCAATTAACCAATTTAAGCCTTATTTACTAAAATAGTGCCACCCTCTGCACGACTAATATATGGATATATATAATGTATATGTATAATATATATATATATATATATATATATATATACTGTATATATAATATATATATATATATATATAGTTCCGAGAACTTAAGTATATAACTAAAATTCATTTTAATATTTCTATGTGCTATACTTTGAAGTTTATAATAAGTATTATAAATAATAACACTTACAAATTTCCTACTCTGTATATTTTGTTTCATAAATTTGCACCGGCCGTAATAAATTACAATAATAAAATATATTTGCTAGCTGCATATTATAAAACAAAATGAATTAAGTTTCTTGTTTGTTTTACAAGCAATGACCTGTTATTTATTTGTTATAATATAATACAGTATATATATGTAATTTAATGTTAAATTTATTGTGAAAATACTTAAAACCTTGGAATTTTTGTATTTTATAATAAAGTTGAAAATAATGAAGTACGTATTACTCAATTTATTATTATACTCAGTGTTTTATTATGTATATATAGTAATTCTAGCATACCTGCAGGTATTTGTGCATAGACCAAGCAGCAGTCTTGCCATCATTGACTGACTCTACAGTTGTCTCAGATACTCCAGCAATATCTCCACCACAGAATACATATGGCTCACTTGTACACATTGTGTTAGGATCAACCTCTGGCAAACCCCACTTATTGAATTTTAAGGGTGCCATTGCTTCTTTGACTAGAGAGAAAAATAATTGTTATTATCATTTTGAATTTAGGAATTTAAATAAAAACTTACTTTCTTTGTCTGCTAATGCTGAACCAAATGCTGATATAACAAAATTTGCCTTTACTTTCATTATTTGATCTTCAGATTCAAACCACTCTCCTTTTTCATCTTGTTCATTACGGACAAATTCCATGGCAGTAATTTTTCCTGCAGTAATGATGACTTGTTTGGGATTTTGGAAAGGTATGAATTCACACTTCTCTTCCCGGGCAAGCTCCACCTCCTCTGGTACAGCACGAATATTAGTGCAGCCTCTGCGGAACACTACAAACACCTTGCTTGCTCCGCAGCGTAGAGCAGAGGTAGCACAATCAAATGCAGTGTCTCCAGCACCCAACACTATCACATTGCCATGTAATGATGGCAACGAACTCTTGCAAGCACACATGCCTGCAACACAAGAGGGAAAAGATATATAGTTAACCATGTAACTCTACTTATATAATCATAAATTGAATTCTTATTAAATACATGCATGTACATATTATACAGTTCATATAACATAATTATGCAACGTAAATTTAACCCAGTTAAGCTAAACCTATAGCTTAATTGCTTTAAAAAAAATCTACAGTTAAAATAAAATCATTTCCTAATTTTTGGGGGATGTACTGCAATTCTTAAAAGTTAAAAATTGGAAATCATACGTTTTTGATTGTAACGCGTGCATGTATTTCAATTTTTAACTTTACGAATGGTACATTATATTTTTTAATGTAACTCTCATCATGCAACAGCTTATTTAAATATATATAACATACTTATATAGTTATTATATTACAGTAAAAACTTGTTATTACGTAAAGTCAAGGGACCCAGGAAATTGGGTTTACCTTATATCGAGTATACCTTATATCAAGTTTTTCCTATACCTACAATAGTAATTATTTTTTACGGGACCTTTACTCCGTCACATAATAACAAGTTTTTACTGTATCTGCATGATTAAAAACTTTGACTTTTGGGTGTAAAAATTAACTCAAATGAAAATAAAATAAAATAAATAGTAATTAATTATTAAAATTTAATTACTTAAACTAAAATTAAGTTAGATTTCCTCATGAATTAGTTAAGTTTATTAATAGACTTAATGTAAGATTGTTTTGCAATTAAAGAATTTCTATGACAGGATGTGGGGAAAACATGTTACCTGCTTTGCTGCCTTTGGCCACTGCTGGTAAGAAGTTCTTTGAGGTAAAGAAACCCATATCTGGAGTAAGACCTTCAAACACTTTGATGATCTTGGGCTCTGGAAGACCAATGCCAATGAAGACAGCCTCATGTCCATCTTTTTTCAGATTCTAAAAATGTAAAAGAAGAAATTTATCAATAATTTACAACATTCTGAAATTTTAATTAATATTATTAACAAAGTGATAATTTAAAAAAAATGTACAATTTAATATTTTCATTGTTATTTTATTCAACTCCAATATAGAATATATTTTATTGATGAATTAAAAAAAAAAAGTGACATACTATAATTTTGTTTAACTTTTTATAAAATATAGTTATAGAATACCTGGATAGTCAAATCTTTTTTTGACAATGAGCGACCATTTTCAATCTTAACACCCAAGTCTTTCACAAGATCAACCTCAAAATTGACAACATCATATGGTAGCCGATACTGTGGAATCTCAGCAGAGCTGTGTTTCGAAAAGGAAAGAACAAGTTAAAAATAAATAATAATTAATTAATATTCATAATTGAATAAATTCCTTATTTTAATATATAATCATAAATTTCTATCATTTTTATATTGTATAATTATTTTAATAATAATAATAATTTATCTTAATGTTAATATTTAATTTTGTGTTTAGATAACACTGTTTAATTACTTTAAGTATTACTGCAGCTATATATAGGTCTTATATATATACATAACTATAAAGAACAATATTATATGCAGAGCGTACTTGAGTAGGAGGCCAAAACCCAGCCGGCGCGATCGTCATCTGTCGAGACATTAGCCGTCCGGAATTTAAAAAATAACATGCAATGTAATCGGGAGGAAATATTTTTTTTTAAATATTTACTTGATATTAATGAAGGTGTCTTGTAATGCAATAATACTTCAATGTAGTCTCCCGTTTGCTAATTATTTTATTTAGTTCATAAATATCATACTTCTTGAGATATAAGACGGTAAAGTTAGGGCGGGAACTTGGTTCTATCTTCCAAGCTTTAGTAATGTATCATGACGTCACGAAATATTGAAAACACAAAAGTACTTGAATCAACTTTCATACATTATTTTCGGTGTAGTAAATAACTTTACTTGATATATACAAAGTATAGAAAATGCAATTAAGTAAAGTGAAAGTCACTCGCTATGAAGAAAGGCTTTCAATGTTCATATGACGTCATCGCCAGTAAACTGACTTTTATTACTTCGCGCATGCCGGCGCATGCGCAGATGTAACAGAAGTAGCAGAAGTCGGGTTCATAAAAGTTTAATTTAAGTGTATTAATATTGTTTTTGCGTGAAAAAAAAGGTTGTCCAGTAAGATTAAACTATATTAGAGTTAAACTTGTTTCATTTTGAAAACTCTAGCATACAGCGTAATTGTCGTAAACCGCGACCAAAGTGAAGTCCTCTCCCATTTGATTACACGCAAACCTGCTGCTCAGTAGGACGGCTATTGAAAAGTGGGCGCGGTCGTGTTGTGGCCTTCTACTCAAGTTCGCTCTGTTATATGCATCTATATAATATAAATAATTCATTTGTTAGGTGGTTTAAATTTTAAGTGTAAATTTATATATTTTATTACCTCAGACCTCCTACAAAGTTTTCTCTTTCATATATGGTGAGGTTGGTGTAGCCCAGACGTGCCAGGAAGGTGGCACAAGATAATGATGCAGGACCACACCCTATGAGAGCAACCTTACACCCATGATTGCCAGGTCGGACTGTGTTTGGAGGGAGAATTTGAGGAATCCTCATCAGCTTGAAAATCTACAAACAATGAATACAATTTAAACATCATAACAGCATTAAAATTCATGCAAAGCTTATAGGGCGCAAATGGACCATTATATAGAAATTAACCATTTAGAGTACGATAGTAGGTTATTAAATATACAAATTTAATTTGCCAATTAAAAAATCGGGATTTGGCACTCGATCTGCATATTATATATATATATATATATATATATATATATATATATATATGTATGTACGTATTATTGGTAGGATTTTAGAATCGGATCTAGTCGACTTTTAATGGTCCGTGAGGAGAGGACAAAACCTTAATACATAATAGTTGTGAGAACATTGCCATAGATAATGTTGTATATTTTTTTAAGAAACTCTAGCAACAACATTATAGAAGATATATAATTATTACATATATTTAAAAAGTACCCTAACACTTTGTCACTTTGAAGAAGCTTTTTTTTTTTTTTTTTTGTTAGAAACGTAACTTTTTACGCTGTATATAATATATATATATATTCATTTATATAATAAAGCAGTAGAAAGGAGTGTCCATATAATATATATATTACCTCTGTTGTGAATTGCTGTAATCCCCCGATGTTGATAGGCCCTTCTTCAGAGGCCTGCAGGTTGCAACCTCCAACACACAGGTCACTGGTCGGGCATACCATTCCACATGTGAGTCCCAAAGGATTGTCCGAGAAAATGGCTTTTGCTGCTCCATAGTAGTTCTGTTCAAATTCATTAAAGTTGTAATTAAAAATTATGACTATATAAATACATGAGAATTGTATATCAATGTATATCATGCCCACAAAATTTTGTAAAAAATTGCTTAATTAGGTATATGCATTTTCATTTTTTGTGAAAACTCTGATTGAAGTAATCTAAAACTTCTCACACCACAATTATCTTAATTATTCATCTTAACATGAAATTAAATGTATGTTTATTATTTTACTTTCTAGCTATATACGTATACCTGATTTTATATTGTATTTATAATTTTAGTAAGAAAAATAAATTACAAGAATTAGCTGAAATATCCAATAAAATTATATTGGGGACAGCAGTTCTACAGCCACAACTTATTTATGAAAAAATCACTAATGTTAAAGAAAAGGGTGCATGCTTCTCACCTTGTTGGATATGCTTGTGATGAAGCTTTTGATATCTAGCTGCGTTGGGCATGATTTCTGGCACGGCGCATCTGCACATTTGAGGCAGCGAGCTGCCTCCTTCAGAGCTGCCCTCTCGCTTAGAGTTGTGTGCTTGATGTCATCAAAGTTATTCTCAAGAGGGTTGCATGACTGAAACATAAACAAATTAATGAGTGAACGAATTAATGAATTTATAAGAAATTATAAATAAACAAAAAAATAAGTACTTATATATATTTTATAAGGTAGAGATAACACGCCCAATGCTAAAAAAAATCCCATTCATAAAAATTATGAAAAAAATTTAGAATGTTCTCCTTAAGGTATAACCTGAGAATTTGTCTGTCAAGGTCAAGAGGCGTGGCTATAGTGGCAACACTGTTTGCATTGGAATGAGCTTAAATTTTTAGGAGGGGGTGGTGACAACAGTCCTTGAGAACGTTGCCACATTTCTCATCACATATAGGAAACGATCATCGCCACGGTTCAAAATATATGAAAACAATTCAGAAAAATATTCTAAAAAATTAGGCTTTAGTAAAAAAAAAAGTAAAAGAATCTGTTGTATAGTTTTTTTGTAATGCTAATTAACAAATTTAACATTGGAAGGATACAAAATTCTCCTTTAAATAAATTAATTATAATTAAACCAACGGTTAAAAAATTCCGAAAAAATTCAGAGCTAATTTGACGATTGTTGTGAGTCCACCAAATTAATTTGAAGAAAATCTGTTGTAGCGAATTTTTCGTCCAAATTTCTCAGGTTAAGCCTTAAGGGCATTGGGTGTAGCACTGGTAGTTGGCAACACTGACGTATCTTCACCATGTTAATTTTTGATCATTGCTCCTCGGAGTAATTTTTATGCTAGAGCCAAGCTGATTGCTGTATTATCAAGATAATTAGTAGCCCAAGTGCACAATTTGGCTAAATAAAGCCTGATTTAAAGAAAAGTATTTTTTAGTAATTTTTTAAATTTACATGCATTTTTCTAAAATATAAAAAAAATACTTTTCTTTAAATCAGGCTTTATTTAGCCAAATTGTGCACTTGGGCTACTAATTATCTTGATACTACAGCAATCAGCTTAGCTCTAGCATAAAAATTACTCCGAGGAGCAATGATCAAAAATTAACATGGTGAAGATACGTCAGTGTTGCCAACTACCGGTGCTACACCCAATGCCCTTAACATACCTTATCAGTAGGTAAAATATCAGGTATACAAAAACGAGCTAGTTTTCGTGTTATTAATTAGTCAACTTTAAAAATTAATAACTCGAAAACTAGCTCGTTTTTGTATACCTGATATTTTACCTACTGATAAGGTATGTTAAGGAGAACCTTCTAAATTTTTTTCATAATTTTTATGAATGGGATTTTTATTAACATTGGGCGTGTTATCTCTACCTTATGATGATATGATATAATAAATATTTAAAATATGTATGATGTATTTGCTGCATGCTATAGGTAGACAATTACATTTTATACAGATGATGATGGATGTGAGCAGCACATATTTTACAATAATTGTTTTACGTTCAAAGTGAAAATGTAAGGCAAAATGTTCAAGCTGTGATATAAAATATTCAAATATATTTTAATTAATTTGCAGTGAAATTAATATAACTTTTATTATTATACAGTAAAGTTTTTTGTACTTATCATCAGTATATATCTTCATTGATTTTTATTACTACTACTCCTATTAACATATGCCAATTGATGTGGTCATTATAATATAATAGTTACAGTATAATAGTTACATAACATATAATAATTCCACAAGTATAGAGAGAATAATCACATTAATAATTAATTTAATAAAATATCCACAATTTTTTATTAAATTATCTTTTAAATTATATAATGTAATATTTTTAAAAAAGAGAATTTAGTACGTGTAGTTTTAACTTGGTTAATATAATATAAAAATAAAATATATAAATATTTTTTATTTAGTTATATCAAACAGCAGCACTTATTGAAAAGTTCGCTATGCTGTGCCTTTTAATTATACTCATATATAATTATGCATCACTTAAATTAAAACTATCATTTAAATTTTTATAATATTTTACTATAGGTATATAATACAGTATATTAAAATGTATTGACTAAAAATATTAAAAGAAAAAATCTTTATTTATAAATAATGTATTATATTCATATAAGTATATTTATACTCACGCCACATTTTTTGTCAGAATTCCTCTTCCACTTCAGCTTCTCCTTCTTAGTGAACGTTGATGGTACAACATTTGCAAAGGGTTTTATTTTTGGGTTCAAAGCCAGCAAACTCTGAAAATAAAAAAAAAATAAAAGAAATAGTTGATTTTATAATATAAGGTCAAGCAAATTTATTTTACAGTTAGAAGCGTCGGTCAATCAAACAGATTTAAAAGGTTTCATAATATAAATGCATGACTATAATATGTCGTATTCGCTAACAGATGGTTATATGTATATACTCGTATATCAGTGATGCAATGTCCATATAATGCTGTCACGAGGTTTACAAATAACTGTGAATTTAAGATTATAATAATGTAGAAAGATAAGTTGAATCTATATACCACGCAACACAAAAATAAATTAGAGCAACAAGAATTGAGTATTCGCTAAAAATATACTTTATTACTTTTAAATCAGAACTAATAATTATTATATAATTATCCTATCACTCTAAATTGCAAGTTGGCCTAAAACTAAAAAGGATTGAATAAGGAAATTATAAGAATTTTCGATGACATTTAATATAAAATATATTGTTAAAGAATAAAAATATTGACAGTTACAACAGAATTACAGTTTACTAATTGTTTCTCTATCGTTAAAATGAGTTAAAATACAATTACCTTATTATTTTATCATTATCATGGTCTTTAGAAAATGTGGCAGATAACAAATTATATATTAATTTACATACCTATGAATTTCATAATTCATAATTATTTATTGCTTTTCGATTGTACAACAATATAAGCACGTCAGATACATAATCACAGTAAAAGTTAAAGATCGTCAAGTCACTATCACAAAAAAAAAAAAAAAAAAAAAAAAAAAAAAAAATTAACTAATAAATAAATTTAACAGGTTATTAGGAAGGATAGAGGAAGGTTTTACTGAATTTACCGGCAATCTGATTGAGCGCGTCTCAATCTTATTTAATACATTAATTACATGGATCTGAGGTGGCGAGCGAGAGATGTTATTTATAATATAATTAATACCCATTGTATAGTGTATTTACCATAATACACTTACTATCACTCACAACGTTATAAACGAATATTCAAGGACTCGGCTGCATGTCTCTACCGCATTCAGGTAGCACTTGTCTACTATAATAGAGTATTGTCCTCAATTTTTTTTATTGCAGAAATGGATAGAGGGTGCAAAGTTATGCTACCCTGATTTTTTTCAGATTTTTTAGAGCCCGGGAACCATTTTTAAAAAATTATTGAAAGTCCTTTTTGTGACGTCACGAGACGCCGCTCCTTAAGAAAAAGATAGGACTTGCCGCCGCGTGACGTCACAAAAAGGACTTTCAATAATTTTTTAAAAATAGTTCCAGGTCTCAAAAAAATCTGAAAAAAATCAGGATAGCATAACTTTGCACCCTCTATCCATTTCTGCAATAAAAAAAATTGAGGACAATACTCCATTACGTTACTTGATGTGGTTCAACCATTATTGGTAAGTTTAATTTGCGCCGGGGCCAGCGCCTCGGCCGGTCACTGGCCCTACCCCAAAACCAACAGGCAAGTGACGATCAACGACTGTGCGGATGACTGTCCCGAGACCGCGGTGAGAATTGTACTTCAGCAGTCCTGATGTCACGTGATTAAGTCAAAGGGCGGTTTGGCCGGGCACGTAAGCATGAGAGATGTTGCCATGCAACCATGAATCAGCGGAAGCGATGCCCAACGTATTGACAAGGGATTACAATATAATTAAATAAGCTCCTTGGACACCACTTGATTCACCCAGCGTTTAAATACAAGCTCCGCGCCTGCCCTTGATTCAATACTGCTTGGTTGCTATGTGATCGACTGTAATGTTCACCATTACAATGGAGTATCGACCTCAATTTTTTTATTGCAGAAATGGATAGAGGGTGCAAAGTTATGCTACCCTGATTTTTTTCAGATTTTTTAGCGGGAACTATTTTTAAAAAATTATTGAAAGTTCTTTTGGTGACGTTCCGAGACCGCTCCTTAAAGTAAAGTGCGCGCGCTAAAAAAAAAAGTTGAGTTAGTATTTTCTAAAAATAGTTCAAGTAGTCCTCCATATCAAACCAAAATTCAAAAAATTCTATCTCAAATAGGTTTGCCAGAAAAAAATTCCAAAGTCAGAGTGAACGCGTCGCTTAACATGGGGCCTTACCTGACAAAAACCCTCGAATATCTCAAAAAAATACACCGTTAGGTGGTATGAAAAAAATATAGTGATATTCTATGACCCAAGCTTTAACCAAAAACCGATTAAAAAAAAATTCTCTCGAATCCATTTTTCCGTAAAAAAATCAAGAAAATCTACCATGCTAATTCCCTTAAGATTTTTTATTATTTTTTTACGGAAAAATGGATTCGAGAGAATTTTTTTTTAATCGGTTTTTGGTTAAAGCTTGGGTCATAGAACATCACTATATTATTTTCATACCACCTAACGGTGTATTTTTTCGAGATATTCGAGAGTTTTTGTCAGGTAAGGCCCCATGTTAAGCGACGCGTTCACTCTGACTTTGGAATTTTTTTCTGGCAAACCTATTTGAGATAGAATTTTTTGAATTTTGGTTTGATATGGAGGACTACTTGAACTATTTTTAGAAAATACTAACTCAACTTTTTTTTCTAGCGCGCACTTTACTTTAAGAAAAAGATAGGACTTGCCGCCGCGTGACGTCACACAAAGGACTTTCAATAATTTTTTAAAAATAGTTCGCAGGCTCTAAAAAATCTGAAAAAAATCAGGGTAGCATAACTTTACATCCTCTATCCATTTATGCAATAAAAAAAATTGAGGTCGATACTCCACAGTTTATATCATAATGTTTGTAAGAAAACGCCAGATGCAACGCCATAAAGACATTGACATTTGCGATAAAGATAAAACTTATTTGAACGTTTAGAGATAAATGACATAAATGCACGAGACTTTAATTCTTATCAGAAAGTTCAATTGTTTGTTTTTTTTTTTCTTGTTTTTTTTTTTTTATTTGTTTATTCAGAAAAACAAATGTGTGACACTTTACAATCTTTACATAGAATATTACAATACACCCCCAAGAGTTAGAGTTTGGAAAATTCGTAACGAGGAACGTTTTGAGATCGGTTCATGAATAATAAATATATATAATAATATAAGTATCATACATAAAAAACTAATTAAGATAACATAGTATATATAAACTGCATGTATATACTGTAGGTGAATTAAATTCACTGACGTCAATCGCAGTGTGTACATTATATATTGATTCTGATAATGATGTTGAGTTTTGGTCCGCGGATTATTAATGTGTATATAATCATATATGCGTGTCATTTTTATATGTCATATTATGAGCAAGAAAGCTACTTATAGTATTATAGTTTAATAAAATTTTATAGAGTGACCGTTTTATAAAATGATCATATACGTACAACCAGTTAATTAAATTATTTAAAAAAATTAAATGTATATAGTATTAATATATTTTTAATAAAAACCAAAAAGGAATAAAACTCTGAGTACAGCACCACCGTTCATATTATATTAATTTCGATAGTAAGTTTATTAAGAAATGACCGGTAACTAGTAAGCTAACAACTAATACCGTATGTCAACACTTACGTCGCAAAAGGTTCTAAAATCAAATGCCATGGAAAGATAAGTTACGCATTTTTCGTGGTGAAGGCCAAATAAATATTTAAATTGGTAGCGTGCCGTTCAAGGTTATAACTCGCTGTTGGCATCATTTCGAGATAGATGGACCACTTGTTTTATAAACTCTGGTGAAGTCCACTTTGCTTATTAAGCTATAATAGAGACCAATGAGAACACTCGAATTAATTCTAGGTTTCGAACTTCGTTATAATATGCATGTAAACCTCTATATTCATATTCATCATTCATGTAGCATTAAGGCATTAGTGACTCAGTCCAGCGGTTTTCAAACTATGGGACGCGTCCCAAATTTGGGACAGTGGGATTTTTCATCTGGGACTTCATGAAAATCGGGTAATGGCGACCAAGGCTATATGGTTAATAAAAGGTAGGGAAATAATAGGAAAGCAGTGGGGAAGAAAAAATGGGACATCATCTTAAGTGCTTTTCCATGGAGCGATGTCGAGCGGGACTTGGCGGGGCGAGAAAAGCGCACTTGCTTCAATCTCGTATGGCAGCCATGATGGCGATAAAATCGCTCCCCGTATATAGAACGAGGAAATCACGGCCCTCTGATTGGCTGCGGCACGCGATTTTCTCTCTTTCCCCGCTCCATGGAAATGCACCTTTATCCATATAATTATATACAGATACATAAATATAGTTTTTAAAGAATTAAATTAATATAACATAATAATATAGAACAAAAAGTGTAAAAAAAGGATAAAAAATATTACACGTACATTTCATTCAAAAATACAATATTTTTACTTTCATAATTAAGCAATTGAAATAATTAAATGACGTTAATTTATTTAAATACTCAATAAAATTTCAGATATTTTATTAGTAACACGCGTGCACACTTTGTAACAAAAAGCAATTAAAAAATTATATAAACCATTTGTAATAATTTTTATTCCATGTTTTATAAAATTAAAAACATTATTTTAAGTAAAAGCATATAACACGCAAACTGTAAAATATTTTTCATGGCGACACCTTTTTTCGTTCAAACATCGAAGAAAACAAAGTTCTTTCAACTATAAAATATTAACTATATAAATATATATATATATTTAAATATCCTAGCGAAGGACAGCAACAAATTATAGAAGCTGATATTTATTTTATACCAATGAATGTTGCACTGACAAAAAAAGAGCCCAATGTCGAAAGCATTCTTTGTATTTTAAATTTAAAAAAACATTTCGAAAACATACAGGCTAATCTGTGGCGCAGTGGATGCCTGCGTCGCTGTCACAGACTTTTAATTTTATATTCAGGAAAGGTAAACAATGTAGTTGAAATTTCTTCCCATACTTCATGACTTCATGGATGTGGAAACTTAAATTCATTAGTAAAATCATTAACTGGGTTTCGAGTTTCGACCAATGGATATATTTTTTTTAAATATTTTTTCTTTTTCTTTTAAATTTTAATATATATTTACAGTTTACAGTAAACAGTCTACAGTTTACATAAAAAAGGTACTTAAATATTCATAAATAATATATAATGTATATTATAATATATTATATAACTTGGTTTAATATTTACTTGGAGCAACAAAGAGATATGACAGATAAGAGAGATTATTGCGAGAAAATTAGCTGCATTAAGAAAGATTGCAAGATTGCTGATAATCCAAAAGTATGCACTTCTATAATTGATAACGATTGTACAACACACAATCAGACCAAGATTACTTGGCACGTGTATTTTAACTATACCAATAAAACTACAGTCTCCACTGGGCTGAAATTGAAAACATAAAGAAAAGGAGGAACGAATTGGAACTAACGCCAAGAAATTATCCCCAAATTTTTTAATTAGTATTTCTAAAAACAGGTCTATAGATATATGATGCTCTTCCATATGCAACCGAAAACCAAAAACATTATTTATCTTCTATAGATTATTCAGTCATATTGAACGGGTCATTTAAAATGGTGCCATACCTGACAAAGCCCCTCGACTTACTTGAAGAAAATTTGTTGATATAATTAAGGTAGAGGTAACACGGATCAGCTGGCCCAATGCTAAAAAAATCCCATTCATAAAAATTATGAAAAAAATTTAAAATGTTCTCCTCTACATCCCCTATCAGTAGGTAAAATATCAGGTACACAAAAGCGAGCTAGTTTTCGAGTTATTAATTTTTAAATTAGAGAACTTTAAAAATTAATTACTCGAAAACTAGCTCGTTTTTGTATGCCTGATATTTTACCTACTGATAGGGGATGTAGAGGAGAACATTTTAATTTTTTTTTCATAATTTTTATGAATGGGATTTTTTTAGCATTGGGCCAGCTGATCCGTAGGTGGATTCACATGGCGATTTTTACCATGCGACGCGACGCGAATAATGCGCACTTGCTGTAACATCCATTGGCGGCCATATTGGGCGATTAAAAGAAAAAGGCCATCGTAATTAACGCGATTACCGGCGAATTCGCCGCCGCATAGGATTTCACAGCTTTTACGTCAAACTCGCGTCGCATCGCCGTTGTCGCCATCTGAATCCGCCTTTTAAATTATCTCTATCTTAAGCGGTACGAAAAATACAGCGGTGTTCTATGACAATATCATTACAATGATACATCAATAATTTAACAATTCTAATAATTTGAGCTTGGTTACTATAATATATGAATGGTATTGCTACATATACATGGTATAAAATTTTAAGTTCATAATATGCACTCGGCGGGAAAATAATTATGATTTACGACTTTTCTACAAGATCGTTAATATTTTGGATTTTGGTGCCTCTGATGATTAAATTTGTAGGACAATACACATCATGATATACTGTATAACGGTAAGTATCCCCCCCTCCTTCAACCCCCTAATTTTTTTATATCTAGATATAATTCCCCCCTTCCCCATATTTTTTCAACTGTTGTATGAAAAAATATAATTTACGATTGTGAATTGTCCGAGACCAAGTTATATTTTATATGGACTGCATGCATTGCAATGGGTTGACAACAATTTCAAATAATATTAAATAAAATTTACATTATTTTATAGATTCAACGTCTATTGTAAATATTAATCTATATATTAATCTATATGTGTGTGTATAACTGCTTCATGCATAATTCTATATATTTAGTATTTACACAAATAATAATTATATCTGATTATAATGATCTGGTCTGTTCGTATACCCTGATGTTCAAGTTTCGGTTGGGTGTAGAAAGTTTACACTGCGCAGGGTTTACGAACCCTAGCTGCTATTGCAATTAAATAATAGCACTAATAGCATATGAAGCGGGGTATGGTTTCAATCTTTCACTCTGCTACCGCATTATGGTTCAAGAGTTAAAAACATAAAAACTATGTAAAAATTATCATACAAAATTATAATTAAGTTTACCAACTTGTATAACCCATCATGCAATGAAATAAAGTGCAAATTTGGTTGTTAATTTAATTATAAAAGCAATATTTCATTTACCTCAATGTCCGGTAGCTCCTTGCTAAGCATTGATTTTGCCATGGTTAAAGATGACTGCGGGCGGGCGTGTAGCTCACACTCAACTTGTGGACACTAATAGGCTCGAATGATATCTGACTGGAACCTTTTGCGGCCTTTCGTTTACACTGCTCGCGCAGCCTTCAAGCGTTCAGCTTCTAGAGTTTAGAGCTATCTCTTGTTCTCTCGTTCGCCCACCACTTGCGCGCTTGCATGAGGCCATATTCGCTCGTCACGAAAGCTGCAGTAGTTCCCAATACGAGAGAGTGTCGCGACGTAAAAAAACACTTCTTCATTGCCAACGAACACACACGGCGCACAAAGTATTTGCACAAAGAAACTCCGTTTCTAGCTGATAAGCTAGCTTTAACACCTAATATAAGTGTTGTCTGTTGTGTGTCAATCTTAAATAAAAAAAATTACGTTCTGCTGGCTCTGGATATACATATATTATATATATATATATATATATATATATATATATAATATATATATATACATACATACATACATACATACATACATACATACATACATACATACATACATACATACATACATACATACATACATACATACATACATACATACACACATGTACGTTTATATTTTCTTATACAGCACGTGCATAACTAGAAAAGTTATTAAACATTTAGATATATTTGTTTGTATCGGTAAAAAATATGAAAAAAAAAAAAAGATAAAAGATCGAATCGAGCCATATATTATGCAGATGTAATTATATGTATTCATGATTTAATTCACATTTAACTTCTATAAGACTATATAATATACATAAATATAAAGTACTCCGGCCGCGTTATTAATATTATATATATACTTTTTGCTGACGCGAGTCATATATTTGTACATGCAGCAGTACGTACGTAGTTACACGAACGTACGCGTAGATTCTATATAACACGTACTTATTTTATATATAATATTGAACGAGACACTTGCATAATTATGTATTAATATTATGCCAAGAGTATATATATTTATCTGTTTTATAACGTAGTTATTATATATATATATACATGTAATTATAATCAAAATAGTTGAATAATTATTTAGATAATTGAGACATGAACATTCTATGTAAATACCATATTATAATAACAAAAATACTTGTTTATTGAGTTATGTAATATAGAGTTGTGGAGGGAATAATGAAACAAAAACAGTATATTTGTAAAATATGAAGAATAATAAAAAATAATAATAATATAAATAAAACAATATAGATAACCCTAATAATATGGTGGAATGAAAAAGGTAAAACTCATTCATATAAATATGATCAGCCACCAAATATCAGATATAATTAACCACAGTATATAAACTACGTCAATTACAAAAGAAGTGAAACAAAGAGAACAAGACTGTAGTTATTTTGCTCTTTTTTATGATAGGGATCGATACAATGATGTTTGAGCTACAATACATAAAATGTACACACTACTACAGTACGTGCTATATATATATATATATATATATATATATATATATATATATATATATATATATATTCATAACCTATCTCAATGCAAACGTTGAAAGTAATTTAATTAACCCTTAATCATGCAAACTTTAGTTCTCATTTGGAACTGTCGGTCTTCTGTAGGAAAAAATATTAATAAAAAAAATATTTCATAATATTTAGATTAGTTTTCGCAGGATACAAAATTGTAATATTTTTTCCAAATAATTAACATTTGAATAAAAATATTATATTTAAAAAACATGTCCATTAAATTTATTTAACGATTGACCTCATGCAGTTACTACGCGAGTCAAAGGAAATTTCTGTCAGACGGAATCGAATGAAATTAATTTTAAAAATTCGAGTATGCTCTAAAACTTAATCTCTTAATGGTTTGAGCAAATTCAAGGGGGCGGTTTCGTCACAGAAGCTCTATTTTCCATGATACAACTATAATAGATAGGTCCATCAGCCCTACGAATTTGGACTGATCTGCGCATTTTGGCCAAAAACACCCAAGGTGACGTCACTTAGTGAGCTCAAAACAGCTGTTTTGCTGCACGAGGGGCCCCTACCGGAGCAGAATTTTTGTTCAACATTAGCGAGAACGTTGCTTTTTATCTCATCTCAAATTTGATATTTATTTGCAATACTACAAGCCAAACCGGTTGCAGTAACGTATTAAAAGAATTTTTAAACACTGCGATTCGCAAGCAATCTGGGGTAGAAGTTCGTATCTTTGTTCATAAAGCATACAAAGTTGCTATTGGCTGTGCGCAGATTAGTCACCTAGCGTTTGCGCAGCTTCATTTGGATTCAAGCTTTTTTATCATGCACACTTCGCAGAGCCATGCGCAGTAGACTACTAACATTTAAAACTCGTTTCTGCGCAGCTTTTCTAAGCCGTGGCTATTAATTTACGGAAAACTCTATAATAGAGCAGAAAAAATTAAACGTATGCACCGTGCGCATGGGACGGCCCTGTCTATTTTCGGTTTCCGTCCATAAGGCCAATGTTAAATTTCTACCTCAGTTTTCTCGAAACTGATAAGACCGATCCACTTCAAAATTTACATACAACATGTCACCTATTGATGGTGAGTTATAAGTTCTCTGCAAATCTTATAGCATTTAAGGGGGCAGATTCCGAGATCTCAAGTAACTGCATGAGGTTATATTATGAAACATATCTTAAAATGTTCTCCTCTACATCCCCTAGCTATCTATAAAATATCAGGATTACAAATTCGAGCTAGTTTTTGAGTTAATTATTAATTTTTAAATTTGGTTAATTTAACATAGTAGTTCCATTTCTACATGTTACAGTAGTCACCTTTAAAAATTAATAATTCAAAAAGTAACTTGAATTTGTACTATATAACTGTGGATTATTTAGCTACTGATAGGGGATGTAGAGGAGAATGTTTCATATGTTTCAGATATGTAGAGATATGTTTCATAAATTTTATGTGTGGGAAATTTTTTTAACAAATGGGCGTGTTACCTTTTACCCTTATAAGACTTAAATTAAATTAAGAATGGTTTTTGATGTTGTAATATTTGTAATGTTCTAGAAATGCAAAGGATTGTGTGTAGACCTGTGCAAATTAATAAATCAATAAAATAAATATATTGGTGTATATATGCATAGTGCAGTTACCAGAAAACAAATATATAAATAAATTATACATTTAAGGCATGCACCAAATAAAATAAACTATTTTTTTTTTAAATAAGACCTATTTGGCTGTTATATAATTTAATAAGTTTATATATGTGGGTTACAATAACAACAATGAACAAGCTAAAATTAAAAGTTGTTTTTCTAACTTAAAAATAAAACAATTAAGGTTTTAAATTAACAAGAAATTTATACTTTTTATTACTGTTTAGTTTTTTTAAAGTTTAAAGTTTTCATTGCAACACAATATAATATAAATAGATACGAGTTCAAGACAGAATAACGTGCAAAATAACAGGTTATTATCAGACACACCAATAACAATAATTATTACAATATTATTCAGCTAACATGGAATACACTAAATTGAAATATCAAGAAATTCCTTTTTTTTTTTTATTATTATATGCTATTGAAACCAATTATTTTGCTTTCTATACTAAAAGATTTTATTGTGTGTGTTAATTTTTATCAATAATTAAATATTATACAGTATACACATATAATATTAATAACCTTCGATTACAGGAGATAGACGTCACTCTCTTTGCTGATTATATCCTTCATCAAATGATAAACTGTAGTGACCTTATGGGCCAGTGTCCTACTCAGCTAGTAGGGGGGGGGGGGAAATGAAATAAAATAAAAAATGAAGGCAAAGACAGCACTAGAAGAGGGCAGGGGGCAACACAGGAATTTAAGGGGCCGGTATTTTGCCAATTTAGTAGAATACTAAACAACAATGCTCAATGAATGACCTTTATTGAAGATTAAAAAAATAATAATAAAAAATATATCTTGTACTGTGACCCCAAAGATAAAAATTGTTGTCTGAAAAATTTTATTGAAACAAAACGAAATTAAAAGAAGCATTGGAACAACAGGAGTTAAATGCTGCTGAGAAGGGCATTTTGAAGTTTAATTAAGAGTATGCATCTATCATACTCTTAATATATTGCATTTTGCTGATTTGTTGATACAGTTATAGTAAATTGTGTTAAAATAAATTTGATTTTTTTTCTTGCATTTCATTTATAAGCACAATAATTAACATTGAGAGGTTTTATTCTTTATAATCACTTTTACGTAAGCAAATGATACATTTGCGCACAACCATAATATACATAAAAAAAATGGCTAGGCTTTATAATTATATGCCTTCAAGTCAGATTGCTAGATTAAAAATTCCAAGGTTTAGATATTTTACGAACATAATTATTTTTTAAGCACTTTGAATATTCAGTTACACCTTTTTTTTAAAAAATGTCACACAAATCAATATATTACTTTAGAATAGCAGAACGGTATTATACCATTAATTATTAATATAGGTATTATGAAAGAAGCCAGCCTGAGTAATTAAAACTTTTCCATCCTAAATTCAACACACAATCAATATAAAATAGAGAAAAAAATTATGTTGAGGCTGAACATACTCAATGTTCAGTAATAAAATAATGTAAAGTGTAAATATTTATTAAACAGATAAGATTTTTATATGTAATTGAATATACATTTATGATATATTTGAATTCGTATGTGCCAAGATTTGATTTAAAAATATTTTTATTTCAATAATAGCATGATCCAAGTAAGTGATATGTGCATGCAGAATACCAACTACAAATATTCTTGCAAATGATCGCAACTGTACAAGTTGTAAATTGTTATAACTGGAGAGTAGGGGAAAATTTCAATAAAATTAAATTTAAACATAATCATAATGAAGTCACTTCAATTTATTAAAGGTGTACACTATCTTAAAAAGAGCTAGATACTGTAAGGTCCTTACAACTTTTTTAAAAAGGTCTTTATTTAAGGTAAAGTGAATACTAACTTGTTTGAGGTATATTCATCATTAATACGTTACAGAAACTGTGCATGTTGTAGGTCAACAATAATACTGCAATGATGTGAGAATTGAATCATACTGTCATAAATCATGTATAGAGTACATTCCAATTCCACCCATTAGAAAAATCATTATAGTTCAAAATAAATTCTTAAATGCATTTATTAGCTATTAAAGAATTTGCATGCCCAGAAGTGACATCAAGTTTTTTGCATCTTCATCTCACTGTTGGCATTAAAGCCCGAAAAAAAAATGCACACACCTTATGTGCCCCTAGCAATTTGTGCAAATTTAAGTCCAAAAGTAACAAATATTTCAGGCTTTGCTCATTTCTAGAAGTGATCAAACCAGAAAATGCAAAGCCTAGCTGATGAGAAGTTTAATTTTGGGCTTTGCTCATTCAAATTTAGTAATTTCTAGAACTGATCAAATCGGAAAAAGCAAAGCTCGACGAGGCATTTTATTTCGGGTTGTGAGTAAATAAAATGAGCAATTCTAGGTTGGCACACTTCATGAAAGGCAAAAACTGAAACACACCATTATTACACTGTGAACTATATACAGTCACAGACAATTTGTCTGTGATACAGTATATGACTATTATTATTGGAACGTTTTGTAAACTATGCAGCATATTATCCATTTTATTCATTTATTAAATATATTTCATTTAAAATTAATTTCACTCAGATAATAGTAATAATAATAGTGGTATAATAGTGACATCGTCCAACTCAAATAAATTAAAATATAAGAATCTGTATTATGCATCACCCTAAATCAAGGATTGCAAATCTAAAATAAAATAAAATGTAATACATATTATCATGACAATAATCCTTGCAAATGAGCAAAAGGAGGCAATGAGCTAATTAATCATAGTTAAATAATTAATATAATTAATGAGCATAATATATGTGAAATTTGTGCTGATTAAATATATTATATTTTTACTTCATTGTAGAAATAGGTAACATTTTGACGGCTTATATTTTTTATTAGTGAAATTAGTTTCTTATTATTAGTACTTAGTATAGAGCGATATAGTAGAACCATCATATGGTCAAAGTGACTGGTATATGCAGCCTGCAGCCGCCGGCTTGCCTCGTCAAAGTGACAGCGCTGACCATATGATATGATGGTTCTACTATATTTGTTTCAATAGTACGTTACCATTTTCCATCCTTTCCTCAAAAATAATACTTTTAAAAAATAAAATTTGCTCTTAGATGTTTTGTGTTCATAAACAAATCATGTGGTGAGACAAAAACTTATTTATTTTTATGACGCAAATAATAATTACAAAACAAAAACTTTCCAATACTAACAAAAAAGTTAACCCTGAATATTTAAATAAAAAAATTGTGTAGTAACAGTGCACTTGTACATTAAAGTAGTTCACAGTATAATCATGAAGGTGTTTTTCCGACTTTACCTTTGAAGTGTGCCAACCTAGAAGTGCTCATTTTATTTACTCACAGTCTGAAATAAAATGCCTCGTCGGGCTTTGCTTTTTCCGATTTTTGCACTTTTTGAAATGATCAAATTTAAACAAAATATTTGTTAATTTCGGGCTTTGCTCAAATCAAGCTGGGCACATCTAGGTGTGCAAATTTTTTTCGGGCTTTGCCCGAATTTGGACTTTGATGCCAACATGTGCATGTGCATTTAATTAAGCTGCACATGGTTATTATGCAACTTTGTAAAATTTTTTGCTCTAAACTCTATGGAGCATACATTGTATAAACACTTAGCAATTAACAATTGCAGTAAAAAACTACAATAATTAACACAACTCTCCAGATGAAATAAGTCCCTATTTGCTAAACTTTCCAAACATTTATACAAAATAAGATCAACCAAAAATAAGCAAGTACTGTATTAATAATATGATGCAAAGAATAATTGGGTAGAGAGCAGTATGATGTAATTTATATCATCATTCCATCAACTCTGTAAGCATTTTTTTTTTTTTAAATTTAATTTCTGGATTTTAAATTGTACGTAGGACTTTTAAGACCATACGGAAAAAATATAATCAGAAAAGTGAGCTAAAATTTATACATATAGTTGTATTAATAATGAAAAATGATAATGACATTGAAAGAAAGGACAAGTTGAATGAAATCATTGATTATGTAGACAATCATATATATATGACAATACTTCGCAGAGAGTATTACTGTTGAATGCAAAAATGTGTGCAGTTCTCGCATGCTTTTAAACTGTTAAATACGAGTTCTATTTTTAATTATTATTTTTCTTTTTTACTCCCATAGATTTGATTTTATGATTTTACTAGGATAGCATTTTGAACAGAACAGGGTTTGAGATACTAAAAAAGTAGATGCAATAAAGTATATAATAAATTAACAGTCTAATACATTTAATTTAATTGTGTTACCGGCAATATGACTATGCACTGATGTGTATTATGAATATGTTTTACATTTTCATTCTTATTTACGGGTTAAAGGCACCATCTGTAGCAGCAGATGATAGATCGTTTCCATCTTTTCATGCTATTTCCTTAAAAAATATGTTAATTTCTGAGATGGAAAGGGGACGGGGGGAGGGGGTGGGGAGAATGCAAAATAGTTTTTGAGATATACGGTATAGTGAGTATAGCATTATATAGTACAGAAAATGGCAAGGGGACTGCAGGCTATTTATATAGTTAAATTTAGTAAAACTAGCAACTAAAAATTCTTAAATAATTAATAACACAATAACTATAGAACCATTCCCCCCCCCCTCACTGATCAGGTTAACAGTTCAATTTTATTTTATTTTTTGGTGTAAAATTATTTTAGATTTACTGTTGGAAAATAATGAGCAATGACCGCCAACTGTGACATCAATTAAGTGTATTTATGCATTTATTCTATGATAATGTTTGTAAGGAAAAATAGTAATATATTTAAAACAAATAAAAATATAACTGGTTATAACAACAGAAATTCTTAAAAAATTTATGTAGATATTGCATAATCAGAACAAGAGAAGCAAAGTTTATTCGTATTAGGTCCGAAACTATACAATAATCTTCCTGATCTCATTAAAACTTTAACTAGTAACCAGCAATTTAAGTCTAAGTTAATTGACTTCTTACTTAAAAACAATTTTTATAGCATAACAAAGAGACGAACAGCAGCTAAAAATGTAAATGCATTTTTTATTACATTAGATTACTAACATTTTTATAATTGTAATAAATATAAAGTTAGCAATAATAAGTGAGATGAATGTATATGTCAAATATGTTAAAAAAAATTAAATTATCAATTATGTATTGTTGTTGTATATCTTCTCTATTACTGTAAAATCAGGATAATAATATATGACTGAGCTTATTATTTTTAGTAAATAATGTAAATTGATGATGATATATATAATTATGCATATCTATGTTTAATTCTAATGTTCTTATTACAGATATTAGCAATGTAAACACTATGTACCTCAAGGTTCTTTATATGTAATAAATAAATACAAAAGTAAATTGACATAATAGATGTGTTCATAAACCCTGCTCGATGTACACTTTCCACACCCTATCAACCTTATGCACAAGGACGTAAGGTCGATTGAGTGTAGAAAGTGTACACAGAGCAGGGATTACAAACAGGCCTATTATGTATATGACAAATAAGTGAAAAATAAATTAAATCACAATTTTACAAATTATATTTCGGAACAGTTTTATGCTTCATGTATGCAGTGTCAACCATGACACTGCATCTTTTCATTAAAAGATATCTACACATATATAGAATTTAAAAACGCTGTAAAATTGTTTCTTAATAAGTATTGTTTTTACAGTGTAGATGAATATTTAAATGCTAAATTTTGACAGATTTGGATGTGTAATATTTTTTTTTTTTTTTTTTTTTGTTGTTTTGTGTGTGTGTTAATATATTCTTTGTTCTAAAATGACGCGTCTTACCCATGCATGATACCATGTATTTTATGTGTGTACCTTGTATTTGGAATGAGATAAAATAAATAATTTGAATTTGAATTTGACAGATGACTGATAAATTATGTAAAATCGTATATAGTTTTATTATTGTATTTCCACACTTACTGCCATTTCAGTAACAGCTAAGAAATCTTATATCATGGCCAGGTCAGTTCATTTTAAATGTTCTTGTCATGGGCTTAATGTCAAGGTTCTCTGTGTTGGTCCAAATAATGACATTAGTAAATAAAAATTATGAGTGTCCAATTTAGTGGAAATGAGTATAAAAGCTTGTTATTTTTTTTACTGACCATATGCAACACTACTTAGCAGAAAGTAAATGCATCAAGCATTTAATCTCCAACTAAAACAAAAACATAATAAAAAAGTTTGGTAGAAAAGAGATACTATAATGAAAATTGCTTGAGTAACATTTGCTTGAGTAAACCATTACTGAAGTGCAGAAGTACACAGAAATATGATACAAATAAAGACATGATCTTCAACATTAACAAACATATTCCAAATATTATTTCTTGAAAATTCTCAACCCAAAAACTAAATGTTTTGAACCTGTCATTTAATAATATTCAAAAAAAAAAAAAAAAAAATGCCTGCTCTCCCCACTGCGTGCTAAGTCATACATAGAACTATAAATTAATTCAACATTCAAAGTGCTTAAAATTTACAAGAATTTGAAAATATTGGATTGGGTACTTTCAGCTAGACTTACCGTACCAATTATTGCCAATGGACAATTTTGCATGACATTTTTTTATTGCAGAAACGGATAGAGGGTACCAATTTATGCTACTCTGATTTTTTCCAGACTTTTTTGAGAGCCGGAACTATTTTTAAAAAATTATTGAAAGTCAGTTTTATGATGTCTGGCGTTTAGCGCCTATCCTTTTCTTAAGGACAGACTTCTCGTGACGTCATAAAATCGACTTTCAATAATTTTTTAAAAATAGTTCCCGGTCTCTAAAAAATCTGAAAAAATTAAGAGTGGCATAACTTTGCACTCTCTATCCATTTCTGCAATAAAAAAATGTCATGCAAATTGTCCATTGTATGGTAATTAAATTATCATTATTATGACTAGGTAGCTATCAGCTTAACTACAACAAGTGCCAAGTTGCCACACTAATTAATTTAATTTCATGACTTTTTATTCTTAGAGTCCTCTTCCACCACAACTTTATCGTTCTCAATTTGGTTTGCACTGATTTCTGTGATAGCAGCAGCGATGTCTTTTCCTGACATGTCACTCGTATCGTCTTGAGATCCTGGGTCCAAACTCTCCATCCCCAGCTCGTCCTTTTCATCATCATTAGTACTAGCATTATACACAGCTGGATACTGAGTCATACAATCTTGCATTACTTTAAATGCCTCATAACAATCACTTCCTTTAGGTTCTGCTTTACTGTGAACAAAACTCAAGAAATAAGCTAGTGCGATTTTTAATGGGTCAATGGGGATGAAATGCAGTTAGTGTATGTGTGCAATCTCTTGTGTTAAAGCCTAAATATAAACGGTTTTGTTTGGTTCGAGCTCACTCTGATTGGCTTAATTGTCTTCCCTGGGATGTTCTGCCCCAGAAAATAGGAAGAGTAAAACGTGTAAGAGAAGGTTGGCATGGTTTCAGAGCCTGTATTTTAGGCGTTAGACCATTGATGTGCAACAAGCAAAATGGTGTTCTTTTAATCTCCATAACCTGCTCTTTGGTGTAGTGGTTAGTACACTTGGCTCTCGTCCGAGATGTCCCCGGTTCAAATCCCGAATACGGCAGACTTTTCGCGACTTGGAATGGGTGTGACTGGCTACTAGATGAAAGAGTTGGTAGGAGGAAGGCAGCTTACGGCTGTCTATACGCCGTTGGGGTGATTAAGACCGCGGAATGTTGTGCAAACAACATACGTGCCCTGCTAAGAAACGGTACTTAACTGTCTTGCGTGCAGACTGGGTATTAGGAGCCCCAGAGAGCACTGTGAACAATGTTGAAAAACAAGTTCCGCCATTGGCAACCAACCAACCAATCTCCATATCATGTTATTAAAAATTCAGAAGTAGTCCGTTTTGAACTTAAGTTATCAGAAAAGCAAGATCCTAAAAAAAAAAAAAAAAGTAAAGCAAAGCGAAGGGAAGAGTGAAGAAATGTTTACTTGTTTTTTAATTCTAAGGTTATTGTTTTATACATTTATTTAATTCTTCTCTTTGCAATTGAGCTTGCTGTGGACCGGCCACATTAAACCGCATTTTTTGGCTATCTGAAGGGCCTCTCTGAATACAGCATTATTTATCATCTTTCTATAACTTGTGTTTTTATGGGTCTTGGCTGTCTTTTTCTTTCAATTAAATAAATTATATGTATACATGTAATGTAAAAATGAATGTAAAATGAATTAAAAGGAGCTTATGGAATTGAATGGAAAATTCATTGCCTCCTCTTAACATCCTCTATATTCTGAACCCTCTGTGTTTCAGCTTAGTAGTTGAAACTACTGTACTACCAAGTTTGGTATTACTGTACCAGTAATGATTCTAGGCTGCTTTAAAATAAAGGAATGCAAGATTCAAACTTGGCAAGCTATTTTAGCATATATTTTCTGCTGCCTTATCTTAACCAATTATCAACAACTTCTGTGATTGAGAAAAATTAATAGAGGAAATATATATATTTGTGTGTGTGTGTGTGTATAATATATATATATATATATATATATATATATATATATACAGTAAAAACTTGTTATTACGTAAAGTCAAGGGACCCAGGAAATTGGGTTTACCTTACATCGAGTATATATACATACCTTATATCAAGTTTTTCCTATACCTACAATACTAATTATTTTTTACGGGACCTTTACTCCGTTACTCAATATTGAGTTTTTACCTTATAACAAGTTACGTAATAACAAGTTTTTACTGTATATTAAAAAAATGAGTTTTTATTTGCCTTATATAGTACGTCATAATAAGTAAAGTCATACTAGTGTTCTTTTTATGGTGCCAGTTAAACAAAAATGTATCCTGTATAATCTAAAAGGTTCAATAAATAGAAAAATAAAAGAACTGAATAATTTGTACCCCTTGGTACCTCTTAATAATGTGTGGGGAAAAAATACCTTTTTAATGCCAAGGTTAAATGATAATGAAACTGCATGAACACACTCAAGGATTGCTGTTGATAATTCTTTTTACCTGTAGTGAAAGCAAGAAAATGCTTCACGGAATTCCACACCACAGGGTCCAGTGGCCATCCCTCCCAGGCAAGGGCAGCCCCAGTTAATCTCTCCATTTGGAAGAATTAAACCAACAGCCTCGTCTGGTTCATCAAGTGAAATTGTGCTCTCTTTGTCGTGATCTTCTTTGGTGGCAAAGATGATCTTATCTTTCCCTACAACAAAATACATCACACAATGTAAATTTACATAAATACAGTACATGTGAAAAATGTTCTTCAGGTCTAAAGAGTTATTTAAATTTGCTGCTGAAGTGGAACGTTTAATCATTTCGTATCGGTATTTTTGTTGTCCAATGAGTCCAACTCTGTATTCGATTTGCCATGAAACAAGAACTTGAATTACCATTGAAGTACATACAGTCATCGACTCAGAAAATTTCCCTTTGCGGCCTTGCTAAGCACCTTGCTAAGCATCATACTCCGTAAGAATAACATAGAGCATGGTGATTAACACGGCTGCAAGTAAGAAATTGATCGGAAGAAAAGCGACGGGTGTACATAATACGTGTATGTTAACTTCGCTACAAAATTACAAGACACATTTTTTTTATTATTAGTTGAAGGGTGTAATGTTGACTAAACATGATTGCCTGGTTGACCTGTCGGCATTGCTGAAGGTGCATTTCTTCTGGTATAGATAGAGATTTATTATGCCTTTGTGACATCCTTATATAACAATTTCATTTCATACTTCAATGGTGTAGCGTCAAAATGGACTAACTCAAAATTGTAAGATTGTCGCAAAATGGACTAACTAAAATTATAACTTTTTCACAAAATGGACTAACTGGATGTACTGCGTAGACTTACGTGCAAAGCGCGCAAACTTAATATTTGTTGAGTCTGTGATATCTCTTGTGTGTAAAACTTTTTTGAGTCAAATTTAAATATAACTCACATTTCCATTTAAATCGTAATTTAAATTTCACTCAAATACATTATATATGGCAGAGATAAAACTCAACAAAGATTTCACGTGCTTTGCACGTAAGTCTGCGCAGTACTTCGAGTTATATAGTCCATTTTGTGATTTCGTTACATTTTTTTAGTTAATCCGTTTTGAGAGAATCTTACAATTTTAGTTAGTCAGTTTTGATGCTACATCATCAACTTTCTTTTCATTATTTGTAAAGGGACTGGGCATGCACTTGACGCAGTGGTATGCATATCCGATTCATAATTGGAAGGTCGAGAGTTCAATCCCAGGCACTGTCAGATATTTTTTCACATGGTGAAAAAAGAACACCCACTCGTGTATCCAGAAGGTGGTCAATGGCATCCTCCATTAACTACCAACCATCCTGACTGAGGTTTCCATGGTTCCCTCAGGTAAATGTTGGGATTGATTGATTAGCGAGGGTATAGTCACTTCTGGTTTCGCGACTTCGGATGAGTGTGACTGGCTACTAGATGAAAGAGTTGGTAGGAGGAAGGCAGCTTACGACTGTCTATACTCCGCTGGGGTGATTAAGACCGCGGAATGTTGTGCAAACAACACATCGTCCCTGGTCCGCAATAATGAGCTATCTGCTCCACGATCTTGTTGCAATAATGAGCTGTCTGCTATTTCAAATGAACGCAATATTGAACTATAAATCGGTATAAAATAAGGCTCAAAATTGCGCTCACCTGAAAGAGCAGACAGCTCATTATTGCAATGAGATTGTGGAGTAAATAGCTCATTATTGCGGAAGAGGGACGATATGTGCCCCACTTAGAAACGGTACTTAACTGTCTGGACTGCAGACTGGGTATTAGGAGCCCCAGAGGGCACTGTGAACAATGTTGAAAAACAAGTTCCAGCATTGGTAACCAAACAACCACCCACTTCTGGTTTGGAAGGGGCCCACAAAATCCCAAGCAATGCTAGGTAGTGTCCACACAAAGAAGTTTTTATAAAGTCACTTGTGACCAGTACCCTATAGCAGTGTTCATTTAAAGAGGAAAAAAATGTTACCGGAGCACAGTAAAGTTGTTAAAGAAAACTTTGAGATAACCACTGGACACACAACTTGCATGTCAGTTGAAAGTAGAGTGAAAAGAAAAAAGTGGGGATATATCGCGGAGTATAATTAAACTACAGTAGGCTGGGGTAACTATGACCAACTAATCAGATGTCAGCTCTTAAAGTTCCTCATCTTACCCAATAAAGAGCACTTTGAATCATAATTGGTGTTCATACTGTAGTTGCCCCGCTCGTTGAGTGTTGCCTGTTCCACTTCATCCAAAGTATTTTGTTGTGTTTACAGACATACTGGTAATCACCCGATTGTAGAGACGTTATTCAAAGTTAAACTGCAGTTTAACCTGATAACATATTATACTGATAACATGGGTTAAAGCGCGCTTTAAAGTTAAACAGCATCTCTGCAATGGGGGGAATTTGTTCTTTTCTTGTATTATAATTATGTATAAAAAGAAAGCGTCACTCACAATGTGACATATATAAATATGTAGGCTGGTAGGTTATAGGGAAATACCAATAAATGAAAAATGCCTTTTTGCCGGAACGCAAGTCAAGTACGGATTGGGACACACATTGGGGGGTCTTGCGGAGCCCCCCAGTAGCCCGCCGCAGGTGCGATTTTTTTTTTTTTATTTTAAAGGGACATGGCAGTTTATGTTTGTTTTTTTCAATTAAATTACATATTTGGTACAATTAAATCATGAAATTACAGTTGAAAAATAAAAATTTATAAAAATCTGCATTGGATTTATTGGTGTTGGTCAAAATAATACGCCAATATGCATACAGTATTTGTTGTGCAGTCAAAAATCAAAGACGAATGTGCCCTCTTTTTATTGCAATATAGTGCTGAAAGTACAGTATTAACATTGTAAATTTATGCTTTTTTTAAGTATACACCGTATACCATGCAGTTGCATTCTACAAGCCCCTGCCTCTGCAATTTGACTATTTGGTGCGCCAAAAAATGCATATTTTTTAAGTCCCCTAGCATATATTGTAAAAAATAATATTGAATAAGAAGAATAAAGAAAAGAAAAGAAAGGAAATCACTTTGATTACAAGAGCTTTCTGAACTTGGTGCTTGTATTTTTTACACATGATGTATATGCATTTTATCCTTATAATAAGAAGACCATGAGCGAGCGAAGCAAGCAATTTTTTCTGCAATTTTTTAATTTTCTTAATGACAAAATTTTGACTTATCTTTATATTTTTATGAATAAAATACAAGTTTCTTGCAATTTGATCCACTCTTCTAGGTATCCGCCTATATATATATATATATATATATATATATATATATATATATATATATATATATTATTTTTTATTTTTTTATAAAAAAAATATTATATATATATGGATAAAAAAAAATATTATATATATATATATATATATATATATAATATATATATATATATATATATAATATTTTTTTTATCCGTTCCGGACCATTTCGCCACACTTTTTTAATTAAGTCTACTTGCCTAAAGGCCAAACCTTAGTACAAGTATGCATATGTATATATGCATTTAATACCTTTCAAATGAATAAGAAAAAACATCTCATAATATATGGTCTCTTCTCTTATGAATCTTATGAAAGAGTAGTGTATACGTACATAATTATGCATATCATATGTATTCTGTAGTATACCGATAACTGAATGTGCACTACAGTCTTGTATGCATACTGTAAGCAAATCATATCCATAGGTGAGATAAAAAAATATTAAACCTTTAAATCTATATCCACAAAAGCATGCAGCTAGTGAACAATAATAGGTTGAATGCATCCATGGAAAGCAGTTGGCTTGATGGCTTGGCTGGTCTTTTAAAGAAAGATAACATGAATGGAGTTATATGCATACATAATTGACCAATATTGCATGCATACATATCATTTTCTTATTTAAATTGATGTTGCATGAATACCGTATGTATGCATATACAGTATGCATACATAAATATATAACCTTTTATGCATATTGATTACATAACAGTCCCGTTCAATTAAACATTGTTCATGTAAATAATATATAATCACTATTGAGTATAGCTATACTTTAATATGCATGATTATAACCTCTACTAAAGAATTGGTAATTGGTGTAGAACCTTGATTGTATTTTATAGATCCTTTACCGGCGAGCCAGTGATTCGATCGAGCACTGTAAGCCCTGTTGTGCAAGTGGTAGGAAATTTATAATCCTGTTCAGTTTTATAACATAAATGTATCAATACGAACCTTCTGATTTGCAGTAGGACATGGTGTAAATATATATGCTTTTATTTGAGCACAATATTACTCAGCAATTTCTTTTAATAGTTAATTTACAACACTTTTCTCTAAAAAAATTATGCGAAATCACAATACATGCTGCACTTTTTACAGTGAAGTTGGCTGAATAATTTGTACAGTTCGCGGCAGCTATCAGCTGGTCAGTTTCAAAAGCAGCAAAAATTTATAAAAGTTTTCCATGAGCATTACAGATGCCACTAGTAGTATTAAAAATGAACCAAGGTTTCTTTATAAAGGAACGTTGAAATGAACGTATCGAACGTATCACAGTAGATCTGTCCCCGCTCAACTATAAAATTTAAATAATTATCGATTATTTTATAATAGTATCTTCATTTCTTTTAAAAATAAAAATGCCATGTGGATCGGAAAAACGAGAAGGCATGCAGGATATGCAGATCTTCATTGATTCTTCAGAATTATAATATTATATTAATTTAATAGTTAATTAATTAAGCTTATAATAGCCCCTAGCTCTGCAGGCTCTGCTTATATATAAAATATAGCGCTTATTAATTTTAGGCTGCTTTTATATTATATACATGCAACAGCAAAAAAAAAAAAAACTGAAAAAAAACTACGTTATAAAAATATAATTATAAAAATAATAAAATTATATTATTTTATTTACAATATTATGTACAATTTTTAAACTTACATAAAGTTTATGACGGTGCGATATATATTATATAATTGAGATTGACTTGACATCTTATTACATATAATTAAATATATATTATGTGCCTGCGCAACATCATATATATCTCTATATACTGTATTATTACTACTATACTATTTATAGTATTTATAAATACTATAAATAGTAGTATTATTTTTTTAATTTCAACATTTATATTTCAATATAAAATAATTATTGTACTATATTTAGTATTTATACATAATATATATAGAAATATTATTATTGCTATATATATTATATATATACTATTCTTTATTATATGATACTATATAGCAAATATAATATATATATAAAGCAGAAGGGAAAATTTACTGTATGATCAGAGTCATAATTGTAGGAGCATTTTTAGAGGTGCATGCAGCAAGGAAATACGTACAGGGTGTCCCAAAAGACCTTTAGATTTTTCAAACCCAAATAACGAACTTAAAGCTCTGAATTTAAAATTTTCAAAAATGTCGCAACAGAAAAAAAAAATTGAATGCATGCTGATTTTTCTTTTTTACACGCGCGTTAGAAAGCAAAATGTGCAGTTTTTTTCGCTGCTGAAAATTGTTTGCATCAATTCTCATGCTTGTTGATTATTTTTTCTTTTTTGTAAATGCAACAATGCTTCTCTAAATGAGCACCATTGGTGGCTCAGCAAACATCCAGTCCCTCCTAGAGCTCACGCCACACATTGCACAGTATGACAGGATACGGTGCCTTCCACATGATAGCCCCGTAGAAAGAATTCTGAAGGAGTGAAATCAGGGGACCTGGCCGGGGGCCCATGGTGTGGAGTCTCAAAAGCCTATCCAAAGGCCTACTAGCTAGGAACACTTCGTACACAAAGCGACGCAAGAAACAGTGTAAAAAGAAAAAAAAGCACCCAGTTTGGTCATTTTGCCTTCTAACCGGTAAAAACGAAAATCACCTTTTAGATTTTTTTTTTTTTTTTTTTACATTTACATTTATGAAAATGTTAAATTCAGAGTTAAAAATACCAAACGGTTGCGCTTTGAAAAATCTAAAGATCTTGTTGCTCATCTAGCTTTCGCTAATCGGCAATGTATAATTACAGTAATTAAATTTAATAGTAATTGTTTCAAATAATTGAAACATATTTTTACTAAACATAAAAAATATAATAATAATTTTCATTGCATATATGTATTATTTATAAGTAATTAATCACAAATATTGATACAAGATTACTATATAGTAATGCATATTATTATAATATAAATTAAAAATCATGCATATCAACATACGAGCTCAAGTTATGGTTTCGGAAGGTAATTCGGGGTTTCAAACTTATATAGTGAGTAATTAGTAAGTAACTTACTTGAAGTATTAAATCCAATTAGGGTTTGATAAAAAAAATGCAAGGCAAAAAAATATATATATATTAAATTGAGTAAATAAACGTAATAGAGTTAAAGAAAGATTCAAGTTTTTGTTTATACATAATGTTTCAAGTCGTATTTATTTTTTCCTTATATCAATTAAGCTTAGTGTACATGCAAGAGCTTTAATCTGATCACAGTGATCTGTATGTGTAAACATATACATCCAATTATCCTGGATTAGTGTTTAAAGAACTGAATGTGACGATGGTACAAACTCCAGTGTGTAGTCGATTTCCATTAAGCCAGCAGCTTGATAGCTTACAGTGGACTATATAGCCAGCTCTGCGCTAAAGCAGTCCTGTGAGAGATCTATTCGGCCAAACTCACACCGATTCCGGTGTAAAATTGTCATAAACTATGAGAGCTGTCGGAAGTTCTGTAGCAGGACGTGAGATGGCGCTATCCATCATGCACCCCCTCATCTTCATCATGCTCACACGGGGGATTACTACATCTCCTTTACTATGTGCATACGTATATACATAGTACATACGTATATACATACAAAATTAAAATACCTAATGATCATATACTATACTGATTAATACCGAAAAAAATTATGACTGAAAAAAACTTTATTAAAAGTCATTTTGGTTCTTGTTCACTTGGTCATGCCATGCTTTATTTACTTTGTAAAAGTTTGCAAGAGGAGGAGAATATCCAATTTTGGTAAAATTAAAATGACAAAATTACAAAAATGACAGTACAAAATATTGAACTACTCAAGTCTAGTAACAAATTTTGTAACGATGAATAATACTAATTATAAATTTGGCTAAATTTGTTTAATTACATAATGATAGAATATTGAATTGAAAATTATATTATTATGTATATTATGAAACCAATATAGAAAAGACAACTTGCACACATCACAATGTGATGAAATTGCTTGTATATGATGTAGTAGCCATTGTTCCCTGCTGTGTATATTTATGTAACCTACTCTGCTTCGGTGCTTAAGGGTGGGGGGGTAGGCTCAAACAAGACGTTTTGATAGTGTTCGTACATTTCAATTTTTTTCTTGGAAAGTTTTCATCTGATCGTTTTGAAACCAACTCCATATCTGCACTATATTATTAGCTATCTACTGTATGGCGCTTCAGAAATTTGTTGGCAGTTTTTCTGGGTTATAATTGAATGAAAATTATTAATTCTTTTTACATTGGTTAGCGGCTCTTTTACTCTAGGACCTCAGATAGTTTCATAATAATTACTGCAAAACAAACGGAAATAATTATTTACTTCCTAGACAATTCCAATAGATGGCAGTTACGGCCTCCCGCCCACCGTTAACAATAAAATTGTCATCAAATTTTCAACCTTTTAAAAAATAAAAAAATAAAGTATAATTTCACTTTTACTATTTATTTATTTATTTATTTATTTATTTATTTATTTATTTATTTATTTATTTATTTATTTATTTATTTATTTATTTATTTATTTATTTATTTATTTATTTATTTATTTATTTATTTATTTATTTATTTATTTATTTATTTATTTATTTATTTATTTATTTATTTATTTATTTATTTATTTTTATTTATTTATTATTTCACACAATACAAATACATACAAAATTGTTATCTATAACATAGTAAAGTTTTAATTAGGGTGGGAATAGCATACAAAAGTGCCAAATGAGGCACAAAAACACTATAATTGTCAGTTATCCCAATATACAATTATAAATTAAATTAAGTCCAATATAATTTTGCTATAGCATAATTATGCTTAGAGTCAATACACAATATATCACTACGTAGTGGAAATATGTTTTTTTAAACAACGTGAAAACTGCCGGTCACTAACTAATTTAACATCATGCGGCAGTTTATTCCACAATGAAACAGTTCTAAAAAAGTCCTTCTTATACAAGGCCTGTCTTAATTTTGGAGGGATCAAGAGGATGGCACCATCTTGTCCCCTAATTGGGGCCTTCCCTCTCGTATTTTATTAAAAATATCACAATCAATTTCCATTTCCCATCCATTTACACCTCGACTTTGCTGCATGCTGCATGTTCTTACTTAAATGCCCAATTGAGAACAACTCTAGTTATTATATGGTGTATTTCACTGCTAGGCTTGCATACAACGGTATGAAACATATTATTTTTGTCAATAAAGTATTAAATATACTTATAAATATAAATGTATAATTAAAAATTAAAATAATGGTGAGTAAAAAAGTTAACTACGTACGTGGTTTTTAATCCTTTACAAGCCACCTAATGTTCTGGTGTATTTTAATTGAGGGTTTCATTTCCAGGAGAAATTGTATTAATTTTAAAAAGAAAAGTGCTTTATATACATATTTTTCTCTTTCTATAACATGTTGGGCCTTATTTTATATTTTGAACAGCAACAACACGAGAAAATAGAATAGTATATAAAAGTTGAAGCCGGTTGAAGAGCACGTGTATTTTTTTTTTTTTTTTTAAATGTATGAAATCTAGCTATACCATTATTATATTGTGTCGATAGTCGATATAATATAAAATAATGGTGTATAACATGAGGCGGTCTCAGATGCAAAACAAGGCACTATTTTCTATTTAAAAAAGAAAAATATATTTATATGAACGGAAAATGCAAGTCTCATTTTAAAAATACTTTTCTCTAATAGTTATACATTATTTAACTAAACATAATCATATGTAAAATAAAGTACATAATATAACATAAACTACGAGTATGGTATAATTATACTGATCGTTTGTATGTTTTTTTTTCACTGTAATGTTACAATACTACTTATATTTGTTCAAGGTTTATTATTTACTAAATGAATGAATGAAAATGCTTTCAATTTTTAACCTCTGATTTATTGTGGGTGCAAATAACTAATACGACAGTGGCATTATAGTATCCAAACTCTCAGTTTAAGTTGAACCCTCCTCCTCTCACGTTCCTTCTGTATAACCTAGCTCACCTCGAACAAAAGTTCTCCCCAGCTTTAATTCCTCAAACTGCACACTTTCATCACTTGACATGCAAGTAGATTCATTTCCTGATCTCAATTTCCATTTTACTTTTCAACAAAAAGGCTTCTTCTTCATCTTCTTATACAATTGAACATTTTAATGGATAGCTTTTGTTCTAAAATTTCAATATATTCTCTTTGTTAGAATACAGTATATAAGGAATTGCATTTATATGGTATTATAAGTGAGAGAGAGAGAGAGGGAATTGAAGGGGTGGGGGGAGGTGTCGGAGGCATGCATGGAGATGCTCGAGTTAAATATAAGCCTAAGTAGGCATTAAATCGCATGCTGTGGGATGACGGGAAGGATGGTGCAATGGCGTCAGGAATACATTATATAAACCTAAAAGTGCTAGGGTGAAACGGATGACAGTTTTCACTGCATATTATGCTCTACTATACATACTTTACAATCTTTACATACATACACGTTTGGCAAACAAAGCAAGCGACAACGCCTCAGGGCCCATACGTACATGCAAGCAGGCATCCATAGATCCATACAGTCATTATATCACACCCACACCCTTATAACAACACACACACATTATAGCTATTATTTGACATTTATTTCAGATTGTGTAAAATTTTAAAACTAATTTTTAAAAGCTAAGCACCTTCACGTAATGCATCCTCTGTTTCATTTAATTGTTGTTTTTTTAAATACAAAATAAATTAATTCTTATTTTATTTTAAAAAGGTTATATATATTATTATTATTATTAATAAGACTAGGTCTCTTGTCCGGAATAATGAACTATCTGCTTACCATGGTTTTGCTGCAATAATGAGCTATCTGTTAATTCAGGTATAAACGCAATTATGAGCTTTATATTATCAGTAAAAAATAAAGCTCATTTTTTGCGCTCACCTCAAATAGCAGATAGCTCATTATTGCTTGCATCAAAATCATGGTTAGCAGATACCTCATTATTCCAGACAAGGGACTATGTATAACTTTTAATTAAGAATAACATATAACATACTAAAAAAAATACCATGTTTGTTTTAAATATGTAATATTACTTTTAGTGATGTTGGGGAGGGAGGGAGCTGGGGGGGGGGGGGGGGAGGGCTAGAGAGAGGAAGCATTGCTTGATAATATATTTTAGAAATCTAGTAAGCGTGCATAGAAAATCAAACCTCTAAAGACCAACTGATGAAATAGAATCTCTAATGTGGAATGTGGTTGTATTATACTGATTTGGGGATTAATGAAACAAATCTTAACAGTGCAACACCGGCCATCTCGGCATATTGTGTAAAACCAATGTTTGCATGTTTAATTTTTATATATGACATCACAACATGCTTCCCCATGATTTGAAAAGAGCATTAAATGTTTTAAAATAATCTGAAAAAAAAAGATGAAACATAACTCGAGCTTCACCATTCGTATCAGTGGGGTCATAAAGTATTCATTAGGCTTGAAGTACAGTACTTTGTCCAACTGATACGTTCAGTTATAATATATAATGTCAACAAAATCACCGAGCTATAGGTATAATGCAGTAAAAAAAAAAGAATGCAGGTTTTCCATTGATTGTATACTGTGTATACCGTATACCACATGGTTTTGATCTGTAAGCGTCCAAGCATGCAGATAAAAAAATGATGATGCAATTTTGAAGTATTTAGCCTAAAATTTTTTACGCTCCTTAGATAAAAATCAGTAGATCTGGATAACTGTAGAAATATTATTTTCCTTCGTAGAAAATTGTAATCCAAGTGAGTTATCAAGTGAATTAAAGAATTAACCAATTACTGTATTTAATGATCAAGTTTTAATTTTTAAGGGTTGACTTTTTCACTCTAAATTTCCGATGAAAAATAATTTTAGTCACATTTTATTTTATAAAAAGACTCGGAAATTTTATACTTCACTGCTAATTCCCTATATATAATATAATTATAATAGTATTATAATTTAATAAAATGTTATTTATATATAATTATATTTTCCACATATTTTAGTATATTATAAATTTATTCACTTCGTTATTTATCTAATTATATTTAGAAACAAATTTTAACTACAACTTATAAAAAAAAAAAAAAAATTAGAAAAACAACTATATACGTGTTACATAAAATATATCAATATTAAATTGAAAATTCTTTATTATTTAAAACTCCTCTGAAGTGAAGATGTATCTCATCATTCATAATGCTTATTATCATCATCGTAGAAATTAATAACACATATCGATTTATTATATATATAATATTTTATTTTTCATGTTTTGATGATGTGGTGTAGTGGTGATAGCATGAGAAAAATCGGTAGGTATATAGTGAGCAGAAAAAGAATAAGGGAGGGATTCAAGAGCTATTTGGAGACTGGCAGGTTAGTTTGGTATCCCACGAGTTGCTAGGCAAGCCAGTTGTATATAATTGTATAGCTGGAGCTGTTCACTGAAGAGAAGGAGTATTATAGGCGCCGCCGCCGCCGCGCACTCTCAGCCTTGTAAGCGCCACCCCACCAAGCGAGAGGACGACCAAAATTGAGGGGAGAGATTGGGAGTGGACAGAGGTGCGGTGGTGATAGAAAGCAAGATGTTTTGTTATGTACTCAGTACGTCCATGAGGATGAAGCCGCACAAGCCAGACAGCAGGCAGGCAAGCCAGAGTAACCGCAGAAACCAAATGCTTGTTGCTGTTATTGTAAGCCAAATTGTAGCTTTGAAAGAGCGACATACGCACAAGCTGTTTTGTATAGACATAGATTGATATCTTCATGACCTATGAATGGTGTACGTGTAATATCTTATACATACATATTATCAAACTTAATATTATTATACTTATTTGCTTATTGTATATAAATTTATATAGATGTATTATATTAAAACGAATTCAAGCTATAAAATATATCTGTTATCACCGCTTTATTTTTTCTTCTTTAATTTATATCATGTTACATAGCTACATACCTTGAGATTTATGCCATTACAATATTGCAGAAAATTATAATTATTATTATAATAATAAGTGATAATTATTATTATATTATATGTTATTTCACTAATTGTTTATTTCCTTATTATTGCATGTGTGTTTACAGTTACAGGGATTCACTGCACAACCTTCGGGAAGTGAATTGTTCTTAATGGACTCTTTGTGAATTTCATGCCGGGCCTGTGTCTTGTTATATATGTACTCATAAGGGAAATATAATAAAATAAAATAAAATAAAAAGTGAAATTAATAATGATATTATATAATTTATAATCAATTTTATAATCAATATAAATATTATAGTAGTAGTGTAATATATTATAGTTATATGCAACCATTTGACTGCTGCATGCGTTTGGCCCCTGCTGTAAAAGAAATATTGTTTCGCGTCTTCCACAGGTGTATCAAGATGTTTGCATACCCTGCAGGCAAAAATGGCGGCTGCCGTTCTGAGAAGCCATCGCGTTATATTGTAATATGTAACAAAGTGTTGTAATTCGAAATTTTTTTAATGCATAAACTATTTGAGAATCAACCATGAATAACTTATTTACTGAATAACTTAGTTAAATTTTTGTGAAAATATTTTCTTCCCATTTTCATTACTCAAAACTCCAGAGGAAATTATACGGTTGTGCGTAAATTTCATTTCCTGCACATGTCGATTCTCAAATATCGAGTCTCAGTGTGCTGCAAGTTCAGACAAGTTCTTCCATTAAGTACAAATAGTTCCCACTGTCAAGCTACTTTCAAATTAATTTATATTTCCACTGGAAGTAACCGGAAGTGCAATGATGTTTTTCTTTGTTTTTCATGTTCCAGGTCTGAGAACTTTGCAGTGGGAAAACTTACCTAATTGGCACGATTTTTAGAAGTCAAGTACTTAACTTCAAGTTTATATTTACACTTTTGGCTGCTTCCGGTCGGAGGGGATAATTGATTCAACTGTAGTGAAGTTTTAGCTAAACGCATGATGCTTTCCTACATACCACCATTTGGATGTTACTATATACGGACCCTTTAAGTTGTTGTCTCTACAAATGCCTTTAGAGTAGCAGAGAAATTAGAACGGGCACCGCGTTTCGTGCTTGAGAGATAATGAGTGGAATATACAAAAAGGGTTTGGCATACGTTGCCAAGAGAAACGTTTCTTTTTTATTTAAATGTATATATAAAATAAAAAGAAGTGTCAAGTTGTTGACACAGCCTTCTTCTTTGCTCTTCCACTTTCTTTCTTGCCATAAGTCTAAGAACTTTAATGAACATGCTCTCTTTTATTTTCTCTTCTTTTTTTAACGTAAATTGATGGAGATGCGACCAAATTAAAACCTTTAAAAGCTAATCCCCACAAAACACTCTTAACATTATAAAAGGAAAAAAACGAAAATCTCACAGTTATAAACTTTTTTTGTATTATTATTTCGAAAGTGTAAATATTGTAAAATGGTAATTATTTTTTTCATTTAAATGGTATGAATATTAATGATTTACATTCACTTAGTGTATTTATAAGTTTTGAACAGCATTTTTATTCTTATTGTTTTGTTGTTTTGATCGAAAAGTCTCTCTCTCTCTCTCTCTCTCTCTCTCTCTCTCTCTCTCTCTCTCTCTCTCTCTCTCTCTCTCTCTCTCTCTCTCTCTCTCTCTCTCTCTCTCTCTCTCTCTCTCTCTCTCTTTCTCTCCCTCTCCCTCTTTCTAATAATGTCTCTAAATTTTCAAAAACTTAAAGAATTTACAAATCAATATTCTAAACTGGTTCAGACCATAAAATTTGTATATTTCTAAAACTATGGCATTGTATATTATTTGTATAATATATTATTTATCTTCTTAATTGTTGATACACAGTGAACAAGAAATATAAACGTTGTAGTTAATTTCCAAACTACTTTCTTCCATTTTCGAAAAAAATTATATCTATTTACGATAAACAAAATCAATGCAATAAAATCAATCTTTTTGAAAATGGAAAAAGGTGTTTGTATCTAGTTTAACCAACAAATTTGTTTGTATAGAATTTTAAAAATTAAATTATCAAAAAGGGTGCAATATTCACACTTTGCAGCTGTATTTATGTCTATATAATGCATGAAAGAACTGATTTACTGTGCATTACAGCATTACAGAGACACTATAATAAAGGTAAATTTGTCGGCTTTGAGTGTGTGAATTGTAGGGTATGTGAGAATGAATGTAGATTGGCGTCTAAGAATTTCTTGAATGTGTACGACGAAACACGCGTGGCACAGGTTGGCTGTCTGTCTGTTCGCTTGCCCCTCTGAAATTTAAAATACTAAACCAAAATGGTAACTCCAATTCCGGAAATTCCTTTCCTTGTCATCAAGTATTCAAATAAATCTTGCATAAAGTAAACAGTAAATATGTGATAGTGCGTAAATCATTAGCAATTTATAGAGAAAGAAAATCTTTTATGCATATTATTATTAATATTAACACCATAAAACAAGAAAGAATTTGTTTAAAAAGGACTGTAATGAAATTAAATTATTATATTTGAATTGGTAAAACCTTAATTAATAATCTTTAAAAGCATTGTATTGTTTTTGCAAATTATAATGTTACTTATTTATTTAATTAATTATATATTAATTGTTCAGAATTTTTTCTCTTTACTTCTTCTTATAACTGTATTATACAGATATACAATATTGACCAGCTGTAATACGTTTCAAATAATAACCAACTTAGTTAATACAAATTTGTATATATAATAATATGTAGATGTCAAATTGAAACAATTGAAGACAATAGTTTTTCCTTGTCAAATTTATTCATTACAGTAATATTTGCAACATATATATATATGTCCTGCATGTTAATATTTCTTCTAAAATAACAAATAAAACATTATTCATTTTTAATAATATTCAATCCAATTTGAACTTGATGACACTAAATTTGCCACTCGATGGTGTTTGAAAAGCTGCAGCAAATGTAACATTTTTTGTTAAAATAATATTCATCAACAGTTAATATCACCTACAGTGATTGAAACACGCAATAAACGTACAAATTTAGATTAATGTTATCAATAATTTGAACACGTTTCTAAATATAAAATATTTTGTTTCGTTGAAAAAGATTACAACATAAATTTAATAATAAATAAATTTTGTTATAAATTTTGCTGAAAATTGATTAAGTTGTAAATATGGATACATTTTGTATTTGATTTAATTTTTTTTTTCTTTTACAATAATTATTAATTTTGATAAATATTATGTTAATTTGTTTCATGTATAATATCTTTAAAGTAGCAATCAATAATAAAATATTAATAAAAGTAGCGCAAGTATAGGATATAGAAAAAGAATATAATTATTGTAGAAAAAATTCACACATAAAAGTAAACACTGTAAGATACGAAAAGTATATTAAATTTTCTCCCCCTCTTGAGGTATAAAATGACGTCATTGGAATATATTATCACATATTCCCTTGTGATGAAAACACCCACCCTTCTCTTATTATGTACAAAAATAATGATATCAATAATATTCCTTTGGTATATAGTATATAATTATATATAAAACTAAGATATAGCTTCGTCATCACACGCATCGCATCTATGTGTTGGTAGCTAATATAAATGTGCTTCTGTATGTTCTATTGTGGATTTTGACCCTCTTAGAATAAAGGGAAAGAATGTTGAAATTATCGGTTTTTATATTATATACGATTGCTGAGTCATAAATGAGCATGCATTGTGGGGTACATGAAGTATACGTGTTATGAGGGTGGTAAAATAAGAAGGGGAGGGAGATGATTGAGGAGGATGTGTACAGCTGCTACCCCTCTCTTAAACAATACTTGATACGTAAGTCTAAATAAATCATGCGAGTGATGGGTGAACCACTACAATCATAATTAAGCTTATACTGTATCGTAGCTGCAATTAGGTGTATACATATATAATTCCGTTAAATATTTGGTAAAAATGTACAGTATAACAAGACTCCTTGATGGCCAAGATAGACCTTTAAAAATTAAAATTGAATTATCTTAACACGAAGTGACCTTTTGTTTAAAACCATGCAATAAATCTTAAATGTAATTTAATATTGCTGAACATAATGAACAATATATTGATCACTAAAATTAATAGTAGACTTTCTTTTCCGTAACAATTAAGTTTCTATGTTTGGATTATTTTTAATTGAATATACCGTATGCTTCATAAATATTTTATTTAGTTCCTAGCTGTACAAAAATATTTATACAATCTATACACACGTCTAGTAATTATTGCAGTCTACATTATATATTCTCTGTAGATTCATAATCCGTTAAATTTGGAGAGAGAAAAGAGAAGAGAGAGAGAGAGAGAGAGAGAGAGAGAGAGAGAGAGAGAGAGAGAGAGAGAGAGAGAGAGAGAGAGAGAGAGAGAGAGAGAGAGAGAGAGAGAGGGGGGGGGGAAGGAACCATATGCAAGTGATACGACATATTGCATAATATATATTTTTTATCATATTATGGTGTTACGTTGTATTATTACATATAACCTTTCAGGTCATGTGGGAAAATTGCTTTGGTGATAGGTTTATGATAATGATTCCTGAAAAATAAATAATCAAATTTTCTTCTGTATCGTTACTCACCCCTCAGATTATGCCTTAACTGACGTACTGTATAAAAATAATATAAAATCATTTATATAATTTTATTATATATTGTATTTTCTAATAAAAATACACGCTATGCTATTATATGCATATAAAATATATATAATAATAAAAATTTCTGGCTTCAAAATAATATTATTATACATATTAATGTACATGCTATTTTAATACGAGCTGTAACAAATATTTTTGTTTTATTTAAAATGCTTTTAATAACTGCAGAATCTACAACCAATAACATTTTTTATATAATATAATATAATATATTGATGTCCATGTATTACCATGTATTAATTTTTTTATGTATATTTTTACGTCAGTATTGTACTTTTTAAAACATTTTAAACTGCTTTTAAGCTCAAATGTACAGTATAATATCTACACTGTTGCTGTATAAAACTAATACCCTGTTTAATTGCTTATAGATGAAATATGGTATAATTATAAGATTAACGTAGCGAGCTTACCACACAGTTAGTAATAAATTCTTTATATTTGAGAGAGAGAGAATTTGAAAACTGTATTTTAAATTATTTTTGTATTTCATTTTATTGAATCATGAAAGTTATATATAATTTAAAAAAATTAATTATAAAACAAATGAATTAGAAATTAATTATGTACAAACTTACATTTGCGTTAATTGCACAAATTATTTGTATTTTTATTTTGTATTTTTAAGGCAATGAGAAAAAGTATTAAGGTTTAACTTTTAAGGAAAATGGCTTAAAAATTGTAAAGAATCTTGATGAAGTTTCATGAATTTCATTGTATTATACCTAAGTTACGAGAAATGGGTCGATGCATGTGCAATTAGCCACCTGTTCCCAGATTAGAGCCAGGCAAGGACGAATATATATATATGTGCTGGCTATATACCACTAACGCACCAAGCAAGCAGCTAGCTATACTTGTAAGCCATTTCCATGCTTAACCAGCTTGCTTGCCTGCCTGTCTGCTGTTTCTGCTCTCGGGTTCTAATGCAAAGGCAGAAATAATAATATGAGAAGAAAGGGGGAAGAGAGAGAGAGTTAAGGTTGATAGAAAATTTACTGCCCTCCCTTAAGATGAATTACAACGCCATCATTTTGCAGTTCATTTTAGAGTGCTGCTGCTGCTGTCTTGCCACAAAATAGCCAGCAGCCATGCTCGTAAGCTTATATAGCATACATACATACAGTGTAGTATAGCTGGCTGCCATCCCTCCCTCTATATATATAACTGGCTTGCTGCTTCTACTATGCATTCTTTCTAAGTACTTGGCTGGGATAAGCCGCACACCGCCTTGCCACTCACTTACCTCCACGTCTTTCTCAACTATTAATTATAATAAAAAATAAATCAACCAAAACACATAAACTTAAAAGCACCATATAAACGTTTAGGGCTATAGCTTTAATTGATTTTTGAGTGTTGTATTTCAACGCTGTTTTTATTTAAATTGTAATCTGAAAACGTTTTAATATATTATTATAATTATTATTATTACTGCAGCAATTTAAGTTATATAATATATACTACATAATTAAAATATAGAATAAATGTTAATTGCACCGGTACCTTTTCTGCTATATAATAATGCTAACTAAAATGCTATAATAAAAGTATCTAGTTTAAAAATGAATTAATTTTGAATTGTTAGTGCACAAATTCATTTGTAGTCAAATTTTAGTTTAGTAGTTTAAATGGCAAAAGGACACAATTCATCTAAAGAAGAGAAATTTATATATATATATATATATATATATATATATATATATATATATATATATATATATATATATATATATACATATATATTATATAGACTGCAAGTTAACTAACATGTTCTTTAATTTAACTGAAGCAAATTCATTAAATTTTTTTAACTAGAAACTCGATTCTGTTAATCAACTTTATATATAAGAATGATTTACTTTACTAAGCAACAAAACTGTAGTAGTAATGTGATTAAATATTTTAAACTACAATAGAATGTAATTCAATGCATCGAATATAATTAACTAATACTTTAAACTTTTAATTTAAATCCTTATACTGCTAGTACTTGCTTTTAAAGACATAGTTTCTCCTTTATATACAAAGCAAAGAGATTCAATGATCAGTAGTAAAATGAAACGAAGAAAAAAAAAAAAGCAATCAACTCTGATTTCAGATTTGCTTTATAGTAACTAAGTTTATTATGAGTAGGTCTTGACTGTTTCATGTCTTCGCACTTAATGAGATCTTACTTACGAACAAGTGAAATTCATTTAGGAATGATCACAATTGAAAATGTCACATTGACAATTTGAAATAATGAATGAGGAGTGACTCAAGAGACAGACACTAGCGTCACTAGTGTTGCTAACGGCACTGCTTGTGACAGCTCAAGTTCCTCATCCTTCCGTATACCTCCCTTCCTTCGTTCTTACCTCACACTTCACTCGACATATGAGGCTTATTGAGTTAGCAGTTTGACATTAGCAAGTTTCCTTGATTAGCATTTCTTGGCATGATTTGATACACTTTAACAGCGATAACATGTATTACGTATAATATAGAGAGAGAAGCAGATACGCGTATATTAGGTAAAAGATGGAGATTTTGTTTTTGTATTTCTACGTCTGATGACTAGATGGTGGATGAAACTATATATTATCTCCTAATAATTTAGATAAAACATGTTTATAGCCTTTTACCATTATTATGAAATTTCCTTTATGACTTTCAGAAATTTTGTGTTAATACAAAAGTAAAATAATAACGCAAAATGTAAAGATTTATATCTCATTTTTTCATAATTTATATAAATTAAATTGATTGAGCATCATCATGCAAAATGCAAAGTATATTTAGTTATATTAGTTTGTTTCTATACAATTATTGGTTAGAAGAGCAAACAAATATTAAGTGCATTGGTATATCCTGCAGTGTCGCATGGGTTCCAATGTAGCATATTATAGGGTATGCTGCTCCCCTCTGCAATTGGCACAGATTTATGATTTTCTTCTTCATTGCAACAACAATTTAAGGGAGAAAAAAAAAATCTTGCCATTGCCGTCAAAAGAAAGGAAATTGCATGAGATATGTATGTTAAGAATGCAGCCATAGTTATAACATAAATCGTTTAAAACAAAAAAGAATTTCACGTACTTAAAATATTGCATAATATAAATATATACAGTATATATATTATTATATATTATATATATATGTAATATAGATAAATACTAAATACATCAGAAATCCGGAGGATTTTTGTCAAAAGGTAACAAATAACAAGTGTGGTAGAGTCGATACATAATTATATACAAGTACAGAAAATCGACTTTAATTGATGGTTTGATGTATTGTGTCATGATATCATAAAGACTTAACTACAATTAACTGTACAACAAACAACGTTTTATCACAGAATTCAACATGAATTTTCCATTTTCATTCTACATTGTATGTTTGATGTGGTGAAAATTAAAAAAAACAAAAAAAAAAAATTATATCGTGGTTAAAAACAACAACAACCAGCACATACCTGCAGCTCACTCATTGGTTCTATAGCATAAGTTTATTTTAGACACAAGGATCATGTCTTATTTATTTATTTATTTATTTATTTATTTATTTATTTATTTATTTATTTATTTATTTATTTATTTATTTATTTATTTATTTATTTATTTATTTATTTATTTATTTATTTATTTATTTATTTATTTATTTATTTATTTATTTATTTATTTATTTATTTATTTATTTATTTATTTATTTTATTTATTTATTTATTATTTTACCCAATACTAGATACACAAATTGTTATTATTACCTTATTTCCTATAATTATATTTATGCTAATTTTTTTTAATCAAACATTTTATCTTTTTTTTTTATGAACTAATTGTAAATAATTTTACTAAACTAAGCGATAAGTCAACCATAATTAACATTAAAAATATTTCAATGTTATGCATTTTTTTTTAAATAAATTGTAAAAATAGTTTTAGTTGTAATTTATTCTCATCACAATATTACTGGCGTTATGAAAAAAATAACTCACCATAGCACATTGTCTATATACCTTTAACCATCATTATGAAAGTTTAATTTACACATGCAATTTTATTACGATATGTCGAATGAACATATCAACATGACAGAACGTAATAAAATTATTTAATAAAATATTTTACATTCACTAACTAATAAATTTGATTATTCAGTTCAATTAACTGTTGCAGTATTATATGATGAAAAGGGGAATAATATATATAATATATAAACTAGAACTTTGTGGTATAATGTTATTTTATATGTGTATTATATAATATTATGTATACACAGTAAAGTCTATTTGGTCTACTGTTTGTATGATGTCATGAATTTTTTTTCCTTTATCCTATCTAATGTGGGAGACTCGCTCGTGTGACATCAGACAATCGGTAGGCAGAATTTATTTTAAATAGTAGGCTTATACTTTATACTGTACAGTACATTCATAATAAGTGTAGTTGATTTGTTGGTAAGGTTAGAATATACGCGTATATATATATATATATATATATATATATATATATATATATATATATAACGTATATAAACACCTCATTGGAAAACAACGTATTCGAACCACACACGATGCTGATTGTCTGCAATCCCCAATCAATCTTGAGGCAGCAGAGACGGCGTCATCTTAAAACAAAGCTGCGACTGAGGGGTGGGAGGTGGGAAAAGAGGAGGACTCAAGGGTGTGGGGAGCTGAGTGTGAGGTAGGGGGTGTGGAGAGGGTCGAGGGAGACCCCTTAGTCTTGCCAATAGACAAATAGAAGCGACGACGGAACAAAAAAAAATAAATAAAAGGAGAACAGACTCATGAGACCGTTTGGCAAAATTCCCGCTCAATAAAATTCGTTTTTGCAAGTGAATGAAACCAGGGATTTGAAGCAATCATTCTTTTACATTACGCTCAGTTCAATTTTACTTCATTGAAATTTGTAAGCAATAATCTTCGTAAATTATTGTTTACAAAAAGTTTTATTCAAACAATACTGCTTTTATCAGGCTTTTGTAACATGATTTAATTTAGATATAATAATAATTTATAATAATTAACTAGCGTGTTATCAACACATTTACAGTTATTTAATAAACAAACAAATAAAGGTGTTATAAAGTTAGAACCTTAGGCTAAATAGCTTTATAATATTCATTAAATTGAAATATAAATTAAAATGAAAATTAATGAGTTTCAAACAAAATAATATGTATTAATGACTTTTATTTCTAATATCAATGTCCTTTATTTTCAACATAAAAACATAATGATAGCGTGTTTGCTGCAGGTAAACTATGTAAGGGTAGTCATTAGTCATTATCATGCTTTTGAAGGGTTGGTTTATATAAAAAAAAATCATGCAGACGTGCATGCCCCGCGGTATTGAAAGCATACTATCCTCTCTGTACAGTTTGTTTGGGAGATAGCAAGATCCCTCACCTCCTTCTTCCCCATCCCCATAAAATTCATCACCCTCAACTTACTGTATCTCAATCCCTGTCGGGTGGCCGTCTGTGTTTGGGGTTGTGAAAATGCGCCATAAGGGTTCGTTAGTGTATAAGACAGTAGGCACGCAGAGTAGCAGCAAGTCCCGCCGCCACGGTATACGAGGGGAGCAGCAGTCTACCTATCTACCCTGTGTGTCCTCCTTCAATCTCTCTTGCTTGATCGATAAGGTAGTTGTAGTTGAAGGAACGAAAAGCGTACGGTACACACTTCAACAAATCTAAAATTACTCTCCCGGTAGAAGCCCAAAGGGAAAGGTTTATGTTCCATAATTATTATACCTCAAATATGACATACTTTGAAAAAGGATTTATATCAATAATTATCAATCCCTCTGCAAAGTAGTTTAGAATTTCGATGTCCATAATAAGAACAGAAATAATTAACTTCCCGTTACTCCCAGTAGAAGGGAGCAGCATAATTTTTACTTGCAAAGTTGCAACGGTCACCCATCTAAGTATACGTACTAACCAAGCTAGATGTTGCTTGACTTCGTTGATTTAAAGAGAACCGGTCAATACACTGTGCTAAACTCAACCTCATTACATTTACCTCAAGTACAATTTTTTAGGCATATTAAATTCATTGGGATTTATAAAACTTTTAAACCAATTTAAAATACTTTACATATATATATATATACATATGTAAATAATATAATAATATTATTATATATAGTATATTATAATTATATATAATAATATATAATATATTATATAATATTATAATAAAATTCAGATTGTAGAAGCCCCTGATTAATAGGCTACCTGCAGAACTTTCGTGTATAAAGGGTTGCATCACGAGTTACACTAAAAAAATCTAAAAATCTCTTATATTTTTTTGCTTTTTTTTTTCTGACATTAGTATTTTAAAATAATCATGGCTATTTTGAGTGTATATTATAGAATATATATTTTTATATCTCGCTCAACTATGTGTATCAGATACTCTACTGTATTATGTATTTAACGCAATAATATCTTTATAAACTGAAACTGAAATTAGAAACTAACAAATTGATTTTAAATCCTTAACTGCACTAAAAATATGCCATTCATTGATACATGCATGTTGGTTTACATATTCTGTCAACACATATTCTCTTGTCTTTGGATAGCATTTTTTTTTTCTACACCACAAATCAAATTGCACGATTATTGATCATTTTGATTTTATAAATATAATCAATTCAAAATTAAAGTAATAAGGAAAAAATAGCTAATATCTTTATTTTCTGTTTGCTCTTCCTTTTTTTTTTTGTAGCTGATTAGTGGATTTTGATACAAGGAACAGCTGGAACATTCCTGAGTGTTGATTTATATTTTTACTTGTTTATCATTTTCTATCATCCTTTTAAGCTTAATTACTATAATTAGTATATAACAAAGAAATTTTTAGTGAAGAATACAGTTTTAAAATTCACATATATATATATTCAAAGAATTGTTTGCAGTGCTTATAGAGCATTCGTTACGCTACTTACGCTATAAAATATTATATAATATGATATTACGCTATTACCATGAAGAAAATAAGATTTTTCTCTTTCTTTCATGGCTATTACTTATTTTTTCACTAATTTTTTTTTTAAATAGCTTAATATTTTCTCCAAGAGATGGCGTAAACGACTTGAATTGTAGATAAAAATTATTGTACTATTCGCGCGTATACGAATATTTGTTTATAAATTTATTCACAAAGTGAGTGTAGATTTCAGTTCAAAGAATGTGCATAAATATAATAGTCGGTACAAAATGTAGATATAGAGGAATCAGGAATTTACGAAATAAATAATTATTTTCTATTGTTCACAAGCCAATCTCGCTGCTGCAAGAGGATATAATTTTACTGTTCTTTAAAAGTTAGTTTACACTACATTACGTTACGTTGTGCTGGCTGGCTTTGAATTCGTTCGCTTTATAACTGCGGTTGAGAGTAATTTACCATGAAATTAGCTAGATATTTTCATTTATTTTACCAATATTTACTGTGAGTGTTGTTATACTCCTCTCTAACCCGAAAAAAATGTTTTTAAGACTTTGAAAAAAAAAAAAAAAAAATCAAGTAAAATCCATATTTTCTACATTATCAATATATAAGTATAATTATTATTTATTATTACATTGAACACCATCAAAGGTCTGATAGAGTTATTCTTTTAAGATATATTATATTATAAGACTAAATTATTATTTCTTTAAAAGTTTAAAATGTTGAATATATTCCATTTATTTTTTTTAACTTTTATAAGAGTTTATAATATAACAACATATATTATATATATATATATATATATATATATATATATATATATATATATATATATATATATATAGGTAAAAAATAATACGATCCGGAGTTTGTATTTGATGATAATTGAAATGTTAATTGTTTCATATAAATGCTTATTAATTTGGTTCATATTTTCCTGAATGATGTCATTATTTTTAAGCATTGTATCATGAAACCCTTTCGTCGATCTTGTAGCATACAAAATTTTTAGATCAAATAATCAAACTAACTTTTTCTAGAGCAAAATAATTATTTCAAAATACTCTTCAAAGTATTATAATATGACATTTTGTACTAGCATTCCAAATTTCTTAAATATATATAATATATGAAACACTGAAATAACTTATATCCAGTAATAATGAATACAATGATATTAATACAAAAGAATTAATAATTCAAAAATTATCATTTAGGAATAGCCTTCAATAAGAGCAGCAAACAATAGTGGCCGCGATTCACGAAACAGTTAGCCAGGTTTCTAACCACGTTTAACTAGGTGGTTTAACACGCGTAAAACAGGTATGGTTAAACGTGGTTAGAAACCTGGTTAACTGTTTCGTGAATCGCACCCAAGAATTATAAGCAGTAGGAATAAGCTGTAACACAACATGCAACCTGGGAAATGATAATAAAATACAAGCACTATAATTATTATAAGATGCTGCTATTATAAGCACACTGATTTGTCCAAGGTGCGCAACTGCTACTTTTGGTAGATGATACGAGAAGAATAACTCAAGATCGTAGCTCTCACCCCTCTACACTTACTTGTTCGGTCTTGTTTCATAACATAAGTCGTATCTATAGTTAACCACACTATACCCTAGCTTCCTTGCCTTAATTATACGTCACTTTAATGAATCACACCATTTTTAGTAAAACAATTTGAAACTAGAGTTTGAAAATAGCATTATCTATACACTTTTACATCCTATAATACATACACATCTATGTTACCAATTTGTATCGTATTACCAATTATTTCATAACTATTCTATATCACTTTCAATGTTATATTATTTACGTTTATTTTTTTTTATTAATATCTGTTGGGTATGGGTTTCAATATAGTAACTTTCCTGCTATTTTCTTTTCTCTGTATACTTTGACATTTATTTGTTATTTTACAGCATTACTTTCTATTTTTTTTTTATCAATAAAACCACTTGCTTCTAAAATATCAAATACAAATTTTTTTGGTCTTTCGATTCAAATTTTACATTCTGAAATAGCAGTTTATTTTTTATATCAAATTTCAGCATGTCTATATATCTATATGTCTATATATATATCCTAAAATGTGTATTATATAAAAGATTAAACCCTGGATTGTATATAATACTCATAACAGTGATATGCATTCATAATATAATGCAAGATATAGTAATAAAGTAGTAATAGGAATAAACATTTTTTTTTAATAGTTCCCTGTATAAATCAGCCTTCATATTGATTTTTTTTACCGTCATGTATGAGGAATATTAAAACAGATAAAGCATTTAAAAATAAGTTGAATTTAGTTTTAATTCAGAAGGATTATTTTCCTACTCCGTCAAAGCCTTTTTTAATTCTGGACTCTTTTCATGTTATTATTTTGCTTTATATATATATATATATATATATATATATATATATATATATATATATATATATATATATATATATATATATATATTATTTATTAATATAATAATAATATTAATAATAATAATATTATTATTAATATTATTTAAAAAAAATTTAATCGAACGGAATATAATATATTATATATATATATATTATAATATATACATGAATATATATATATATAGTTTAATTAAAGAAAATAAAAAATAAATGTATGTAATTATATGTGTTATAAATTATTGAATGACAAAAATTCTACTTTAATTAAAAAAGAAATGTAAGAAGTGTAAGTTATATAAAGTAAAAAAGAAACAAGAAATCAGGACTGTACATAATACAATATAATTTTATATATAAAATTAGATATAATTATATTTTTCTTTTGAGAAAAGAGATCTATAATTACATGAATATGAAATTAAATTAAAATACATCATGCAGGTAACTTGATATTGTGAACCAATATGAAATAGAACCCCCTCATTCATTACTTTCGTTTCTACAAATCTATCTTTGATATGAAATGTATTAGTATATTATTTAATACGTTTCTTCTGTAGTCAGACAACCGCCAAACCTTAATAATTTTACTAAAAAAAAAAAAAAAAAAAAAAATAGACGACATGGTTGAAAATAAAAATCCCTAACTAATTCCATTTTCTTGATTAATTACAGTAATGCAAGATTATAAATTAAAAGTAAATAAATATTTTAATTCCATTTATTTATGACTGTTCCTGTCAATAATGTAATTAATGTTAATTAGTTTTATATCGCATCATTAATGAAATTAATTAATTTTCTTTAAGATCAATTGTGTATTAAGTACATAGCATCAAAACTATCATATATACAACATGACAACATGAATATATGTATTGTGACTCATCTTTGCAGCTAATAGTTTTATGTATACATTTTAACAAACTAATATAACAAATTAATAGTGACTTGGAGTTTTCTTTATATTTTAACTCGGGCTCTCTCTTCTTTTCTTTCTCTTGCAAACAAATTTTGGTTGTTTTCTTGCTAAACACTGATATTGATTATATAGTAGAGAGTAACGCAGACATTTCTTGTGCTATAGTATTCATTTATTTTTTACAAGGATATCAATTTTTCTTTAACGAATTTACCTGAATTAAAAAAACAACAACTGACTGTTATCTGAATAATTTGTGAAGTAAAATGGATTGACAAGAAACTGCTTGTGCAGGAAAGATCCAAAGGTGAGAAAGTTAAAGGAATATCAACAAATTTTTTTCCTCTGCTTTTTTTTTTTTTTTTTTTTTTTGAGTTTTTAGTAAGAGCCTTTTTATTTTTCTTCTCATTTTTCAGAAGCATACGTTTCTAGTATAAAATAGATAGGTACAGAAAGGGCTTTTATGAATAATGCGCTGTGTAACTTATAGTTAGTGCTATATACAAACTGCTGCAGCAGTCATTTTTCAAATCCTCCCGATCAAGGTTAAAAAGAACTCTTCACGTTGCTCTACATAAATATCATGAATATACAGAATATACATTTATATGTATGTATATAGGCACAAAATACGAAAAAATTCTTATATACTCTCTCTTTTTGAAGATGTTTTTGTTGTTGTTTATTTTTTTAGAA